>JAWWMU010000106.1:142383586-142398813 GCA_035048155.1 Cinnycerthia olivascens
GCTGGGGAGTGCTTTGTCTGTTAAATAAACAACTTTTTCCACTTTCTTCCAAGGAGATTTTTTTTTTCCTATCCCGATTCAGCTAAGGGGAGGGGTGGTCCATCTAGAGGTTTGGTTTTTTTTTTTTCCCCTTCTTTCCCTCTCCCAAATTTGCCCTAAACTAGGACACCTGAGTAATGGAAGAGTGCATTTCCCATGATTGAGGTACAACTTGAGAGGGAAAAGTGGTTGTACTTTTGTCTTGACATGGAAAATTTGAGCATTGTGGAGTTTTATATTTGTGTATGGGTATAAAAACAGATGTGTTAAAATTTCCAGTGAAGCTAGTGAGCTGTTTGGTTTACCAAAGCAATCTGAATTTTCCTAAAGATTTGCTAGCCACATAAAATGAGGTTTTCTGGGTATTGTCCTTACCCTGTGACTGTCCCATGTTTCTCAATTTAGGCATTAAAGGAGTGAGATATTTGCCAGTGTATAAACTGGATCCTTCAGCACAACCACCAAATAAGTAAAGATCAGAGTTTTACATCTACTGTCACCACCTGTCTGCCATTGGATGTCTCTCAGGTCATTGTAAGATGCTTGAATTTTAATATCTTCTCTTTCAATACACATAGGTTTGATTTGAGGTCCATTCTGACATCTCTGGCCAGTTGGGATGGTTGAGCCCCCAGCCCCTTGTACCTGTGCAGTCCTAGTAGATTGTCTAAATTGCTTCTTCAAAGTGATGAAGTGATTCCAGAGTGGGAGCTATTTTGGTAGAGCCTCTACCACTGGCACCACAGAGGCATCCAGGTTGGCTTAGAGCTGCCATGGGAGCTGTTCCCGGGCTGTAATGCCCTCTGTGGTCCTGGCTTTGGTGGCTTGGAAAAGTCTTTGCTTTTATCTGCTGTTAGGAGAAAGAAGCTTGAAGGTTTCTATGGAGCATGTGGTTTTCTGAGGCAATAGTGTAGAAATGATGAGTTTGAAGTAAGGAATAGGCATGATTTTAGCTTCAAGCTTTGTGCTTTTTACTCCCCTGATTGTCCCCACTCTCCAGTTTTGGTTTGCACCATTTGTCTCTCAATGCATGAGCCAGATCCAGCCAAATGTGCTGCAGGCAACCAAGCACCAGTGTGCTCCAGCAGCTGAAAGGAGTTCTGTCCTGAGGACAAGATTAGAGCTGTCCTGAAATAAAACCCCATGAGTCACATGGTATAGCTGCTGTCCTTAGCACAAATGGCTTTGTGATGGTTGCAATTTGCAATAGGATAATCTGGTACTCCTGTTGCACCACATTACTTGTGGATGCAGATGCAGCCTGAATCAGTGTGTGTCTTGAGGAGCTAAAACACACACTCAAGCTCATTGCCTCTATGTGACAGCCTGTCTCCCAGAACATCAATGATTCCCTGGGTATTCAGGAGCCTAGGGATTCTTCTTTGGTGAATAAACTGCAGTAGGAAGATGTTTGAAATTTCCATCATGTAGGATCTTTAGCAAACTCTCCTGTGACAACTGCAGTGAAGAAAACTGGGTGGGTGTATGTGGAAAGTGTTTCTTGGAGCTATGTGCAATGACAGTTCACTGCTTTTATGTCATTCCTTGCTGAGTTATTTTACTTGCATTACTTCCAGGATGCTTGCTACAGAACAAATTCAGGCAAAATAAATAATATAAGCAAGATAATATCACACAGAGATTTTCCAAACATTATTTTTCTCAGCCAGCTAAAGGGATATTCTCGGCTCTGGAGATGACAAAAGAAATTTTATTCTGATCTAAGCATGCCTATCATTCAGAGCCTCAGAAGATAAAGCTTTGAACCTCCAAAGGCTCATCTGTTCCAGTTCTTCCTTGACTTTATCCATGCCCCCATGTTATAATGTACAGTCATAAGAGCAAAATTCACAATAAAATTAAATGGTTGGCCTAAATTCTTTTCCCTCAGCCCAGCTTTTAGGTAGGAAAGGAGGACTGCATTCCATATAGTGTATGAACAAATACCATGCTGTGCCTCCAGAGTGGACTCACACATAAATCAGGGAGCATTGCTCAACAGAGTGTGCTGAATTTTTTTTATCTGTTTTGGTTTTTGTTGTTGTTTTTTTTTCTTAGACAGAAATGTAGCAATGGTTAGGACTTTTTTTATGCACTTCACTTGAATTTAACTTCAGCTACCAATCCTATGACTTCAATAATTAGGGACAAATTCCAGTCTAGCACTGCTTCTAATAACTTTCAATTTTAAGCTGTAAATCTGTAACATAAAAATCAGATATTTTTCACAACTGTCCATTCTAATAAAACTTCTTTTTTAATTACAGTAAGATATATTTAGATTCCTATGCACCCTTTTCCTTCCCTCCAACCTATCTATCTATTTTTTCACCAAATCAGAGACAAATCAGAATTGTCTAAGTATGAGGAGATGTAGAAAGAAGCCTAGGAATGGTTTGTATAATCCTGGAGATGAACCTGAAGCTGTGAAAAACATAAATATCACATATGCTCAGATTTGAGTAAGCTTTGTTTGTTTAAGTATTTTGCCCAAAAGTGGCATTTCAGTGGGCTTAGAACTGCTCCAAAAGTCAGGATGAGCTTGCCATTCTTGAAGGTGAGAGGTAGAAAAGAAAAAGAGATATATAGAGATAGATTAGTTGATTAAAAAGCCACCTGTCTCCTGTCTTTCGATAGTTCATCTGGCAGGGACTCATTCAAAATGTAAAAAAGAAAGCTTTGGTTTCCTCATCTGCCAGACGAGACCCGAGCCCACCGCAATTTCCCAGGAACAGCCTCAGAGTGTTTGGTGTCTCCCAGTGCAGGATGGAGACAGAGAAAATATTTTTTCAATACCTCTGATAGAGTATGTTCTACTTTGTTTATAATATTGAAATATTCATGAGAGTGATGCCCTGTCTCTCCACTGCAGGGCCTAAACACCATGATATAGAGTTGTTCTCTCTGGCCTAATGAATATTTCAATATTCTATATAGAGTAGAACAAGATCTACAGGGAAAAAGAAAAGCAAGACACAAAGTATTTCCCAGCAGACTATTCCCCTGTGCAGCAGAGTAAGCTCCTTTAGGTTCTGATCTCTGGGAGGAAAGTGGGAACTGAACCCCAACCTTCTACCTCTTGGCAGAACTCTGCAGCCACTGAATAAACAGATCATGCCTCTTTAGGGCATTTCTAAAACATATAGTTTATTTTTTCTTTTTTCTTTTTCCTTTTTTCAGCTAGGAAATAGACCAAAGAAAAAATCTATGGCTTTGTTATTTTCTTTTTATCATGAAAACCTGTAAAAGAACTAATGTTCATTGGAGCTTGTCAGGTTTTGTCCACAAATTCAAAAATTTGTTACTGCCTCCTGAGTTATAATTGGTAGAAGGGTATTGGGGGAAGGCAAGATAAATTTTCAACTTTTTAATGTGAAAATCAAAAAGCACTGGAAAGGTGATGTTGGGAATTGTGAACTCCTGATGATATAAGATCAAATATAGTCACTTTATAAATTAATAGTTGTTTCTTTAGGGGTTTCTTTGGGTTATTTCCCCTTAACTGGTAGGTACAGAAATTCCACATTAAAGTTGTTTGGTCCATGAACATGGGGAGCAGACCTTTCAAATAAGGACTCTTTCTGAACACATGCTTTTCAGACTATTGCTGCTCTTTCAGAACTGACTTGTTGGATTTACTTCAAACCTTAACAAAAAAATATCTCTCCTGGATGCTCACCAAAGTACCTAAAATTTCAGCCTTTTGGGGGTTCTTCTGCCTTTATTTTTTTGATCAAAGTGAGAGTAAGAGGTTGACAATCTGGTTCATTACCAACAATGTCTTACAGCTTTAATATAAATACTCTCTCGGTTTTTTTACCATTCTACCTTTCTGGCTAAGACGAGTTGCAGTTCATGCCAAAAGATGCCCTGCCAGCACTGAGGCTCCAGTTTCACTGCTTTATTAGAGCTTTAGCTATATGATTAGCCTGAGGATAGATTCACAAATAACAGCTGCTCAGCTGGGGTGTTTCCTTAATCCAGGCCTGTGCCTTTCAGAATCAAAGCAATACCAAGGCACGAGAAAATTATCTCTACCCTACAGAGCTCCATAGAGTGGAGTAGGGAAGGGAGCAAATGGGCATTTCTCTGCTGGAAATCTTGTAGAGGCTCATATGAGACAACTGCTCTTCACTGATGGAACTACCCTCTGTTGATACATTTAATCTAAATTAATTTTTTCATCTTTATGCAACAAAATATGACCCAAACCATCTGGGGCATTGGAAAAAGAAAGACACAAAAATTGGTTATAACCAAGTGACTGTATGAGTAGTGCCCTGGAAGTGCTGAAAATGTTTGTAATGCTGATTATTGTACAGAATAAAATATATTTATCTTCCTGCTTAGGAAATCCTTAAATGTTCTGCATTTGTCCGTTCCTACTTCTCTGAAACATTTTTCATATATATATATACACTTAGTAATATCTTTTCATAAGGAGAAATATAATAAAATATGAAATATGGAACCTGATTGTTTACCTGTTTACTATGGCACACATCACAGTAGTTTCACTGAACCCAACAGACCTAAACCTCGAGTGATGAAATCACTCTGGAGCTATTGGTTGTGGTAGAAACCTACTGATTTTTATCAGATAAAAAACTGGTAAAGTGAAACTGAAGTGGTATGAAACTAAAGTAAATGAGACAAAAATCAGTGCCGTTTGTTAACATTTTTCATACCTACTGTGTTTTTGTGGTACTGTTATGTGAAATGATTCAATGAGTACCTTACAGCCAACTAAGTAAAATCTGATGAAAAAATATATTTTTTTAGTTGTAATGAACCAAATTCCTTTAATACTAAGACCACTCTTCTATGTCAGAAAGATTTTGTATATGTTTGGGATATATTTTGAGACAATAAGAATTATTGTGCGTGTTGCAGAAAGACCACCTGTCCTTTCATCAGCTGAGTTTTTGAAGTCAGGCCCATAAGGTAAGTAGAACTGCATGAAGAGATGAAAAACAAAATTAAAGAGAAGTAAAATATGACTCTTGGACTATTGGACTCATGTGGATATTTACTCTTGATGTACACAGCTGTGTTCATACATAAATGGAGCTGGAGAGAAAGTTAAGGGAGCAGATGCAAGATAAATGGTTCCTGTAAGAGCAACATGTCCAGTCCTTTTTTTCAATTTTGAAGCATCTCTCTCCTCTAAAGAAATTATTATTTTCATTTTCCCTACATTACTGTAGAGGTCTGTTTCCTTCAGGAATTCAGGATAAAAAATGCTATTGCTAGTGACATAAATAATGTTTTGTTTCTGCTAACTGTGCAGAACAGCGCTTTGGGGAGATGGAATCTAGATTCTGCCCTTCCTTTTGTCTCATAGGGGAAATATCTGACTAGTTTTCCACCAAGACCTCACTCAGTCTAGCTATAAAAGTGGTGGAATCAGAGTTGTATCTCAGATAATACTTTGAAACTTTGTACAGCCCCAAGTCAAGCCATGCCCTCTGTCAGCTTGAAGGGAGATGGGTAAGGACTGGCATACATCTGAAAGTCTGATGTATGCTTGTAGTGCCCATGAAAAGCAACTGCAGAAGTTCACTGAAAGAAGACTGTGTGCCCATCAGTCTGTCTGCTCCTTTTCATTCATTATTCTGATTGGTTTCATAAAGAATATAACTTCTGTCTATGAAACTCTCAGTATGACTTGTCTTTATGGTAGAAACACACACAGTTTACCCTTTTCTTCCTCATGATGTATTACAATTTTGCCATCTGACATATTGATAATTTTTTTCTTGGTATTTTCTGCTGTTCTTCATTGATTGCAAGGCTTGAGGTTGTTTAGTTTGAGGCTGGTTGGAGTTTTTTGCTATGTTCCTGTCTCAAAAGCAAATGCAATATTTACCTGTTTGTCTTCTGGTGCCCTAGTACTTCACTTGCCACAGCTTGATGCTCAGTGATATATATATATATATACATATATATATATATATATATATATATGCCTGACTCTGTGGGTGATATTCCTTGTGCTAATTGCTTCTCCTCTGACTGAAAGGAGAGCTTTAGGTAAATAAGTGCTGCCTCAGAGATGCAAACATCAGGAGCTGAGTTAATTTGATTTTTAAGATTGCATTGTTCTGAATTTGTGCAGTGAAATAGAGGAGTTTGGAGATGATGCTCTGGGCTTACTGATGAGAGTGCGAGTTTTGATATGGGTGTTCAAGACTCCTTCTTTGAGAGCTCAGGATAGTCCCTGCTGGATTTCAGGTATTTACCCAAAGAGGCCTTGTTTAAATATAGATAGTTTTCTCTAAATACCATTTATTATAGCCAGGCATTAACAACAAAGATGCACAGAGCTGTCACACACCTTGCACATCTCTCTCCTGTCCTGCAGCATCCCCTCAGGGGTCTGGATGGGCATATGGAGAGAGATTGCCTTCTCAGTGAAGCTGATTCACCTAATCTTTGAGTGAAATAACACCACACAGAGCAGGCTTGTTTAAGCTGCATATTTGTTTTTAACTTTGCAGCTTACAGTTATAGTGGAGCATATGGCAATGCAGAGGAGCAGTCAAGGTCCAGACCCTCGGGATGAGTGTAGCTGCAGTCCTACCCCAGTGAAACCAAATGACTAATGGCAGAGGTGGCTCTGGTCCCAGGAGACATCTGCTGCCTTGCTGGGGAAAGCTGTGGTGGCTACACAGAGCTGGCTGATCAGAGCAGCAGAGCCCAGCTCAGACCTGTAGCCAAAAGTGTGCTTGGAAATGCAGGGAGCAGCATCACCAGGTCTGCTTTTGAGTGCCTGCAGTAGTGCCTAGAAGCAGTTGAACCCAGGCTATATATTAGAAGTTTTCTGCAGTACCCTGGGGCAATGGAATAAAGGAAAACAAGACTGTTTCCAGAGTGGCCATATTTCCTTTCACTTCTACTAAGTTACACCCTGTTACTCAATGTGTTGCCATCCCATTCAGTCCAGGAGTAACATGACAAAAATTACAATAGCAATACAAAAATAACAATATCAATCAACAATAATAAATAATGATAATAAATAATATCTCAGACCTATGCTCTCTCTGGGAACATTTGCACAAAAAAATTGCGTTTCAAAAGGATACTTGATATAATACTTACTTTCTAAATATCTGCCTTTGGAATGGTGCATATTATCAAACTCCCACCAGATGAAAAAATCTGGCATGGTTTTTTGGCCTGTTTTTGCTGCCTGAAAGAAATGTTTGTCAGCTCATTTTCTAAGGACAACTCCCAAGACTGCCATGGTTTTGACCACCAGTGCTGTTCCTTTGTCCTCTGTCCACTCTTTCTAAAAACATCACTGTCCTACCAATATTTAATTCCCCTGCATTCCATGGACCATGTCTGGCCAGTGTGTGTCAGGGGACACCAGCTGTTGTCCAGGGCAACTCCACACTCCTGGTCTGAGGTTCTGATTTCCCCCACCACATGACGGGGAGGAAGGAAGGACCCTCAGGTGTTTCATTGCACTCTGTGTGGTTTTGCCACTGCTTTACTTGGGACAAGTAGATGGTGAGATGAATGACAGTGTGACTGAATGCAGCTACTTTGTGAAAGGCCATTGAAATGTGGAATTTATCCTGTGTCTATCTAAATGGGAGCCACTGATCAGTGTTACTAAAGGAACAGAGAGCAGCATTTTCAAAGGAGAAGGATGGTATGACTACAAATCCAATGGAATAATGGGATTTGTATGGGGGAAATGTCTAATCCCTTTCATAATAAACAGGTTTATGAATGACAGATGTGGATAAATAATGAATGTTTCCAATTCATGATCAAGGATTGAATGAGCAGAAAATAATGCAGTTGCAGCTCTGACTGAATTTTAAAAACCACTTGAAATCTCAGAGTTCAGGGTGAAGAAGGCCTGTTGGATCTTTCACTTTTGTTTATGCTCTTTACTTCATTAGTTTTAAGTACTTATAATTCTGCAGACACAACTATAAGCTGAGGTGGGCTGAGAACAAAGAAATGTAAACAATTATTAAGATTTCTTGCTTTATCCAAAGTGTTCCTTGAAGCTGTTTCACTATGAACACTCCAGCACAAACAGTGAGTGTTAATTGAATGGAACTGGGTGTGAATGCATGCATCAGTCTTGTCAGCAGCAACAAGGCCAAAATGACAACGGTGAGGAATACTATACCCAGAGAAAAAATTAGTTTGAGAGGCACCCGGGGCTGGATGAGTACTTCAAAGCATGTAATATGCTTGGGATTTGAGCTCATCTGGTAAAATCTTAAAACAGAAATTAGAAAAGGGACTAAATTTTTCTTATTAGGTCATCTACTCAATCACCTTGTCAGTGTAGCATCCTTCTCTGAGATATTCCCTTCAGGGTTAACTTTCCAGCATTTTATTAATTCTAATTTGGGCATTTTATCTGTACTGACACAGTGAATAATTAACTCAAGGAACTCCTTGCTGAAGGTTGGCCTTGGAGCAAAAGCGTTCAGCAGTGTTTTAAAAGGCATGGATGCATTTGTTAATAGAATCTGCACCTGTGCTGCCGGCAAATGGAGCAGGGACTATCAATCTGGCACTACCTGGTCTCAAGACAATTATCCTAATGGTATGGTATAGCTGGATTATAAGACATTTGTATCAGCATCTAGAGCATCTCTCAGTTCACTTAGAGGCAGGAAATCAGGTTTCTAACTGAGCTAATGTATGGGGGGGATCCATCAGCAGAGTAGCTGAACTGTCTGTCAGTGCAGCAATGAATATGAATGCAATCATGTTAAAGGTTGCACAGTGTGATTAAACCTGCTGCATGCTCAGCACAAAGGATGTCCTCAGTCCTGTGTCACTGTAGATGGGTCACAGCTGCCATATGCTGCAGCAGGGAAACACAGGGGGGGATTCTGGCTGGGGTGAGCTGCTCCTGACCACGTGCTTCACTGTGGCTGGGGCAAGGTGAAGGGCTGTATTCATACCTGTAGTTTAAATGGTGTCAGTAAACAGTTCTACAAACTGATAATTTGTGCTGTGAAAATACCAGACTGTCACCATTATTGCTCGGCTCCAACGGTCTGTGTCTTTAAACCTCCCTTGGGCATGAGCTGGGGAAGAGCAGAGGACAGGGGTTCTTCCTCACAGGTGGTTTGAATGTGGCCACCCTGCTTGGCAGAGCAGACCCAGGTTGCTCTCCAAAAGCTGAGAAATTACTCTGAGTGCATGTGATGTGCAGTTACAGGTGTGGTTTAGGGTGCCCTGCCTCCAAACCTGTAAGTGGGGACCTCTGGGCTTGGGTCTGGCCCTTGCATTGCTCACAGCAGGCTTGGAGCATCCAGGAGCAGAGCTTGGAGCATCCAGGAGCAGAGCTTGGAGCATCCAGGAGCAGAGCGTGCAAGCAGCAAAGCTTTTGAGAGTTCATAGGAGGATTTTTGGATGTGCTTGCTGTCAGGGCTATGTTGCCACCCTCAAACACAAGGTCTCATGTGGCCAGATCCTGCCTCTTTGTCTTTTCACAAAGCTTTTCACACTCACTTGGCTGCCACAACAATCCTCATCAGCCTTTTGAGTCTCTGGGCTTGTACTCGTGTAGATCCCTATACCAAGGTCAGCTAAAGCTGTTCTTCCTTTGTTCTTTTCCATGGTCATGCCTGAAATACACAGTTTCCAAAAAGGCCTATGCAGCACAACTCCTACACAGAAGAGGGTAACTCGAGAGTCAATCACATAAAAATAATTGATTATAAAATATATGGTATGTGTATTTATCTATGGATGTGAATACATGTGTGTAAGCCTCCACTTCTCTCTCTTTCTCTGTAGATAGGGGGATAAATGTAAGTCAAAAGAGCAAAATTAACAAAATATTTGAGATGCTTCTATGGTCTTCCTCTCTTGTAACCACTGAAGTGCTGAGAAATTTTTTGTCATTATACTAACAATACTTCTGTGGCAAAGGAGGCAAAAATCAGGAAGAAATTGGTGAAGAAATGAAAGGAATGAGAGTAGATCCAGGTTGTTCACCAGAGCACTGCAAGTGGTGTGTGCTTGACCAACATACTCCTGGGTGTAACCAAATAAGCAATTTTAATAAAAAAAAAAAGACCCATGCATCCAGAAGATAATATTTTATAGACCATTTCAAGAGATTATATTTGAGATATCTATTTAATAAAACCTTGTAAAACATAATGTCATGCAGACTGATGTGTAGGACTAAGAGAAATAGTTACCACTGATTTAGGGTTAGTAACCCAGACCACCTACAATTATTGGACTCAAAAATGTACAAGTTCTGTTTTCAAAATGCTTCTCTAAGAGTAGCCTGCATGCCATATGTCTGCAAATGTTGCCTTCTACAGTACATACAAGGAAATCCAACAGCCTTGGAAGGCTCATATTTCATTTGATGCTGCTGCTGTGTTTATAAGAAACAGAAGAAAAATAATGATCTGATGGCAGAATATGATTTATGGCTTTATGCGTAGGAGTGGGATAAAACCCTTACCTCCTGGCAGGCAGTCCCTGGTCCTGCATCTTTCCAGTGGATTTCAACTCGGCGACAAACATCTAAAAGCAGTGGAGTTAGGGCTGACTGAGTTTCCATTTAGGAAAGGCTGGGAATTGGCCAGATAACCTAAAAATGATTTTTGACTGAATAATCTAGGAGCAGACAGAAGCATTTCCTTTAGCCTTCTGCACAGCGTTTCACTTTTAACTACATTTTGGGTTTGGTTTAGGATGCAACTGCTGACTTTCTACAGAGCTGCAAAGGCAAACCAGCACCCTGGATTGGATATTTTGCATGTGAAACTAGCACCGTATCAAAAAAAAAAAAAAAAAAGCAAGTAAAACAAACATGGAGAATCTGGGTTGCAAGCAGTGACAATACAAATCTCTAGAATGCACTGAGGTGTCCTGTCTGGAACCTCTGTTCAGGACTGAGACCAGCTTACACCAGCTGTAATATGCACATGAAACTGCATAGAAAGTAGTCTAAGCATCTTTACTATAAATAAAATAGAGGGTCTTTATTTGCAGTTTTCCAATGGAAAAAATATGAAACATATAATTTTATGTGAAATATCCAATCTTGTTCACATCAAGATGATGCCAGTTAAATGGTTTCAGACTTGCAGACAGGTATGTGACTTGCAGACAAGTCACATACAAGCCAAATTTTTAGCTTTGCATAAGATGTAAGATCCAGTATCTTTGAAGTTCAGAGTTTTTAAATGGCTGAGACATTCAGAACCTAACTGCCTTCAAATGGCTTCAGTGGGAGTTGCATACTTCCCTGCATTTGAAGATCTGGCTGAAGTAGTATACAAAAATGAGATTTAATTTCCAAAAATTCTTCACATTTTTTAGACCTGTTTCTTTTTCAAATTGTGAGCTATGAAATGTGGTTTGGCAAAACTGTGTAATAAAATGAAATACAAGGGTAAATTTGGATTCTATTTTTTTCATATTTTCCAGCATCAGTGGTTACTTAGTAATTGGATACGGTCTGGCCCCATTCCTAATTCTGACACACATCAGAAGATACAAATCTGTGAACTATTTTTAGGGAGTATAAAAGAAATCAGCTACACCAGTGTCTGCTGTGCAGCAGAGTGCACTGAAGGGTCTTTTACAAAAATATGTCAAGTCTGGATGAGGGAGCTGTATTTCCATGACCTATAATTCTAGTTACTGCAAAGTGAGCATTTCCTTTACATTTCTTACTCAGGCCCTCAGTCAGTGGCTCTCACGTGACTGGACATGAGCAACTTTCAGCAGATGAGCAGGATGATTCCTGAGCATCAGCTGAGCTGATTTTTCCATAGGCTGTGGTGTAGTCACTGCTTCCTCAAAGTCCAAGAATGAGTAGTTCCCTTCTGCAAGCAGTTCCCCAAACTGATCCAGGAACACTAAAAGCCCTTCACAATATGATCAAAACAGAATAGAAATTAACTGTTCAACCATCCAAGGCCCTGTTTGTCTTTGCTATTGGTGCTCCTAGTGCCTCAAGCCCCAGTGCAACTCTGTGTAAGGTGCAAAGCACAAGGCCCTGCCCTGTGCTCACACAATGCAACTTATCAACATTTCAAGATCATCAGTAACTAGAAATCTCCATTCTCAACTAAATCAGATCTGCCTCACAGCTGATATCATCATTGACTGTCCAGTGACTTCTGGTGGTTGATCTCTGGTAAACCTCCCCCTAAACCACACTTATGCTCAGTGGTGTAAGCCACAAGACCAAACATGGCCTGAAGACAGAATTCCTATTTTCCTGTACTGTGGGGTTTTCTGAAGGTCAGGTTGAGGGCATATCAACATGGACACCAAAGATCAACCTCAAGCTCATCAAGACACAGTTTATGTTGGAGAAAAACCCATTTACAAGGTTGACTGGTGCAGAGTATCTGGAGGCGTTTCCACAAAACGTTGAAAATCCAGTTCCCACCCATCCAAAATACTCCTACACAGAAACCCTCAAAATACAAGCAAGCAAAACAGGAGCAAAATAAAAGTAACAAATTAATGTTTAACATTTAATCTATTTTTTATTCTTTTGGAAATAAAAAATGTTGTGACAACACTGCAACAAATTTTTTGTGAATATTTTTCTTTGTATGTTTTTAATTTTGTTTCGAAATGAACAGTACACCCATTAATTAACAAGGGTGGGAAACTCTTCTGAGGTCAGAGCAGTGATAAAAAGTGCACAGCTCTGTATTCTATGATGACACACAAATCCTCCTCCATTTGCCAAAATCCTATGTGTGATACTTGGCAAGTCACTTTGCAACTCCCTTGTATCTATGGTCATTTTTCTTCTTCACTGTTTGTACATATCCTTGCATCAGAATGAATGAATTACAAGTACAGTGTCATGTTTAAATAGTCACCAAATGATTAATTCCTGGTACTTGACCCACAGGTCTAAAGTAAGACAGGTCCAGATTTTAGCATTTGATAGAGAAAATTTGCAAACACAGAAAATTATTTTTAAGAAGCAGATTTTATGCAGATGAACTACAGTTGATGTCTACAGGTCTTGGGCTTGTTGAACTTCTGGGAATGTCTTCAAAAATTGCCAGAGGTAAAACACAAAAAACACAGCTCAAGAAAGATTGTCACCATTAAAATGACAATGTCTGATTATATGACTCAGTGGCTCAATTGACAGGTACTTTAAAGCAACTCAGATAAATGAGCAAGAACGGCCAGAAAATAAAACAAATAATAAAAGGAAGGAAGAAAGAAAATATCACAAATTTTTTATTGTTGTCAGATGGTGTTTTATCTTTTTGCCTTCAAGCAAGACCTCTCTCCCCTGGAAGACTCCAACATCACCCGCTTGCATTGCTGAAGTGAAGGTCATGCCTGCCTTTCCATCAAAAATCCCTCTGTCTTCCCCCCTTCTCTGTTTCCCAGCCTTTTTCTGCCCAGAGTTTTACAACTCAGCTGTAAGAAATTGCTTCTGGGCTGAAACTTGGCAGCAAAAGTCTGATTTCAGGCCAGGAATGATCCCCCTCCCCTTCTGGTTTTCAAAACCCTTTTCTTTTGGTCAGATTTGAGGAGCAGAAGAGCAGAGCAGAGGGGGAGGGCAGCGTGGGGCATTCGGCACAGGAGCTGGCTGGCTCCGGCTGCTTTCATCATGCTTCAGTGGCTCTTTATTTTTCCAGCTGAAACCAGGGTGATTTCTGCATAATGTGGCAGGGATATTTTTGTGTATGTGTTTGCATTTAAGCAGAAAACGGCTGAGTCATTTCTTCTCAAAAGCAATTTTACTGTGTGAGCCGGATACTTCCTTTCTGGTTCTCCTTCATTTTAGTTTGTGTTAATGTTCAAAAGAGAGGTCCAAAATAACATGCTCCTCTCTGGATCAGCAAAAACAGCTTCACAAATGTGTGTGCATCCAAAATTCTCCTTTAGTGCTTGAGCTGAACAGAAATATTGAAATGGTGTTGCTGATACTGTTGTAACAGCAGCAACACAGTAAAGACCCAGGAGTACTTTATATGGTTTTCTTTAGATTATTAGAGTGCTTGAAAAACCAGACTAAAATCATGTTTCATTGCACAAAAGGGCAGTGAAGATAAGTTCTGAATTAAAAGCCACCAGTCTAAAAAAAAGAGAGACAAAATATGAGGAGACGAGGACGTCTGTAAGGTCACCCAGTGGCTCTTGGCTCTTTAGGTGCAGCACCAGAAACATGGGGAGCAGTGTAATTATCCTGCCATGTATTTGGTGCTAATGTTATATTCATGACTGCATTATTACAGGAAGGTGGCCATGGCTGAGGTGCTCACACAAGGAAAGGAGGTGTTGATGTTGAAGGCAGCAGTGCAGCCTCCTCTGATTCTGTGCTGAGCCCCAGAAGCCTTTTTGTCCACTCTGAGCAGTTTGTAACCTAAGTACTGAACACACACATCCAGCTTTCATGTCACTTCAAGATACTTTCCTCTGGTGCTTCTGTGAGGGTTTAGTAGAAGGATGTAATTGTCCAAAACCTGCTGTGAAACAGAGAAGGGTGCTTGAGGAGGATCAGCCTCCTGTGTCAGGTTGCTCCATCATGAGGCACCTTCTGGCTTCACGTGTAACTCTCTAGACCTATGTCCTGCTTTGGCATTGATTCATTTTTTGGTATGGAGTGGTTCCCTGTTTGGGGCCTTGTTAGCTTCCTGTGGACCTGACAGAGAACCAATCAGTAGTCAATTTTAAATATTGACACATGATTAAAACAATGAAAGGGATGGATATGCCTTTGTGAACACACATTTTAAGACAAAAAAACCCAGAAATAGCTCTCTTTCTTTTCTGGTCTGAGTACAGGTAACAGGCCGGCCTGGTCCCTCTGTGTGTCCAAGCCCAGGGCTGGGCGGACTCTGTCATGGGGCCGGGCCAAGGCTGGGCCAGGCCGCAGCTGCTGCCATGAGCCCTTGCTCACATAAGCCCTTGTTCACATGAGCCCTTGCTGCCATGAGCCCTTGCTGCCATGAGCCCTTGCTGCCATGATCCCTTGCTGCCATGAGTCCTTGCCTCCATGAGCCATTGCTGCCATGATCCCTTGCTGTCATGAGCCCTTGCTGCCATGAACCCTTGCTGCCATGAGCCCTTGCTGCCATGATCCCTTGCTGCCATGAGTCCTTGCCTCCATGAGCCATTGCTGCCATGATCCCTTGCTGCCATGATCCCTTGCTGCCATGAGCCATTGCTGCCATGATCCCTTG
>JAWWMU010000106.1:142398913-142429985 GCA_035048155.1 Cinnycerthia olivascens
ATGAGCCATTGCTGCCATGATCCCTTGCTGCCATGATCCCTTGCTGCCATGAGCCATTGCTGCCATGATCCCTTGCTCACATGAGCCCTTGCTGCCATGAGCCATTGCTGCCATGAGTCCTTGCCTCCATGAGCCATTGCTGCCATGATCCCTTGCTGCCATGAGCCATTGCTCACATGAGCCCTTGCTGCCATGATCCCTTGCTCACATGAGCCCTTGCTGCCATGAGCCCTTGCTACCATGATCCCTTGCTACCATGATCCCTTGCTCACATGAGCCCTTGCTACCATGATCCCTTGCTGCCATGATCCCTTGCTCACATGAGCCCTTGCTGCCATGAGCCCTTGCTACCATGATCCCTTGCTACCATGATCCCTTGCTCACATGAGCCCTTGCTGCCATGATCCCTTGCTCACATGAGCCCTGCCCCGCAGCCGGCTGGGCCGAACCGGGATCCACAGGGACACAGAAGCCCCTACAGGCCAGGCCAGGCCCGCTCCACCATGGCCACGCGGCCTGGCAGGGGCTGGGCCGGGCCCCGATGGCTCCCAGGCAGTGGGAGGGAAGGACACCAGCCCACAGCACAGCCTGGCCTTGAACAATTTCATTAAGCCACATATCCAAAAAAGTCCCCATCTAATGACCAGCTGTGAAAATACAGGAATCAGTGATTCCTACATGATATCAGACAGCAAGGGACAAGCCTTGCTTTGCTGGATCTGTGGTTCTGCTTTCTACTGTGAAAGTGTCTTTGTTGCTGCTTGCCCAGCTTGGTTCTGTTGTCCCTGCAGCTGTCCCCTGACCATAAGTAGCACTGCTGGGGCATCAGCCTTTGTGCCCAGCACCACACCCAGTCCCAGCACTGGAAATGATCTTTAAGCCCTGTGGAAAAAATAGTATGTGGTTATCTAATTAAAGCTTATACACAGTGGGGCCAATTATGGTTGCCCTAGCAACTTTAGCTCTTGTATTTCCAAACGTCAGGCTTTGGGAAGCCTTTTGCTTCTATTGAGTATCTTTGGTTGTGTTTGTTTACATCTCTGTATTTCCCTCTGCCTGTGATCACACCGCCCTCCTCTTCCTAATCATCTCCATGGCTTCCTAAATTTCTTTTCCTCTCAGCTCCCACACCTTCTCCTCCCTGATGCTTGGGCATGAAGAGAAGTGTGGTTCTTGTTTCCAGTCTTTGGAACCATAAATATCTCGGGTGAAACTGGAGATTATGGTTTGGTCAACCCCTGCATCTGCTGCCCAGGGCTCAGCCTTTGTGGAAGGACTCACTGTTGAACTCAGCTGTCTCAGCAGCTCTGAGAGGAGTGTGTGCACAAGGAGATACCTTAGAGATTGTCATGGAGAGCAGCAGAAAGTACACTCCTGCTGTATTAGTACACCCTGAATCAAAGACCCTGCTTCTCACTGTGAGGGGCACTTCATACCCCTCAAACCACCACCATAGCTTGTAGCTTGAAATACTCAAATAAAGGGACCGTTTTTTAAAGTTACCTCTGTAACCCTCGTATATAAATTTCCCCATGCATTTGTTAATGCACACCTGGAGGAACCTATTGAGTTTTTGGGCTTTTTTTTGCAGAACACCAAAATGTCCTGCAGGTGCAAGGCATGAATTTTAATCCATATGACATACTTTGAAAAATGAGACATGTATGAATGGTAATGGATTATCTACACTCTCCTGTGAGTTAGCTCAGGTGGCCATTTAGAGCTTTCTCTTAGTTGCAGAAACACTTCATGATTGCAGTAAAAATTTCTTTTGGAAGAGGAAGTTGTTGAAGACAGGAGGATTCAGCCTGATTTCATCCAACTTAAGTTTAGGCACTTAATTAGTATGCCTAGATTAGGTCATGGTCATCAGAAGGTTTCCTCCACAGACAATGGAAATCACTCCAGACAGTCCTTGGATTTACATCCTGAAGAGAGCTCTGCCTTGACTCTAATGATTGTATAGCTTCAGCTCCTGACTTAGGCACATTTGTTAAATATTTACAGTCTTCCTGCCCAGCTCAAGCAATTGGACAATTAGGGGGAAGGCAGCCTGGAGCCATGAGCAGACACAGCCTGACAATTGGTTCCAAAGCCTGGAGGGAAACATCCCTGTGGACTGATGTTCTGCACACCTCAGGGGTGATGCCTTGTGCATGTTTCTTCCTGCTCAGAACTGTTTGCCTTCTCACTGGCAAATCTTCCTGTCTCAGGAAGCTGGACTGCCAACCTTGGACACTCAGAAATCATGAGTAAGGTATAAGAACAACTGCATGACAGCTTTAAAAGTAAGAGGGTGTAAAAAAAAAAAGAAAAAAGAGATGGTTGTATGCTTCTGAGTTTCCATCTGGTTTCTGAAGCTTTTATATTTGACTTAAGATTCATGTTTTCCAAGCCTTGTTCTGCAGCAGTGAGGTCTGGAATCTTCATTTTCTTCAAGAGAAAGCTGAGATTCTTGTGTAATGCATGTTTTCAGGAGCATGGTCTTTAAGAAAAAAAAATGAAAAAATGTGGGATGTAATAAAACATTGAGGTTGGCAGCAGAGAGATGTCAGGCTGTGGCTCTGAGAGAGCAGCAATGGTGAACAGAGCACAGAGTGTTGGTCTGAACTTGAACTCTTGTGCTTATACTAAGCTATGTGTGTTATGCCAGCCTGGGTCCATAAGAATGTTGAATTTTCTCTTTTTCTCTGCATTTAAACCCATGAATTTTCTTTCACATCTCATTCAAAAATATCAACAGTGATTTTGATTATTTAAAGAAGAAAAAAATTGTCACTAAACCAGTGTTGCCCTATGTGGATAACTGAAAGCTATTCATTCTCCCTTATTAATTGTCACTTGCATTTTATTTATTGTGTGTGGTTTCAATATTGTTTTTCTCTTTCTTTTTTCCAATAGGAGTGGCCAAATCAGCTACCCTTACTCAACTCCTGTCTCACTTGTGGGTGGAAATTTACAGCTTCTGAAGATGAGCAGAGCTGAGAGAAAGAGAGAAGGAGTGAGGATATCACTGGGAGATCACGTCCTTGTAAGAACTGCTCTGAGTCTCAGTACAACCCAGAGCTGCCCCACATGTGTGTCATATTTTGGTCCAAGCCTGCTGCTGGATAAATTCCTGGTGAAGGGGGTATAATAATAATGAAATGTGGCAGTTAAATGGGATTTAATCTTTCCATCAGCAGTGATAAGTGCAGTGCTCAGTCAGACAGGAGAGGCAGTGATGCTGCACAGCCCTCATGAAGTTTGTGTCTGAATCCACCCCTACAGTGCAGAGCATATCTATAAACATCTCTTCCGTGGCTTCTCTCAAGCTGTAATTGGTAAAGAGCACTTTAAACATGCTCCAACTGGCAATAAAATTCTACTTTTGAAACGTTGCATGGTGCAGCTTATTTGTATGTTTTGAACAATAGTGCACGAGCAACTGTAGATGCTTTTGAGAAAAAATTACATTGTGAAAAAGCCCAAGAGACTCTCTTCATGAGCATTAGTGTTTAATTGTGAAAGGCAGAAGAGGAAAAATGCAAAGGATCGCAAGTAATGGATTGTTATATTGTTGTGACTCATGTTGTCTCTGAGGTTTTGTTTTCATCTGATGCTGTGCTACTAAATTATTTTATTATTAAATTTGAACTGAATTCTTATGTTAAATTTGGGCCTAAAAATTACCATCCTAGTACCTATATGTGTAAAATACGAAAAAAAATTGATAAAAGGATCCAGCTATGAGAATAGAAACATTAAAGTAATGTAGAAGTCGTTTTTACACCTGTTAAACCCAGAGGCAGAGAAAATCCTGGGGATTTACTGGAAAAAAAACCCTATCTCATTACCTAAAAGGCAAAATATCCTACCTAAAGAAAAGTAAAATTTAAAAAGGAACGAGTTTGCAGCTTCTATACAAAAATGAGAATAAACTCAAATACTAAAGAACACATACACAAAATCAAAAAAGCCCCACCCCAACAAAATACAACCCTCCAAAAAAACCCCAAAGCCAAAGCAACAAACCAAAGTAAACCTAAAAAATCCCCAAGAAAAAATGTGTTTTGAAAATTAGAAATACTAAAATGTGAAGTCCTAAATCAGTCTAGATTTATACTAAATGCTTTGCTCTCTTACCACTGTTTACCCTCATTTCTCATCTTAAAGCAAAGATTTCTCTCCATCAAAGAAACTTCTTTTTGTGTCCTTCTTTGTTGTTTCCCAGCATGTACCTCCCATTCTTTGGTCTCCTTTCTGGATCTTTGACTGTAAATTTTTTTTTAGGAAAAGGACGGTCTCTCATTATGTGTTATACAGATTTGAACACCATAGATCTCCAAAGGGCCTAATTCCAAGGGAAAGTTCCTGCCAAATTCTTTACTGGTGGCCCACTTTAGATTAAATTTTTCAGCTTGGAACTTCATTCCTTGTTGCACATCCAACTTCTGGAACTATCCTCAGGCTCCCCGGGAGTTTTGCAAGCCCCTGTGATGAAGAGTAGAGGTCAGGCTATAGAAAATTGGGGTTGAGAGGAGGCAAGAAACTGGAACAGAGCCATGAGAGTAGCTGTAAAAGCTGTACAAAGGGGATGGAAGGAATAAAGAATGGTGGATCTTTCTCCTGGGACATGATGTTCTTGTCCATCCTGCTCTCCGCTTAGTAGAAACTATCATCTCCAGCAGCTCCCAGATCCTTCTTGAATGCAGCAAGTAATAACAGTAACAGTAGTAGTAGCAACAACAATAATTATTAATAAGAACTATTTGTTTTATTTCCTCCTTGAGGGCATCCAAGTGTACTCTCACTGTGGTGCCTTCTATGTAGTGTCCTCATAATGAGTCTTTGTGGCCCATCTTGTCTGTCAATCTGTCACGCTGAGGCTGCATCAATGCTAACAACAATGTTAAAAGTAAAGAGGGGAGCAATAGCTCAATTATCATTCCAGGCACGTGGTGTAATTGTGCTGCTGGCTGCCAGCCATGTGGCTCTTGTGGTAGCAAACAGTGCTTTCCCTCAGCAGCCCCAGCCGCCCTGTTTTCATATGGGCCGGGAAGGTCAGAAAAATCAATTAGCAATGTGGGACATGAACGAAAGCCAAGTCCAAATACAACTTCAGAAACACTTTGTTGAAAGATTAATGTATCTTTAAAAAACAAATGGACATCTGTGTCATTTTTCAGAGCTGCTCGTGGTTGCTGCTCCTACTAGAAAAAGCCAATGTTCTCACTCTCTGCAGCAGCACTGTCTTTTAGCTGCCACAGAGTCATCTATCAGACAGGGACTGTTGAACTTGATGTTGTCCATGCAAAATTCACAAAAATTAGCTCATCTCCAGCTGAGATGGTGTTTAAGAAGCAAGGTGTGCTTGCCCCCATAGACACCAGGATATGCAGCCCTGCCAGCACTGCCAGACCCCCAGATGAGGGACCAGGCTGACATAATTCAGGGTTTATAGTTAGACCAGGGAATAAAACTCAGATTTCTGAGCTTTATGAGTCATTAATTCAGTGTAGTACTACCTTGGACAAGTTACCTTCCTTTTAGTGGTCTCTAATAGCAATATCTGGCAGGAGCATTGTAAATTTTAATGAAGTCCTTCACTATCTTGCTGTTACAAATGCTGAAAACTATGAAGTGTTATTAAATTCATTGTCATCTGGCATATCTATCTTCAAACAGATTAATCTAAATTACACCTCTACTTTCTAATATAAATATTTTATTTCTCTCATGCAGGAATGTACAAAGTAAAATATAATCTTGCTGCCCACAAGCCTTATTTAAAATCATATATTTGTTAGATTTTTGTACTCTTATCCTCACTCTTTCCTTTTCTTATTTTAAGTGAAATGATTTAGAATTGCAGAAGTTACTCAAATTGTCCCCTGGGCTCATCTGATTTTATCTACCGAGTTGCATCATTCAGTTGCAGTTTTGCTCCTTAATAGGTGTTTTATATTTTAGTGTCATGAACACTAACAAAACCACACTGGGCAAGGTGACAAGTTATGGTGACTTTCTGAGAAAACAGCACTACATTTCCTAGGCTGGGTCTATGGTGGGTTCATAAACCACATCCACTCCAGTGGTATCTGCACCACTTGCAGATCATGTTGTGTAACAAAGACAAGAACAGTTACCACCCAGCTGATGTGCTTCTTTTTCCTGATGTCCTTGCAAAGACAAGAAAAAAAACCTCAAAAAACACTTCAGTAATTTATGCAATTAATTGAACCAGGTGGGGGTATGATTTCCAGGAAAAAGGAGAAAGAAAAGGTCAAAAAGGTCAGTCATGGACCTAAGAGGACCCAACCACAAACCACAACCTTTTAGGTTCCATCAAGCTCAGCAATGATTGGAAGTGCTCATATGAAAAAGATCATTTTTTCTTAAATGTGGGGTCATCAGCTACCCTGGGATGGTCTAGAAGAAAGTTGCTTAAGGGACGATTTAATCGAAAAATCATTTACTATTATCATTAGATAGAGTGTCTGCTTGGAAATCTTTCTCAAAGCATTCTTTCCCATCATTTCGTTATCAGGGAAGCATAAAAAAAAAATAAAAAAGTTTCCCATGTCTTTGAACCACTTGATTACCTGTATATAAATAGATCACTGTTTCAAAAGGCTCAAAAAGTGCAAAGCCATTTTCTATCTCAAAGGCCGGAAAATGATCATTAGGAACACAGCTCATTTCTGAAATGTAGGGCCAGCCTACAGTTTGTTAAAAAGTCTGAAAATTTGTTAAAAATGACATTATCCTGGCTGGGGAATAAGCAAAACCTGTATGTGATGGCTAATTATCTTAACAACATTTGAAGTTAAATCATTTTTTTCTTACCAGTCATGCAATTACAAAGAGAGAACATCAGAGCAGGGAAAGAAATGCAGCAAAAATTGAAAAGGAAAGAAAGAATTATCCCATTTTTGCCCAGTAGAGTATAGATTGTCAGTATTCCTTGGCATCCCTGGAGTAATTTGGTTTTGGTCAGTCCAGTAAAACAATTGTTCCTTTAACTATAGCAAAGACTAATTTACCGATTATCTGTTTCCTAAAAGCATTGAATGCTGAGTATCCTGTTCCATTTCCTGACAGATATTCACATGCAATTAGATACAGGCAGTGGGAATGTAATGTAAAATGGGTATTTTGTTCTGAAACGTGGCACTGTGCCTGTGCTCTTCCCCATCTCCTTGAGCAAAGTTCAAGTGCCAAAATGAAAGACATGTTTAATGCCAAAGGTGATTCAAGTTCAGGCCAAAAACAATTCCAGACAACTCAATTTCGAATTATTTTCCTTCTAAACATTTTTTTTGGGGGGAAATGGAAATACTGCCAGGTGTTTGAGGCTGAGATGCTAACAGCAAAACCTCTTGCAAGCTATTCAAATATCAGCTGCTATTGTGTACAAAGTCCTCCTTATCACTGTGGAATTTGTAAGAGGAAGCCAACAGAATATACAGATTTACAATGTACTTGCAGAATTTTCCAGAAGGTTTAGTTTTCTTTATTAAAAACAAAAAAAAAATTAAGACTACTGTGAGAATGTTCTTTCCTTCTAATATTTTTGCCTGAATTCCAGGAAACAGGTTACGCACATAAAATTATTTACTGACATTTGATTTTGTATAACTCTACTGGAAGAAGACAGCCTTGGTAGCTTAAACTTGAAGTTAAGAAATTGTAAGTTAAATATTTGTGGGAAATAATGTACATAGAAAAATCCATATTTATATATTTGAAGTCTTGCTTTTCTTGTGTAGCATTGCAGAACATCCCTAGACCTTCTCTCTTTTCTTTCCTTTAATCTTGTTAGATAGCATCCAGTCATTTCAAATGTCTTCTGAGGCAGAGCAGTTACCCACTATGATGATATTTTGAATGTCACATCCAACAGAAATGAAACATGAAGCCATGGATTGGTATCCCAGCCCATTCAATATGGATTCTTGGGTAAGTCCTTCTACCTGAATAGGCTCTAGAGACAGAATGGCTTTGGAGACAGGGATGTGGTATGTGATATGTGATACATGATATGTGATATGTGATATGAGCTAACTATG
The DNA here is from genome assembly GCA_035048155.1 of Cinnycerthia olivascens. Taxonomy (NCBI): domain Eukaryota; kingdom Metazoa; phylum Chordata; class Aves; order Passeriformes; family Certhiidae; genus Cinnycerthia; species Cinnycerthia olivascens. Next base: position 142,406,965 of record JAWWMU010000106.1, read on the forward strand.
GTACATGGAGGACCCCCAAAATTAGATTTGATAGTACTATGCTGGAATAATGAAATGGAGTGGTTTTGTGCTTAGCTGATAAAGAAAGGTCCTGATGAAGATAATGCATTTGAAGTTTTATGACCAATTTATTTCAGTTCTGTACAATGGAATATTTCTGTTCAAAAGTTCAAGGCAAGAAGAAAAAGAAAAGGCTTTTTTATCAGATTCTTCTCTGGCAGAGAAAAGTCAAGTCTTCCTTTCATCCAAAAAGACTGATTCCTATTTTGTCTGAAATGCAGAAAAATCCAGAATCCAAAAATTTTGCACCTTCTTGATTGCAGTCAAGTAGGGAATTGAAAGGTCACAGAATTGTAGTGGAGAAACGACTCCTCCCAAGGACTTTGAAAACAAATGTACTTGCAGGCTCCTTGGGAGAGGATAAACCAAGGGGACGGAGGTTCAGATACAAAACCCTAAATGAACATAAACTAGGCCTGCATGGAAGGTATAAGGTCAGCATGCACAGCATGTTCTTCCAACCACACCTGACAGAGGCAGAAAAGTGGACAAGGTTATAGTCTATGCTTCTTGGAAAATTCCTGCAGGAGGTGGCTGGACAGCCATTCCCTAGAGGCAGCTGTCCTGGGGAGGAATGCCATGGTGTGTAGTGTGTGATGGCACAGACAAGCTCACTCTGACTCTTCTGAGCCAGCTGTGCCTGAGCTTCCTGCAGCAAGAAGCTGTGGAGCTCTGTTTCGTGCTGTGCTGGATGCAGATGCAACACTGAGCACTTGGGCTCTCAGCAGCCCCATTGGAACCAGCTGAGCTGTGCACTGCATCCAGCTTGTCTCTGGCTGGATGATGTGAGTCTTTATATTTCTCTGAGACTTACTGATAAAGAGTCTCAGCAGGGAGACCTGTGAGAAAGCTCTATAGAAAAAAATCATACATGAAAGAAAGATAGAAATCTATTAAAAAGAATGGAATAGTAAGCATGAAACAAAAATTCATTAAAAATGTATGACCAGAGTAATAGGACTAGCTTTGTTTTGGTATTGGCAGCCTGCAGAAAAAAAGATGGGAGAGAATCATATTACAGAGATGAAAAGGAAGGAAGGCAGAAAACTGGATTAAATAGATAGCTATACACTTTAGTTTTAAGGGTTATCGTTGAAAACCATGTAATTATAAGAATGTTAAAAATCAGGAAAGCCAAAAGGGGCAGTTGGATGATGCAGAATTAATTAAGGGGAGAGAAAGACAAAGGCAGAAACCACTTCAGAGGAAACAGAAAAATGACTGTGAAATATGCTGACTTCAGCGAAATCAGCATCTGGATCTCCTTGCCAAAAGGACAGAGGGAAGAGAAACAAACAATTATATGGAGACTCTACATAGAATATAATGCATTGTTATTTTCAAATTATTGCATAGCTGTGAGAATTGTTTCCCAGGCTTTTGAGACCTGAGACTCCCTTCAGGAAGATGCTGCCACCCACATCCTTACCTTGTAGCTCTGCCAGGTGCTGAGACAGATGTTTTCCTGTTGACATCTGCCTGCCCACCCTTTCCTTCCTGCTGCAGGGAGGGATGGTGAATTGGTGAAAGTATTTTCAGATTGTGATACTTGCTCTGATATATTTTGCACAAGTTAAGAATTTTTTTGTTGTTGTTTGTTTGTTAAGAAATTGCAAAATAGTAATCTATATTTTGTAGACGGGAAGGTTTTTAAGATCCTCTAGCCTGACCTGGGGCCTGCTAAATACCATGAAACACCAGCATTTCCACACCAAGCACATCACTTCTCTCAGTGCCAACTGGCATTTCCCACTTGTTATCTGTCTCTCGTTTGCTTCTCCCTATCAGTGCAGCAGAGCAGGCAGAATCATTTTACATGATGAAAAATCAGCTCAGAAGGAATTGGCCAGTAAACCTGGATTATGGCTGCTGCTGAAAAGTGCCAGCTGGTGGATTCTAGAGGACTTCTTTAGCCACAGTCACTATTGGTTTGTTATGGTCCCTGGTCCTTTGAATAAAGCAGAGGATTAGAGGATGGCATCTGTGAAGAGCTGGAGGCACACAGTTACATTAATCCCTGAAAGAGTGTGGAGCTGAGCAGCCTCCTCTCCCTCTGGGCTGTGTCTGGAAGCCTAGGGCAGGTTAACCACTCAGCACCAAGGGCAGAAGTGATCAGACACTCTTGGTAAGAAGTGTAACCTCCACTCACTTGAGTACACCCATGATATATGAGCCTAGGGCATTAAATGGTCTGTAAAATAGTGTTCATAGTTCTTTTTTTTGCCTCAGCAGAATAGAGCACCCCATGTCCTTTGCTGTCCTCTTCTTCACACAGCTCCATTAATTTCTGAGTTTTGTCAGGATGGTAGATGGTTTTTTTTAAGCCAAAGCCAAAATCCAACTTTGTTCCCATGGACAGAGAAGATTAAAACAGAACAATTGAGGTTAATAACACATTACCTCAGTGTGAACTTCAGAAATGAGTTAGCTTGATTCCAAAATATATTGGTAATACTTTGAATGGATTACAGCTTCTTTTTAGGAGAGAAAACAAACCCAAATCCTCCTTGGCTGGGTTTAACTGTCTGTGTCACATTCTGCAAGATTTTGTTGAGTCAAAACCCCCAGGTTTGCTGTAGACAGATTACAGAAACTCGTTAAAGTTGGAGCTGGGAGCTGAAGTCACTAAAGTAGCTGAAGGCTGGGGAATGGAAACAAGACAAGTTTTAAAAGGTGCAGCAGATGTGAGCTGTGAATCCAAGGATAACAGCACCTGTCCCCAGATCCCCTCCACCAATGTTTGCCCTGCTGCATGCAAAGCCAAGGTCAGTTATCTGCCAAAGCATTCTCAATGAAAGATTTCCAGCCTGGCATGGACTGCTTGGAGGTCAATAGAAAACACTGCATAAGATTTTTCTGCAATAAAAGATCCTCGAGTCCATGTCTAGACAGAGAAAATCAGGAACAGGCTGGGGCTTAGGCATTTAAATACCTAGAGACTACCAGGGTAATTCTAGCATAGCTGACACCCATCTTAATATTATAGGCTCAGAGCGTTTTAAGAAGAGCAAATTCCTTAGGGTTGACTCCAGTCTCCATCTCTATTCTTGAACGAGAATACACATCCTTAGTCTTTCCTTGCAGTGAGTCCTTGTGACAGGGGATGTTTCCATCTGGTTGGGGGATGTTTCCAGTCTCTGCTCCATCAGTTGCCAGTGTGGCTCCCACAGCAACAGAGTCACTTAGTTTCTGCACTGAACTCATCATGCACAAAGTGTCTAGAGAGATGGTTGGCAACAGTCAGAAAAAAACAAAGAGGTGATTATTTATAAAATAATGCAGGTCAGAAGCCCCCTTTCAAACCTGGCTCCTATTTTGTCCAACATGCAAGGATAGACAAGGCTTTTATTTTATAAAGTTCAATAATGAAATAATTAAGGCAGGCAAATACTGGGGAAACAAGGTTTGGTTTTATCCCCAAAGTTAAAAAGGACAGAACCTACTGGTTATCACATTTATTCCAAACCATTACCCCAGATATAAGGCTTCAGAGAAAGACAGTAACTGCTTTTGTTCCACTTTAGCCCACATAAATGTTCCAAAGTCTGTCCAGAAAAAAGTCAGCAGGTTTCCTTGCTAAGTTTACATTTTGATGAAATGACATTTTTTTCTCAACAATGAAAAAACAAAAAAGCAGCAGAACTCCTCATCACATCTGGCTAAAGTTCACTCTGCACTACAAGCTTGACTTAGAAATGTTTCCTTAAACTCCTCCATTCCTGCTCTGCTCTCTGGTGCATGGACTCCTGTGAAAAGCATTTGTTCTCTCTGAAAGTTTAGGAAGTTTCAGCTAAATCAGAGTAAGCATAAGTAAGTAAGAGGTAGGACTGGAAAATTCAAGAGTTTAATTGTCTTTTTTATTTTGGTGGCAGGAGGGATAATTTAAAAAATTATATGGACCTCAGGACTAGCACAAACTAACAAAAATATTATATAATATATATATATATATGCATATGCATATGCATATATACACATATATGCATACACACACACATACATAGATATATATATAATATTTACTTCGTTCCTGCCTAAAAACTTTGCCTATTTACCCACAAGGCTAATTGATTCATTCTGATGCAATCTACACCAAATACTTGAATGTCTGAGAACTCCTTAAAAACTTAGTGGTATTTCCATATTGTTCATAGCTGAGTGCTTTTGGAGTTTGCAGTTGCTGCTGGGATCTCTGGAGGAAGTGTTATGTTCAGGCAGATAAGCTGCTCTGAAGATTGAAGTTCCTCAAAGCTTAAACTAACATAGATATTGAATGTAATGTATAGAAAGTCTGGTGTTGATGCCGCCCATGTAAATTTTATAGTCATGTTTTAAACCAATGGAATTAATCCTGATTTATTTTTATACCTGTGAAATAATTGTCAGGCATTTAATTGTACAATCTTTGCAACAATTAATTATTTAATCAGATCTTGCTACAATCAAGTAGGAAGTCAGAGAAAAAAGGACCACGTTTCCTTTCTGTTTTACTTGCAGACACAGCCATTTGTAGAGACAGAGACTCATTAATAAACAAAAATTTACTGCTAACTTCTATATACACATATTTTAGACTCTTTTATGATTTGAAGTAAACAGTTGATTTAGACCTAAGTTAGAATTTGTGTTTTGACCATATGTGAAATATCTGCAATCAGCCTTGAGTTCTGCTCCAAAGTGCAAAGAGAAGAACCACAATTTAAATTCTCTATTGCCTTAATTCCAAACACTTAGCTACATGTCAAAAAACTCATCTAAACAAACACTTTTTCCTTTTTGTTATGGCTTCTCAGAGGAAGAGAAAGACTCACTTTTCTGAAGAAAAGCAGTGTATGGATGTTTGGTATCTCCTTGTGACAACAATCTGGGCTGCTGCCCTTCCACGGAGCTGCCATAGTCCCAGGTGGGGTCCTGGGACTCCAGGTGTGGTTGCAGTCTGCTGGGGAGGGATGAAAATGCTTTTGCTGGCATTTTGAGACCAAGCCAGATGGCAGAGTGACATGAGGGTCAGGCATGATGTGGCAGGTAGTGGTGCCTTGCAGCCCCTTAACCTGCCTCAGCTGCTGGCCCAGTGAGGGACACTTAACTTTTTGCTGTTAAAAATGAAACTTAGGCTTGTCCTTAGGTGTTTTGTTAATCAGGATTGGATTTCATCACATATTTTGTCTGTCTTAGAACTTTTAGTTGTTAAGACATTGTAAGTAAGCTATGCAATATGGGTCTGGTCCTTTGAAACTCTTGTCATATTCCCTTCAAAATGACTAAAGAAAGCAATAAATGTCCAGACGTCTTAAAAAATGGGATTTTGAAAATCATTCTTTTAAACTTTATGTGTATATTTTATTAAATATTTTCAAGTGTATGTAAATGTATTAAAGCATGGGACCATAAAATAATGATCAAATATAAATATTTTGGATGCCCCTACTGTAGATGATAATCCTCAAGGTGATAGAATTGAAGTCAAATTTTATTTCAGTACAGGCTGACCAGAAACTGATGGCATATTGAGGATGGATGTTCACCTTACACTGCATAGATTGCCTCAAAATAATGCCTTAAAGTGAGCTGTTTTCTAGATAAATCTTTATTATCTGTTTGTTTTGACAATGTCACTTCAATGCTCCGTCTGTCTGTCCTCTATTACATTTACCAATGGGGAAAAAATCAATTAACTATTACTCTCCTGAAGACCCTGTTGTTGCATTAGAAGAAAAAACATTTTGCCTGGATGTCCTGTATGAAGGGGGTGAGGAGGGTGTGAACTTGAGATTTCAAAATTGCCAAGTGTCAGCCTACTGCAGCTTGTGCCATGTGTGGAACCTAGAATTCACCCTTTAAGGATAAAGACCAAAATAGCAGTGGCACTGTGAAAGAGAGATGACAGCGGCAATAATCACTTGGTTTGTCTTCCCCTGCAGGGCCACGGTGGGAGTCTCTGGCAGGCAAAGAGTTTCCCTTTAGTTGTTTTCTATCCCTTACTACACTTTTTTCAGTACCCTTTGTTCCCACAACATCTGCTCTGTCCAACCCCAAGGCTGTGGTGGGGCAGAGGCAGCCACTGTTGAGCTTCTGTCTCTGTCATCTCGTGACTGGGGCCATGTCAAGCGGTGTAACTGGAATCAGAATGGCAAAACAACTGCTCCAGTCTTTGCACTTCCCCTTCCTGGCCTGCTAAACCTACTCCTTCTGACTCAGCAACAGTCAGAACCATCCTCATAACTGAGTATATAAATATACTTTTTCTGCCTCGGTTCAACACATGAGGCAATGAGAAATAAAATTAAAAGTTTCAGCTGCTGTAAGCTTTCTATGTACCCTTTCCTACATAATCCAAAACACTGAGTCTGTAGATAAGAAAAAAGCCTGCTGGGATCACAGTAAAAAACATTCTGTTTGTGCTACTATGATACCTCAGAGAACCCTGATGGATGATGTACTTGCAAATAATGTTTATTCCATGGAGAAAACTTAAAAATATTCTCACCGATTACTGCCCACAATGTGGTTCTTTCAGGAGCTCTGGGTATAGTGAAATGGTTCTTAGTTAAAAAAAAAACTAAATCTGTGGTCTTTGTCTGCTCCGATGACATTAAGAATGTAAAATTATGGAAATTTACCAGCAAAACAAGTCAGAAGTTCAGTCAGCTGGAGATACCAGAGACATTCCAAACGCAAAAGCTGATATCTAGCACCTCTCACTGAATTGAAAGAAATAAGAATACTCCTAATTAAACTAATTCATTGAAGTAAATGGATCCACACAACCCTTGTAGGTGTGGTCCACTGTGAGCCATGTCTTTAACTCCTGTTGAGGTCAGTGTCTGCATTTTGCTGTCTTTACTGAGATGGCCCTTAGCCTGCATCTCAGACCAGACCCACCACTGGCCTTCACCAGGGTCCTCTCCTGGATTTAGGTGGAGCTGGGATGTGCACTCCAAGACATGCAGAAACTTTTTGGCTCCCATGTTGCTGCTCAGCAACATTTTTATCAATCATTTTTAATCAACATGCAAGCTGCAGGGTACCCACCAGGCTGCTGTGTGGGAGGAAGGCAAACTAGACGTGGCTGTAAACATGGACACACATACAAATTTTAGTGTTGCATAGCCACAGCTATTAAGACTTGGGTGCGTGCACTAAAGCTAAGTGAGGAATAGCTACTCATTCCAATGACTACATTCCTAATGAATAAATAATATTTGGCCAGGAAAGGAGAAGGAGCTTGGCTGAGTCTCAAGCCTTGTTTGGACTAGGGTTCATATTCCTACACCAATAGTTATTCAGGGAATGCAGAATAGCTCTTATAGAGGATGCTGAAGTCAGCTGAGAACAGCTAATGGACTGCTCAGGTACTCAACCAGATAAAGGGGCAACCAAATCCAAAGATGTGCTCTGGGTATGGATTTGGGTCTAGATGTCCTGACCTCACCAGGTGCCCTCTAACAATAACCTATTGGCTTTCCTAGAAGAGTGAAAACATCTCTCTTTCTCTTTTTGGCATTTTGACCAGAAATCCTATCCTACCATGGAAACCTTTCTTATGAAAATTTAATCAAAACTGGCATGTTCTCAAGAGAAATCTCCATTTCAACAAAGTGGCATTTACTGATGATAAACTATGTTTCTGGAAAATGTCCAAATAACTCTATTGCTTGGCACCTGTTTAAGTTGCTAAATATTGGATCAAGTGATTCACATTACCATGGAGTACCATAGATTTTTTTCATTATGTGATACTTGGAACAAAGGCTCTTTTTTACAGCACCAGAAAGCACTTAGGGAAGGGTAAGAGCTCAGGGGGGATCAGGCCATTAAACACATGAGACTCCCACACATGATCAAAACCCTCACATTTTACCCAAGAAGAAGCACTGGCAACAATGCCTCCCCAAGGTGTATCTGTCCCTTCCTGCTCTCCGTCCCACATTCCCCTGACATATTTCTGCACACACAACTTTAGGCAACTTAAAGTTGTTCTAGAAAAACAATCCAATGTGTTTCAGTGGAAATGGTCTTGATCCACCATCCACCACAACTCCACACCTCGGAAAGCCCAGCAACAGCTCAAGATCAAATGCAGGTGGGAAATGGGGCAAAGCAGACTTGGGGGGGGTCTTGTTGTTGGTGGCAAACAGCCAGTCTGAGGGGCAGAAAACAAAGCTAAAAAGTGTGACATGGCTCCTATCTCAAACAGGCATTTCAAGTAAAGATCTGATTCTTTCAGGTTTGATTAAAAACTTAGCCAATGCTCACAGAAATCACTTTTATTGGCTTCAGGAGTTCTGGTCTCTAAAGTTATTCTCTGTTCTAATTTATGTGTAAGAGCCAAACCAAATAATGTTTGCTTTTGGTAAGATAGAAATAGTAAATCCCTGAGGATATTTTCTTTTCTTCATAGATTATGAAGCTTTCTTACTCAGATGTAAACCTCAATGGTAAAATTCATTCTAATTTTATGCATCTAATGTCTTTACATAACTAATGATCAGGCATGATTCATCCTACCTACCTGAGATGTCTGCTTTGGGATGGGATAAATGCACCCCAGGCAACACTGATTCTCTTGATTACCTCCCATCTGACCATTTCAGATGAATCCTTTTCCAATCATTGGAAATAGAAAACAGCATCTCTTCAGAGGCACGCTAACATTTGTGTCATGATGTTTGTAGCAAGTTTCTTGATGACTCAGATGGCATTGCTTCGAAGGGCTGGTGCACGGCCAGTCTGAAATTCTCATTTTCTCTCTGTTTATGCACACATATACACACAGAGCTACTTTAAATACATAAATGCTGAAAGCCCATTTTCTTCCATAATTGGCAGATTCTCCACTACAAAGACTCAAATCCTTGAGCCTGGCACCCTGTGGGGTCACTTACGTGACTGCAAAGTGGATGCTCACTCCTGTTGTGAGCTTTGCATCTGCTTAGCACAGCTGTGAATAGCCAAACTTAGTACAGGATGGCAGAGAACTGAGTCCTTAGAGTTTTATTTTCTTTGACTGCAGATTTTTTATCCCCTCAGTGTGCAGTTTAAGCAAGGAGTTTCCAACAGACAATCAAAACACGCACTTAACCCAGTAACTCTGAGGAGAAAAACATTCTCTTTGACAGCAGAACTGGTGACTAATTGACAACAGGTCTGACGAAATCATCAGGAAATCATGAGATAAATAAATACAGGTGCATTTCCATCCTCTTCTCTCCCATTTCAATATCTAAAAAACAAATGTAAATGGTTATTAGAAAAAAAAAATCAGTGTGGCATTTAGTGGCTTTAAAGGTTAAATTTTTTATTCATTCCCACAGCATATGGAAGATAAGTGGCAGCACACCAGGATATGCTGCTGTGGAAAGAAACCCTGCCATTTCCAGCTGGTACCCTGAATCAATGTAAATTCATTGATCTCTCTGCTGTGGCTGTGGATGTGGCTGCTTGTGACATGAGCTCCTGTTCACTCTCACTGTCAGGGTGGCATAGTCTGCAGTGTTAGGACATCCCTGTCCTAACAGGGAGCAAGAGATAAATGAGTGACTTTTCCATAATTTTTTCTCAGATTCCCTGCTGGTGGGATAATTATAATTTTAAATTACTATTATTAGCTTAATGACCTGTTGCTCCTTGAGGAGAATGCTGTGAGATTTATCCTGGTCCTGGCAAACAGCAATTGTCTTGTCCAGCTCAGATGTTGGAGGCTGCAGAGACTTGGCCTGGCCTTGTCAATAGTCATCATATTGGTAGACTTAATGGTGAATGAGCTTTCCATTTTCTCAAGTTTCAGGACCATCCCAAAATGCAGAACTTATGCACTTGTGGAGAATTGGAGGCCTTGTAGGCTTTTTCTACTCAAATAGGATGAATACTGAACAACTCAGCTCCTATTTTGGAATGTTACCACAGAAACCAACAGATTTTGGGGATGTTGGTAGGATGGAGACTTTAAAAGATTTTTTTTTCAACACTTTGTCACTCTTTTTAAATTTGGGCCAACAAACTGAGTCCAGAGCAGCGTGTCTGCAGAGAGCTGTGAGGCTAGAAGAACCCTGTGCTCTTCTGCTCCAAGCAAAATCACGAGAAGGTAAAAAGCATTGCAAAAGGTCACTGAAGAAAAGGCAAGGTTGGGATTCATCTTATCTGAGCATAAATGTAGCACTTTACACCACACAGAGGTCAACATCTGGATTATTCCTTCTGTCTTGACAGACTTACTTTTCAGATTTGACACCTATTCCCAGATGGAATGAACTGCCCTGTGGAAATTCCTTTTCCTCTCCACTGACTACAGAGAGAATCTAAGCAGTTCAGCTGCGGACATCTACACTGAAGCCCTGACAGTAGCTGAAGTAACATTTAAAGCACCAAGTGAATCAGCAGAAGCAGCAGCTTATGGAGATCAGAATGGGGTATAAGTTAACACTGTGAATATCAACTCCTTGACAAAACTGTGCTACAACATCATTTTCACTGCAGGAACTTGATGCAGAAAAATGCGGCACTCTTGCTGCTGAAATCGCTCAGTAGCTCCCTGCAATGATGTCTGGATCAAAACACAAATGTGGGAAAGGCTGGACTCTGTCAGGGTCCCAAAGTCAAGTGTGGAGTCACTTTCTGTCCATAATTTTCTGCAAAGACTCCAAATAAGGTTAATTATTGGCTTGTTTCCAGTTAGGAGTTTGTAGCTGTTGAGTCATTGCTGCTAGGGCTAAGTCTCAACCTGAGGAAAGTATATTTGGGTAGAAAATCCTTGTTAGTAAATACTGGAAAACCTGTCTTATAAAAAAATCTAATTTCTGTGGAGAAAGTAAGGGTCAAAAACATGTGTGACCACTGTGGATATTCCTTTGCCAGACTGCTTTCTTTGGGGCTGTAGTTTGTCCTGCCCTCCCAAGGCTCTCTCGGGAATGACTGGATGCCTTTTCCTTGGAAGTCAAGGCAGAAATATGAAAGTATGAGCATAAATGAAAAGCTCTTCAATCAAAGGATTAGTTCAAAGAGAGAGTGAGAGGAGTACATCCCAAACATATCAATATCAATGAGATCTCTCTAATATGCCTTGATATACAGTTGTACAGACCTATCAAAGAGACAGCTAAAGTGAGAAGAATCCTAAAGTTGAGTACAGTAAAAGTCACAGATCAAACCTTATTAAGGCCTGTCACTAACAACACCCACATCATAAGAAATTAGCACCTCTTGGCACAAATCCCACATGTACACAAAACAAGTAAAGCACAAGAAAAGGCAAAAAAGGGGATGAATATTAAAGAAATCACTCAAAGGAAGGATTCATCTCCTGATCCTAACTGTGCATGAAGTGAAAAATAAAATGCCTATAAAGAAATTTTATAGGCAGAAAAGCAGCTGGGTACACCAGGGACCAGAGTCAAAGCTGTGAAGAGCAGATGAAGAACTCAGTTTGATCAAATGGAGATGATTAAACGTCAGTGAACTGAGAAATAATGAATACTTAGATGAGTAATGGGGTTAAACACTGATTAAAACTAAGCACCTGTTTAGAAAGAAAACCAATCATTTTAAAGTACCAACAAAAGGAAAGGTTGAAGTCAGAGCAGTGACAAATATTGCTGTGAAAGAAAGCTCCTACAGCACTCCGGTTGAATAGAGATAACAGAAGTAAATAACTTAAAAGTCATGAATTCAAGGGATGTGTGTGTTTGATTTTCTCTCTCCTTCAGTACAGGTCAAAAGGAATGGAGTTTGCAATTATGTTGGTGGAAATGAAAAGAATAGAGGAGAGCTAGGGAAAAGGATAATTGTTCTGTGTCTAATTTACCGTGAGATGAGAGAACACATAGTCATGATCCACACAGTCATCTTTCACTGTTTTGCTGCTCAGTATAGCTGCAGTGGCAATACTCTGTCTGTCATCTGTTAACTTTTGGTGTCTATAGGTGTACAATTGCCCCTTGCTGGCAGCAATGATCAAGTATCTGAAATTCTGATCTCTAAAAAGACTACTCCAGGCACATCCCACCTCTGCTGATCACTTTGACTGGCTTTATGGCCCCCACTATAAGCACAAATCAATAATTTTCTATTGAGTTTGGGGACAGAACAACCTTTGGGAATCTGCTTTTCCAGCTTGCTGTGTCTGTGTTTACTGGCCATCCCCCTCATCAAACCCAACAGATTTCATTTCCTCCAGGCCATGTGAGGCCAAGGATGAGATTGTGTGCATGTAGATGTGTCTCTATAAAGGGAAGGTTGGCACTGCACTTTTTACTGAGGGAGGTACAGTTGCTGCAGTCTACTCACTCTCTCTTCTCCCCTTGGACTCCTACACTCAGCAGCTAGAAATACCCCAGAGGCTGCACTAACCTACGCCGGCTGGGAACCGTGCCAAGGCGGCTGCTGGCTGAGAGTTGCTGAAATCTGCTTCAGCATGGCCTTTCATACCCTCTGTTCGACCCTCCTAAACCCTGGGGGATTAGTACCCCTCTAAGCCTCATTTTACCATCCATCAAAGAGTCCCCACATGAGGGTAAATCTCAGCTGGCCAAGGAGAGCTGGAGGTTGGGCAGCACAAAGACCTTCATTCACTCTCCAGCAGAGGTTCTTAGTTTTTAGGCTTGCTAACTGCTTATATACAGTGTGAAATGCTCGAAGTGACTACTTCCTGGGATAAGGAATTAAAATAAACAAGTAAACAGAGAAGCAATGTTAGCATGTTTCTGCCCTACTATTAAAAACAGTTTTATGACCTGAAAAGGATACACCGACTGATTTTGGCAGTGATCAATCATCTAATCCACTCTACACATACATGCATCTGTCTTCTTACTTACAGCATTAGCTGTCACCATGGGACTCTGTCTTTATTTCCTTCAACAGATTTTTAGTGGGTTCTCTAGAACTAAAAATAAACAAGCTCTCCTGGGGAATATGTTTGTCTCCTCAACCCCCATGTGCAGGTTGCAGCATGATTCCTGCTGGCTGTTTGGAGATTTATATTCCAGAGCTCTGCACAGACCTGCCAAGTGGTAGGATGGGAGGGGAAGACAACAGATGAATTATATGCTGGGTGTTTGCAGCAAAAGGAACACTGACTTCCATAGAAACATGGGGGCTGATCAAGCTTATCCTTTTGCATTTGATACTGAAATCTACATTGTGGACTACGAGACCTTCTACAATGGGATTCCCCCATTGGCCAGGAATATCCATACCAGCTCTGCTGCAAAATATGGTGAACTAGAAACTGATCTGAATTACTTTGTGCATACCTCAAATATGGAAACTAATTTCCTTTTCGCATGCACCTTCAGGTCCCTCAGAGTCAAAACCTTTGCGCCTGCAGAACTTGATCTTTAGAACACAGGTTATGAGCTCTACTTCACTATCTCAGTCCATTTGATGGACTTAGGGGATTTTTTTTTTTGCAATTATTCCACTTGGAGAGTTGTCTTACATGAAGAACTCTGAATCCCAGAATGACAAAAACAGTCTAGGCTGGAAGACACCTCTAGAGACCACCTAGTCCTACCTTTTGTTGAAAGCAGACTTTGGATTAGTTTATCAGGGCCTTGCCAAGTCAAGTCTTGAATATTCCATTGAACAAGACTCTTCTGCTTTTTCTTGGCAGCTGGTTCCAATGTTTAATTGTTTTCACAGTGAAGCATACAGTTTATATCCAGATAGAATTTCTCTTAAATCCAATTGTGCCCATTGCCTTCTGTCTTCTCACTGTTCATCCTTTTGAAGAAAGTACCTTCTTCTTTATAATTACCATTAAGTATTGGAAGATTATTATTAGATTCCCACTAACCTCCTATTCTCAAGGCTGAACAAACTCAGTTCCTTCAGCCTGTATTCATATCAAGTTCTCTAACTCTCTTGTCATCCTGAGATTGTCTCAGATTTTTAGCTCCGAGTCTGATCTTGGCACTTAGTGATCATGTTGAGTCAGGCCCAAAACACAACCATGCGAAAAATGACCTGTCTCCTGCTTTATATAGCCCAGGGCAGCTTTGCAGCAGTAGTGTAAGAACACCTTGGGCTGTAGAGCCAGCTGTGAGTCCTGCACTCAGTCTCTGAGGCTGCCAGGCTGACACAGCCCAGCTCTGCCAAGCACACACAGACACACATGCACACACAACGGCCCTCCCTTGGAAGGCTGGTTTAACTGATCTCTTTAGAATGCTTAGGCCATATGGTTCTGATTATTTATAAAGATAAAAGTTTGTATTTTTCTCTGCCTAAAAATAACCAGACTTAGGGAAGGAAGATGCTTTTGTGTAAATTATTTAAAAATAGGAAAGCTGCTAATCTCTGGAGAAAACCCTCGCTAGTGTTGGACGCGGTTCCAGCAAGCCCACGAGAGGACAGGACAAGGGGTCTGTCTGCTCAACTATGCCTCAACATCATCCTTTTACACCCTTGGTGTGACCACTCTGACTGCTCCCTCTTGAGCTAGTGCACATTCCTGAAGAACAGCTGATGAGAGGCAGCTCCAGGGCAAATATAACTCATAGCATTCTCTGTGGTGGCTTCTTTCCTCCCCCTATGCTCTGAGATTTTAAAAATGTCCCTTAAACTCTCACTGAATGGGGCTCTAATGAGGCTGGAAGGCTGAAGGCTGACCACCTGCGACTGCTCAAACTCATTTTATTCATGAGTTTGGGGTCAAAGCTGCCATGGTGGAGGCTCCTCCAAGCTGCCCAGCAGCCTTGGACAAGAGGAACAATGCAGATATATGCGGTGAGGAAATTCAGGTTTAAGATGGGTGTGTCCATCTAATGTTACACTGGGTTGGATGAGGGGCCCACTGGTATGGTTGAAGAACATGAACCACCCCTCTCTTCTGCTCCTCCTCTGCTTTCAGGCTGATGTCATAAGCAGGGCACAGGATGGCCCATGGCTCTTTGCAGCCACCACGTGTCCCCTCCATCTCTACCAGCCTTGGCTGGCTGTGCTGCACCTTGGCACAAGCACAGAAGGCAGCCAGGCCATGGTTGCCTTTCCTCTGGTGGCGTTTGGCTGTTCTCCCACTGCACCTATCCTGCTGAATGATTTTGTGAGGTTAAACACACTAGCATTTAGCAAGGTCTCAGATACAAGTGTGAGCATGATGGAAAATGTGAGTGCTGCTCATTCTGGTTCAAATAAACAAACAATTACATTTTGAATTTCTTCTCATTTATGACACCTTTCCTTGTGACTTTCTCTGTCTTTTTGTTGATGCTGAGCAAGAAAACCTGCTTATAAGATTTATAGTTACATAGAGTTCTCTCCAACAAGGACTTTCTATGGCACAATTAATAACCCTCCTTCACCCCCTTTCATCACCTGTCTCATGCTGTAGGAAAGTGTTTCTTCAGGGTGACATTGTGAAGGGACCAGATATTTTTGTCTCCTTGACATTTCTCATTACAGTCTTCTTCATTCTCCTAAATGGTTTGTTTCTGAATGTCTGCATTGCACAAGCTCTTTTATGACAGTGGAGGAGATCTGACATTTAGCTGAGCTCTGGATTGGATATTGGGTATAACAGAGCCATGAATGGTTTTTATTGGTACTATTGTTATTTTCTGAAATTGCTCTGGGAATGAAAAAAACATTGTATTGCATCCCAGTTTCTCTCCCATGGTAAGTCCTGGCCTGGCAGAGCATTGCCTCATTTGAGCTCCCTCCAGAAGGTCCACACTTGTGTCCCATTCAGATCCTTAAGGCTTTCATGGCTGCAACTACTGCACTATGGCAGCACTTCTCCATTTCATCCTCCCAACATTTCCACGAAGAAGTGAAAATACAATTCCACCCATGCTGCACATGGGGGCCTGGAACATAAGTAGAGCCTATAATTTGTCTTTGATTGTCCCCTGGAAGTCTGTGGGAAGTCAAGAGCTTAGCTCAAATTATCCCCTTGGAAGCAAGTGGCTTCACTGCTGGATGACCTCTTAATCTTTAAAACCACCTCCTTCCAGCTCTCTGGGACCTCCTCCTTTGCTTCTGTTTCTCAATCAGTGCTTTTACAGCAGAGCTCAGGCTCAGA
The DNA here is from genome assembly GCA_035048155.1 of Cinnycerthia olivascens. NCBI lineage: Eukaryota > Metazoa > Chordata > Aves > Passeriformes > Certhiidae > Cinnycerthia > Cinnycerthia olivascens. The sequence goes on from JAWWMU010000106.1 coordinate 142,423,043, forward strand.
GCCTTGCTCTGGGCTGCAGTACAGAGCTCTGAACTGGCAGTGGGTCAGGGAGAGGACTGCCAAGGAGTGCCAGAGCCTCCCAGCAGTGTGGCGGATGACAGCCAACCCCAGCCACATGGCATCTTCTTCCTGTGCTTTGGGAGCAGGGACAGGGGATTAGTCTTCCCTGCCTTGCCTTCAAGTGGCCAGCAATATGGAAATTATCTCAGTCATGTCTCGTGGCAGACCCTATTCTCTCCTGCATTCCTTCAGAATTCCCTGGATGGAGGTCCAGTCAATGAGCTGCCATATCACATATCACATGCAAAATAATGATTACTAAGGAGCACAGAGTTTTTGAGTTAAAATTCTTAGACTTTGCCTTGATCTATGATAGAAGATACAAAAAACTCTTGAATCAGGATTCCCTGCTCATTTAAAACAGGTTGATGAAGAAACTCTTCTATTTGCCACCTTTTCTTCCTCTGAAAGATCCTGTGATTAATTACTGACAGGTAGTCAGGAAAAGAGATTTCTTCTCTGCTGAACAACAGATATGTTTTGTTTTCATGCTGGTGGCAGATTTGGTGATATTGTTTCAAATCCTCACAGGTTATGCATTAATTAGTGGCAAGAGTGAGTTCCACAGATCCAGTGCTTATCCCTGGCTCATTTCTCCAACACAAAGACTGCCAATAGAATTTCTCCTTGGAGAGTTTAAAAAGCCCCACACAAACCAAGCCTTCAAAACAACATGTTGCAGAGATATGTTGCATGTCATAAGGAAGAAGCATTATTTCTGTGTGGGTCAGAGAGTTCTTGTGGGGCTGAAAGAGCATCTCAAACATTGTTAAAGATATTCTCTTAAGATGACCTCCTGGTTACCTTCTTCCACGACAAGCAATTCCTAATTGTCAGAAGTCATTCTTTCTGTTGTTGTTGCAGTTGATTTCAAGGACTAAGAAGAGTAAGGAATTTTCCTCCAGGCAAAGAAAGGTAGCTGGAGATTTACACATGTTTTCAGTGGAAGTACACTAAATCCGTATGTCTACATTTGGAAGCGTTCTCTATTGGTTTTGGACATGAAAATAATGAAGCTGAGATTTCTGTTTTGCAAAAAAATAAAGTCTAATAGATGGAAATCAGTCCACAGAACTAATTTTGGATTTTGTCCTACATTTTTTTTGGATTTAAAGAACTTTGAAAGGTAGGTTAATTCCAGCCCAGAGGAGATAAAAAAACCTGAAAAATTCTTATTCCACTTCCAACTAACTAGCAGAAAAGAGGACTGCCTTGTTTCAGATTTGTTTCCAATACATTTCCCAAATTGTTTGCTCATATATTTTGGGATTTTTTTTCTTGCTTGAATTTTTTTCTTTGTAGAAGTTTTAAAGCCTATCACTAAGCTCAGAAATAGCATGGGAATCTGCTCTCATCAGATAAGCCTCAGCAACGTTACTTTAAAACTTCTCTTTAAGTGTTAGTCAACTTCAGGGTCTGCAGGGTGGGAAGAAAATATATGGATTTTTCAGAAATTGTACTAACACATCAGGTTAGAGCTGAATTTAAGTTCTGTGAAATGAAGATTCAAACTAATAGAAATATTTCCATATTTAAGCATTCCAATGAAAACAATTTTAATTGGAGTTATTCCCTTGCTGAGTTTATAAGCCAAACACTGCATCATTTTGCTAGAAAAGAAGAGCCAGATTTTTTAGCTTCCAGGAAGTTTCACAGTCTATTTTCATTCTTTATGTGGAGTGAAATACAGTAAGTATGAAATGACAAAAATTGAAATGCAAATTAAGTTTTAAAAACTATTTGCTGTGAGCGATACAGAAATGCAAATGCACTGAAGAATATGATCTCAGGGTTGAACATTTCCCCTGATTAATTTCAAATCAGAGAGGCATTTTTGTACTTTTGAATTGCATCTTACAGCTGATGTTTGCAATGCTGTCCCTGATGCGTAATACAAAGGGGCGTTAATTATTTAATGATGTGGACAGGCAGTCCATGGGAATGGGGAGAGTGGGAAATAAGAAAGATGAGCAGAAGGAAATGAAGACAGCAACACAATGTAAATAATGAACTTGTAAAGCTCTGTCCTGAAAAAAACTTCTGGATTGCCATAGCAACAAGAGCCAGGAGCATGGCATGGGCAGCATCTCCATCACCTCAAAGACTGTGGCTGGTGAAGGGAAGTGAGTGTCTGGAATGTGCTTTGCAGGGGCTTTTTTTGGGATCCTCTGCCTAGAAATTTGGAATCTGTTCCCTTAGCTGCAGATGCTTTCCAAGAGATGCATAAATGTCCCTTCTGGCATCCAATTTTTTAGTTTGGCAGAGTCTGGACTCTTCACAAACAGCTTCCCAGAAGGGTACTGCCTATGCCAGTCCTGAGGAATGATCTTCCATACCTAATCCAGGCTTCAAGCCAAAACAGACCTTCACAGCATGTTGTTTCTCTACTCAGACAATAAATACCATACCAATGCCCTCTCTCAGACCCCAGACCATAGCCAAGACAGAGTTTGGGAGACCATACCAGAGAGGACCAAAGAAGCTGAGGTTCTAGCATTTCTGTAAGATCTTGCAGTGTCAGGAATTTATTTTAGGAGTTGAAACTGGATGTTATCTTTGTGTCTACATAAGTCTTGAAAGCCAACTCTGTAAATGACACTGTAAATCACCTTGGTAATGAAGCAATTTCCATTTAAACAATCTTATAAGTTAGTGAGCTTCCAAAGAAATTGCTGGGGGCTGGGTTTTTGTCTCTGGTGGAAGCATGTCTAGTTTTATATTGCTTCATAGTATTTTTCCTACATGTTGGAGCTTGGGAGAATAAAATAATTCATATATCAAGTAGAAATAATAAATTATCAGTGAAGGGGACTTAAAATTCACCATACATAAGAAAAGATGGATCATTATAACTTATTATGAAGTTCCCTTACTGCCAAACTTTGGGGTTCAATGCCATAACATAATAAAGTCAGCGAAGCTCAGTGATTAAACTCTGCTTCTTCAACACCTTTAAATTCAGATGGGAAAAATGCAGGGAGGGGATTTGACTTAAATTGTGATGGCAGAGAATGGTAATACTGCTGAGTCAAAGAGAGGTCATTCTGAAACACACCTTGGGGACAGCAGGTGTGATAATAAATTAGCTGTATATACTTCAAGGGAGGACAAGAAAGACACAGAGGAATTCCAGCAAAGAGTAGCTTGCATATGGCAAAGCCTGCCAAGAAATAACCTGCTGGTTTTAGAGTCCATTCTTGGAGAAGCTCCATGCTCAAAACACCCACAGACAACTGAACAAACAGGGCCGGACTTGTTCTTGCACTGCAGCCCCTTTCCCACACTGGTGCTTTTCCAGCACAGTACATTGATCTATCAGTGAATGATGTGGTGCAATCTGGCTGGTGGAAAGCAATGAGACACAAGGTGCCCTTGGAGGAGTTTTGGATCCATCTTTCCTTCCATACCTACACTAAGATAATCACAGTGCCACCTATCATATTTAGTGGCCCATGGCTGTGGATCTGACATCCTATGACAGAAAAGAGTACTTGGGGAACTGCAGCAGCCTCCCCTCCACAGATAATCCAGGCAGGAGGGCATTTCATCCCTTTTCTTCCCTCCCACAAGGAAGGAATAAAGGTTTTGAAGTAAAGTAAAATTCATGCTGCCCTCCTTGTGCCCTCATCCTTAGAACGAATAGCATAAAATCCTGGTGGTGCAGATACTTTAAAACTCCTAAGAATTCAGCATCTTGATATCTTCACCCTCAGATTCAACGATGCACACAAGTAGGCTCATTACTCCTCATTTCATCCTCCTCCAATGTTTTATAAACCAAGTATTGAAAATCAATATGGGAATTTTGAAAATTGTGTCCAGAACCCTTCAATCAGGATAAATCCAATCCAGCATCAACAATTACTGAACAGACAGTTTTATGGTTATGTCTTTAAAGCTTTGGAACAACAGCAAAAAAAGATTTTACTTGTAGCAGTTGCTGCAGTTGAATGTTAATCACATCAGACTATGAAGTTTTGTTGACATTTGCGGACCCTGAAATTACATAACCCAGATTCTGCATCTCCTTTTGCTCATTTCAGAAGTCCAGATTTAGAAAGTAGATCTCTGTTTGTGACACTTTGATGATCTGCAATTTATGCAAAGAATGGGACACTCAACAGACAGCTTTCAACATTGCATTTTCTGTTAGGAAGCTTTACTGTGCAATCCCTCTTTTCATCCTGCATCCATGTGCTGAAAATGTACGAAGTTCCATGTATTTAAGGGTGGTAAGATTGAACCTTAAATGGAAATCAGAGTGCATTTCCATCTATCCTCCCCCAGTATACTTTGTTTATAGAGCTGTCATGGTGTACTCAAATATAGCCTTCTACTTGTTAACACTTAGAAAAAACATCTCAGCTCAATTGAGGAAAAGTGGGCAATTTGCCTGTCTAGATTTCTGAAAATAAAGAATTTTATAGTGAAACGAACTCAGATAACCTTCCCAAAAAGCTGCATTTTACTTTAGGTCTAACATTTCAGTAGTTCGTTTCAATTTTCTTTGTGAAAAACTGACTATTAAACATATTTTTCTAGTCTCTGTCAGCTGAAGGATGTGAGATCTCTTTAGTTAAGGGATTTTAGATGGGAATTAATGGGAGAAAGGTTGATGTTCTTGCTTTCTAGGGACAAGTTTCACTATCAAGCATTATAGAGAAATAAATGGTCATGGCACACATTAGAAAGTCCTGCCTGAAGAGAGTCTTTGCCTACAAGGTATAGAAAAATTATGTTCTTGAGGAATAGCTGATAATCTTCATATATGTCAGGAGCAGACATGACTTCCTCGACATTCAGGTACACACAACAGCCCAGCACATTCGGTCTCAGAAATGGAGATTGTATCACAGGGGCATGGAGTAAGAAACAGTTTGGAAAAGGAGAAATAAGGAAGTGATGTCTCCATGTGGTTAGTGGAGGATAACAATACGTAAGAACTAACAGGTTCAAAAAATAAGAAAGAAAACAAGCCCTGTGCAACTCAAAATGGACAACTCAGAAAGTATCTAGGATTGGCCAAAAGAGGTGAGCAGTCTGAAAAATTAGGCAGGTCTCCTGCAAAATGAAGAGTAGGATAGTGCAGCAGCTTTCCAGGAGAAGGTGAGGAAGCTTTCAACTACAGATGTGATCCTGAGGTATGGAGGGACAATTCCCTGGTCCCCTGGCAGTGACCTGCACTCTAACTGGGGATAGCATAGGAAACTTCATTACACAGAGCCTGGGAGACATTGCAAATGGGACAGCCATCCCTCTTGGCTGCAAAGAGGAAAGGTTCTGGGGAAGAGAGGGAGATCCTTTTGGCTCTGTAAATTTGGAAGGGAAGGAAGAAGAGAAGACACTCTTCATCTCAACTCATGTAACCATTATTTGTTCATATATGATTCAGAGAGGTCAGAAAGACTGCTGGAATACACCTTGGAAATATTGAAGTGTGAGATGTTTAGCAGCTACAACTTCTGTCTGTCTTTTGTTGAATAACACAACTGTCATCTCCTTAAACCTCTGTTTGCAATGTGGGAACACAAGTGGCAAAGCTTAATGAACTCTGTAAATTCATTATCTGAATAGTCATGAAGGTCTATGAAATCATGATCTTCCAAACTCAAAACAAGAAAACTGACTTGTTTGGCTTGGTTGGTTGGTTGATTTTTAAAGGCATCCTGAAGGAAAAAGCATCTATAAAATAAACATTTCCCTAATGTAAAAACAGGAAATAAGTGAGAGTTAAAAACTGCAAATGAAGCAAGTTTTAAAATAAAAGTGATTGATATGAAAAGCTAAAGAGTCAATAGAATAGTAACAATTTCCAGGACTAAAAACAATAAGAACAAATATTTTAGGGGAGAAAAGAAAAGCTAAGGTCAAGTATAAATTATCTACTGGATTCAGATGTAAAATCATACAGTAAGTATATATAGAATCAAAAATTATAAAGAAAAAATTATCTGTAGATATTTTTGTTCTATATTTGAAAGATAAAACAAAAAAGTCTAAGCCCAAGAGACTGTGGATTAAAAAAAATAAAATTACTATACATATCAAAAGAAGATATGAAGCAGAATTTGATACCAGATTTCTTCAAATAAACAAATCAAGAAAATAATTTACATTAGGCAGCAAGAAGGGCTGAGGCAAGGATTGCCCAGATCTGCTGCAGTTAGTTGATAATTCATCCTGGTAAATAAGGCAGGGCTGTATCTTCAGACAATGTGCTTTTTTGATTTCTGTGTAAGTGAGAGAAGGAAGAAACCAGAGACCATCAGTCACTCTGACGTTTCTTACGGGCCAGACAGTGGGGCAGTGAGTTCAGGACTCTGCCAATGGAGAGTTAGACCTTAAGAAAGTAATTGACACCAGGCAAAATGATTTTAATGGAACATACATCTTGTTAAACAAGCCTGTTATCTCTTTTTGAAAAGATTATAGGTTTGGATGATTAAGACAGCTGTGCTGAGGAGGTACCTTTGGATTTCTTCACTTAATACTGCCTGACACACTGATTAAAATCTTGCATTAAAGGGAATCAACAGGGCAAAAAACAGATGGATGAAAAACTGTCTCACTGACAGACTTGGAAATGGAGTTATTAACGTGGCTGGTGCTGGATGAGGCCATTAGTAGAGGACTTGTCTGGTCACCAGCTCTTGGTCAGATAACACATGATGCTTTCATCTCTGATATAGCAGGTGATATATATTTGCTTTTAACCACAAGTTATGAGAGGAATGATAAGAAAGGTGTGGGTTTTTAGTTTTAATCCAGAAAATTAAAGCTCATAATGCCTAATCAAGGTGCAAGGACAGGAAAGAAAGGAAACAAATGTCTCTGCAGGAGATATATATAAAAAAAATAAATATACATTTAGATCGGAAGAGCG
>JAWWMU010000106.1:142430085-142447188 GCA_035048155.1 Cinnycerthia olivascens
TTGGACACAGCACTGGATGGTTCATGAGCTAAATATTTCCTCCAACTGAGCTGACATCCTTCCAAACAGATATGGAAATGAAGTCCATAAGAGGCCCAGGTTCAAACACTAATAAGAACCATGAAATAAACCTTTCTTTAGAAGATTTAAAGAACACAGTCTATTCATGTTATTTATGGGAAAATGGGGATGAGGGATTTGGTCCTATCTGTGCCTCTGCAGATTGCTGAGAACCAACATCATATACAATAGCATGTTGGGTAAAACTGATCCCTACCTGAAAAAAGATTAATCAAGAGACCTCTCAGGGTCACTCCCAGTCTTGTATTCTCGTACATTGTGCCATGATGTGTTTAAAGTTAGAAAAAAAAGGCAGTGTCCTAGTTGTGAGATAAATTAGGTATTTGAGCAGCTACCAGTGAACTCTCTGTCACTTGAAGTCCTTACAAGGATATTAGTTATCCTTATTAAACACAAGCTTAGTCCAGATTTTGGGGAGGATTGCAGTGGCCTGTGCCACTCTGCAGGATCCATCTGTTAATTTGCAGAATGGGAAAACATATCTTTGCTATTTGCACCTCCATGTATTTTCTCTGATTCTTTAAGCAGTACTTGAGCATCTCACTGTCTTCTATTATTTTTATATTTGTATATACATACACACACACACACGCACACACACACACATATATATAAAATGACATTCCTGGGGTTAAATTTCTTCATGGTTCTTCTTTAATATACAGCACTAGCTTTATCAAGCTACAGCTGAAACTATAAATCTGGACTTTTCTGGGGGCTGAGTTATTTTAAAATGCCTGAGGGGTGGGAAAAAGCTTTCAGCTGTATCTTCAGGCTGCTCTGTAAGTCTCCTGAAGTCTCCTGGTGCACATCTTGACTACTTCATCACCCTTTGTGCCTGGCTTGGGTCTTCTCATAGGGAAGTGTTTCAGTTTTCTTCCAAAAAGCTTATGTCAGGGAAATCTCACCACAGCTAGATGTTATGAAGCATTTTGGACATTTACTAACAGAAATTATGTTGGAATTGAGTCCTGTCATTTAACTGGGAGGTGAATAGGTGGGTGACTGGGTGCTGACCTAGGGCTCAGGGCTCTGCACTGCCCCTGCCTCTGCACGAGCTGCAGGGAAGAACCCAGGGGTCCTGGTTACCCCTTTCTTGCACCCATTTCTGCAACAATGCCTTACCTCTGATGCATGAAGAAATTCCAGTCATCCTGCATAAATTTGCAAGAAACAAATTGTCTTAAAAGAAAAACTGACATGCCTTTGCTTCTGAGCTGTCATGTAATTATTATAATGCAATCTTTTCCTCATATTTTACTACATTATTTCATGTTTATAAAGAAGGTTGGAAGTAAAGCATACACTTTTATTACTTTGCAGAACCCCATGATTAGCAATATTCCTACTGTCTAGGTTTTCCAACAAATAATTCTTTGGTTTGGGCTGTTTGGAAGTAACATCTTTCTAAATTATTATGATTTTTTCATCAAAGACTTTTTTCTTCTTGTGCCTTATTTTTTCAAGTGACATCCCAAGCAGTATCATCCTGTAATAATTTAGCAATATGGAAAGGCTAGACATATGAAAAACATATGGAAGTTTTGGAAAATGTCAGAAATAGTGATGTGGAGAATAGAATAATCAAAGTTCACTCTCTATGAAGTTAATGTCTTTAAAGATTTACTCACAGGAGCTTCTGAAACTTAAAATTACTGGAGGTATCAACAGTGATTTAGGGGACCAGAAGGTTAGGAGGGACAATTTTCAATGAAGCTCCACTTGGCTCTTCTGACACAAGGAGAAAACTAGGTCTGTTATATTATTATCATCATTAGTAGTACTTTGCCTTTTTTGACTTAGTATTAACATTTTTTTCCCTTACTAAAGAGGGCTTCTCAGTTAGTCTAGTTCTTTTTTTAAAAAAAAGGATCGGTACTGTCATATCAGTGTGCATAACTATTTTGTTTTCTGAATTCATTACTAGGTCTTTAAAAGCACCTTCTGATTTATTACTCCTGAAGTAATTATTAGAAATACTAAGGTTCATGGTGTCTTGTGTCCTGCTGATAATGTTTCTAATACGAGCATCTTAGAGAAAAGCTGATAGCTTGGTCTACTCTATACCACAAAACCTAATTCCCACTGATTTCAGTGGGAGCAGGGCAGCATCCGTTGATTCCTATTGATTTCTGTGGGAGTTAGGACATGTCTAAATAGGAATTAGAAACCCAAGCACTTTGTTGTAGCAGGGATTTAGGGAGTAATAAGATGGATTTCTGTAATAAGCTGGGAGCTCATCAGCAGGAAGTAACTAAGGAGAAGAAAGATGTGTGTAATAGTCAGATAAAAGCTGAACATAGAAACAGTGGAGGTGTGAAGAAGGCAAAGGCACTCCTGGAGTGTCTCAAGGAAATATCTCCAGCAGGGAAGTGTTAAGTTGTGCTGCAATACTGCTCTGTTCTCCTCAGGCCTTTGAAAGAAAGATGAGTTTTTGCTGCAGCAGTCACAGAGAGTGGTTGGTTATGTGGTGACTTGGGAGAGTTCTCCATTTGGAAGGAGTCTGACCAACCTGGGAGCTTGTCTCTTCTTGCAGAAGGATGAGTGAAAAGAGGTGTGGCTGTCAGCTGTAAACACACCAGTGGCTGAACACCAGGGAAAGATCAGAATGAGTTAATTCAAGGAATACAGCTGTAAGAAAAATTAGGTACTAACTGCTGATGGATAAATATCTGAAAGTTAAAAAAGTGCTCCTAATTGTTGCAGCAATTGTTGAGACTCTGAAAGAACGTCCAGTAGCAGTAATAATAACAAAAATGTTTTTATGGCTTTGGGGGATTTTTGGTTTTTTGGTGTGTTTTTGTTTACTTTTTTTTTTAATTTGAAGCATGATTAGCTTATAGATGGAACTTGATGATATGTGACAGCTGGGGATGAGACTTGTCCCAGGAGATCCTTCCAGTATCCTATTCCTAGGGATTGTTAAGGATTGTTTAAACATAGGATTGTCCTCTGTCTCAAGCACACAGGGGTTTCCAGTGGAGACTAATTCCTGTCAACATTTTGTATGTGACAAGAAAAGCCTGGGTCCCAGCAAAACCTGCCACTGTCTCCAGTGTGGGCAGTCCAGGGAGCTCTCCCATTTTTCTGGGGTAAAGAGACATCCCCAAGGATGACTGAGGAAAACTCAGGAGTGTAAATAATCGTCCATGCCATTTTTTAAAGTCTCAACAAAGATGCTGCTGCAAGAAGTAGGACAAGAGAACAAAGAACGAGTATGAAGCCAGTTCTTTTGCAAGAGATGGGAAAAAAAAAAAGACCACTGTCCTGCATGTGCCCTTGGGACTATTTATCTTGTGAAAAACTGGTGTTTTCTCTCATTATTTATTACTGCTTTCTCCTGAAATAAGCAATACTGAATCTGGAGCCCAATGTGAAATAAAACTTTTTTTGGTGAATTGAAACAGTGTAATGGCCATCATTCTGACCTGCTGGCTTTTTTCCTGTCATTCTGAGAACATGTCACAGAGTGGCCAAGTCGACCCTGGCTCCCAGGGTAGCTTGCTCAGCCTGAGAGACCTGAGTGTTCCCAGAGGGTGTCTGCTTATATCTTAGCAAGCTGAATATAACTTGAGAAATCTCATCATTTCCACTGAGCCTTACAGTGCTTAGACTTGAGCAACTTCAGTGTCTGTCAAATGCGGCTTTAGGTAGATTTGCCAATGACCTTGAGAGATGGACAATACTGGAGCAGCACTGAAGGAACAACATTTTCAATTTGAACATCTTTCACCTTGCAGAGCACTGCTCTGCCATGATCTCTTAGTTGGAGAGAGGGACACTGAGGCACAGTGTCAGCTTACAAGAGCCTCCTTTAATTAAAAATAAAGCACCTCTATGAAGGTATTGTGCTGCTTGTTTTGCTAAATACATCTACCCCCTCTCTTCAGTCATTCTTCTCATCCTGAGAAGCAGCTCAGGCTGTTCAGCTTTCAGAAGCTGAAATTTGCTTTTAGAAATAACAGCAAACTAAATTTTGTGATATTTATTGCAGAAAATATATTTACAGAAGGTATTCATGGTTGATTGTATGATCCAAGTATCCACTAGCAGCAATGTGCCTGGCCACTTGAGCTGTATTTAGAGAAAATGAAAATCATAATTTAGTCTGGTATTATTTCTCAAGTCACACCCAGGGGGTCCTTAGGCAAAATGGGCTTGTTGTGCAGGAGTCTGTACATATGTAATGTGGGAGTCAGGAGTCTGGCTCAAACGCTCCCATGATCAAAGCTATAAAACTGTGAAAGTGGGGCAGAGAGGCTGGTAATTAGCTTATTTTGAGAGCTGTGCTTAGGTGCTGTAGAAATTCCCTACTGTCTGTGCAGATCCTAGGAAATGAGTCCTGATCCAACTCACTTATCACCCCCCTCAGTTTCTGATGCCAAACTAGCTGCTATAGCTGAAATCAGGAGTCTACATGACTCTGAATGGGGCTGTAACTGGAGAGAAATAAAACAGGATTCATCTCACCCTGCATTCGACACCTACAGAGTAGGGTCCTGCCCCATTTACTCAGTGAAGAGACACAGCGTCTTTAAGGTGTGTCTTACCAAGGTAGATGCCTAAAGCAGATCAGACAAAATTCTCCCTGAAAGCTCCTACTTCTCTCTATTCCCTCTGAAGAGAAACCAGTTGACACCCATGTGTCAACACACCCTGGTTTTGGCTGGGATAGAGTTAATTTTCATCTTAGTAGCTGGTACAGTGCTTTATTTTTAACTCAGTACAATAGTAACTGCTAACACACTCCAGCTGGGGCTGAGCAGGGCTTACCCCAAGTCAAGGACTTTTCAGTGTCCTGTGCTCTGCTCTGAGCAGGTGCACAGGAATCATGAGGGCAGGACAGGTGATCTGAACTGGCCAAAGGGATCTTCCACACCACATAATATCTTACTCAATATATAAACAGTCCCAAAAACCTGCCAAGAACCATGTTCTTACAATGGTGAAAACAACCACTGGATTTCTGGAAACATAACCTGTGTCCTATGCCACCACTTGGAGCACTATACTGGGGCCTTGAAAAGAAAATTTTAGGGAAATATGGCATCCCAGAAATAATTGACTCAGACAATGGTACTCATTTCTGAAACAATCTCATAGACACTTAGCACTGAGGGGGGTTTATCACATCCCACATCATGCCTCAGCCTCTGGGAAGATTGAATGATGCAAAGGATTGTTAAAGACTACACTGAGAGCAGTGGGTGGTGGGACCTTCAAACATTAGAAATACACATTTAGCAAAAGCCCCCTGGCTGGCCAACACTAGAGCATCTGCCAATCAGGCTGTCCCTGCCCAATCAAAACTTTTTTGTTTTGTAGAAGAGGAAAGAGTTTCTGTAGTGCCCATCAAAAATATTCTGGGGTTAAACCACAAGAGTAGTGTTGTCCTTCTCCAGGTGAACTGTGTGCTATCTCAGCATTGTATTCAGATTCAGTTTGTCCCTTGATGGCAGACACATTTCTCCTTAAATCCTTATAACTGGCAGATTTTTGTTACAAGGTGATCATCCATCGTGAGCAGATGAATACAGCTCTTAAATGGGCTAGAGCTTCTATGCATGCTAATGAAATCACAGAAGTAAGACACTGAGAAACAGGTTAGAAATACAGAACAAGAGGTAACACAATGTATGTCAGAAAAATGCTGGTTGCTTTATATAGTGTGTGGGCAATACTTTAAGCAAATTCATTACCATGATGAGAGGATGTATAATTTGTCACTTTGATATTATCAGCAAATAAAGCAAAACATAATTGCATTTAAAGACCAAAGAGATAACTGAAGTCCTTTTTAACTCTTAGAGGCCTTGCTGTAACTGCTTTGGGCATATTGCATTAAGTTCTAACTACTGGAAATTAGAATGCATTCAGGAGAGCAATAAAAATGATTAGGGGCCTGAAATTACTGACCTAGGAAGAAAAGATGAGGTACATTATAACATACCCTTGGAAAGATGAAATGATGAGCACGTTGCCCCACAAAAGGCTCCTCCACATGTGATCTTCCACACCACACAGAGCCTCAAAGGGTCACAGTGTAGGTGAATACCAATTCAGCTAGCATTGCAAAAGTCCAATTTAATCCAGAAACAAAAGCTATATTCCTTGCTGAATCTTCAGACCCCAAAATGTTGTTTTTATAACCACAAACCAAAAGGCTGGAAAATCCCTTTGAATTTTTCCCTTCAGAAATTTCTTTTCTGAGTACTTGTGAGTGTCTTTCTCTTAGGACGGAAAGTCAGATCAGGTTGGTTAAACACAATGCTTTTAGAATCCTTATGCAATACTGGCAAAATATTTCATCTTTCTTCAAGGGCCCTTGGGCAAACTTCCTGTACATGTCAATAGAAATTCAGTGAATAGATTGAAGTGAAAATATTGTCCTGAGCAAAGAAGTTTTTTCACAACTCTGAATTTGTCACTGCTCTATTTTGAGTTTTAATTGCCACCTAGAGCATTTGGATGACATCAAAAGTCAAAGAATTCATCTGTAAATATTTCACCAATGCCAGTGGCAAGAGTCTCTAAAAATACACAGTAGAGGACAAAAGGCTCAAACTGAACATCAAAATTGTGTCTGAAAATGTTGACAATCCAGTGAATTAATTCACTGATTGATGGCATTGTCCGGAGCTTTGCCCAGCCAGAATCTAAGTGGAGGTATTGTCCCTGTGCATGCTCCCCCACGGGTGGAAGGGAAGTGCACTGATAACCAGACTGCTCTTCTGGAGGGGCAGCAGCGTGGGGCCAAGAACGTGAAGCTGACTATGAACTCTTTGAAGGAGGAATTATTATTCACAAGAGCCTGCTGTTATAAATAAACTGAACCACATCAAAGCTGAGGAGTTATGTAAGCATCCAAATATTGTCTTTCCAGAACCCACAGGATCTGGACTGGGCAGACCTGAGCCAAAGTAACAAATGCAAACTTAGGCTGCTCTTAATGATCACATCATCTTTAATGATGATGCAGGAAAAAGAAATAAATTAGGAGCGCTTTTACTGGCATGGTGAATTCCATCTTTAATGTAAATCAAATTCAGATGAACTGTTATGCATGTACTTGTGTCACTGAGGAGTTCACAGGATTTAAGCAAGTCATTTTGCCGAGTAAGCATATGGCTAAGTGCTCTCTGAAATAAAGATATTTTCCTGGAACATGATTGAAATTAGAAAAAGAAAATATTAAGACTGAAAAGCAACGCTGAGATAAAACAATCTAATCTTCTCTCCAGCAGATTCTGTAAGAGGTCATCAAATGGATCCTGCATTGCGTGTATATTTCTGGGGAGACCTGGAACACAATTTTCTTCTTGATTTATAGATCTGCTGTGACAGCACTCTGGCCTTGAGTTAGTTATGCCAGTGATTAATACTGTCAGAGCACTAAAAAGCACCTTTTTTCACTAGTTGTTCATCACTATGATAATTAAAAAAGAAACTGTTGCAAAACCCCAATGCCTTTTAGGGACAAAAATGTAGGTTAAGAGGAATTGCTAGAACAGAGCCCATTAACTTACTTTTCCTTCCTTCTCTCCCTCCCACTTCCTCTCTGGTCACACCTTTTAAAACCATTAACTCCTTAGACCTGGATCTGTCTCCTTTGCCTTGGATCTAAATCACCCAATTTGCTTACACCATTATAGTAGTCACAGTTATCAAAGTGCAAGGCTCAGAGTCATAGCTTTAAGTTGGAAAAGCACCCTAGAGGAAAAATTATATCAAAGAAAATTAATTAATGGAATAGGCTGAGGTCCTACTCACCAAACATTTGGCAGCTTTACTCTAAATGTGATCTGCATTGGACTTGTTCTCCATCTCTGCTGTGCGGAAAGAATGGCCTGCCAGGCTTCTCCCAGGTACCTAAAATTCAATATTGTAGTATTGAAAAGTCAAGTCAGTTCAAAGATCTAAAGCCATTCAAGGAGTGCTAAAATGTGAATACTTAGGTACCCTCACATTTTCACAGCCTGGCAGCCAGATATCTTTTACCTGTGCACAGAGAAAAAAGACAGGGAATCCTTAAGGAAGCAGGTGAAGGGATAATTCTCTACCAGATTATTCATTCATTCATTTGTTCTCCAGGGGTAACAAACTTGCAGGCAGCATCAGCAGATCAGGTCTCTTCTGCAGAGTCCAGTGTCAAGCAACTGATAGTGGACAACAGCATGTCACTGTTGTCCAGCCTCTTTAAGGTGACATTTGCCATGCAGTACCAACACAGTGAATAACAACTCATTCCTACACAGAGGAAATAACAGAGTCCTTGTATTAGTGATTAATGTATTAACACCCTGAGTGGTTGTTCTACACTGTGAGTGCTCAATGGACCTACTCCTGTTCCTTCCTTGGAGGCATCAGCAGGGAACCTGCTCCTTTACCCTTTGGAAGAGGACATGGTGACAGCCTGGCATCTGTGAAGTCCATGGGGGTGTTGCCAAAATACCCTCCAAGGCTTCAGGACTGGGTAAAACAATGACCCAACTCTATCAGCTGTGTCTTTATGGGGGATCTTCTGAAAGAGACTGGCTTAGACAGGTGTGCTGGGTATCAGAGGGCCACTACCAGCATCAAGTCTGTTTGAAAGATGACCTTCACTGCTGAAAATGGCCTGGGTGACTCATGTGGTGGTGCTTTGGGAAAACACAACTAATTTTTAAGATGACAGAGTGACTCAGATTCACGTATTCTCTCACCCTTCACATGTCCCCAGAAATTCAAATAATTTTAAAATATCAGTGTGGCTTTCCTAGACAAATGTTTTTTATCTTCATATATAGAATAAATCTTTAAACTGAGTGTGATAACATATGACATCATTTACAGAGATATTATTTTATTTAATAGTATGTTCCAACCTTTCCTGCCCTGCTCTTTTTGCTTCAGTTTCTCATTGGATTTCTCCTTTGATTCCTTCCTTGTTCCTCTTTAAATCTTTCCCAAAGTAAAGACTGAAGACAAAAGGTCCAAGTTCCAATCCAGCACTTAAAATCACTAAGCCAACAAGATGTTCTGTGAATACATTAGAAATATAAAGGAAAAGAGAGTGCGAGCACCCCACCACTAATGCGAAGAACAAAAAAAAAGGGAGAAGACTGCAGGGAAGTCTGAAAATAATTGTCATTTTTGCTTCATTCTTATGCTCCAAAAATATTACTTATGCCTAGATACATGACAAAATTAAATTCAACAAAGAGATTAAAATGCAAATGAGATCAAGGAGGGAACCAAAAGTCAGTGATTATTTATATAAAATAGATGCTGTCAGCTCAGCAGAACCTGATAAAATTGAGCAGATTTAAGGAATATCCCAGACAGCTCTGCGTTATCCCTGATTATCTTTGAAGACTCAGCAAGGGCACTGTGGTCCCAGGGGACTGAAGGAAAGTGTACATTGGATCAGGGATTTCAAGATCAGCTACTTTGACTTTGTTACCTAGGTAGACACAAGAAAATATTACTAAATAATTAGTTTCTTCAGGTTTTTAGAGTAATAAAATATTCTTAAAGGTTCTTCCACTTAAGACTGAGTCATGAAAAGCAATGAGTGCAACCATATCAATAGCAAATCAGGCCAAACTAATTTAATTTTCTTTTCTGAAAGAGAATTGGAAAATTATGTGGACACAGAAAATGAGGTCTGTTTAGTAAATAACAGAACCAGCTTTAGTGATGCTGTTGATGATCTCCCAGTCAACTCTAGCATGTTCTAGGAGAACAGAGTTTAGATGCCTGAGAGCCAAAGTTCCCTGGCACAGCAGTTCAGCAAGGCAAGTGATGGGTTGTGTCAGTCATTTCTCCTTCATTTGCACCTCTGTTAAGAGAGTCCTAGGTTAGAGCGTGGGGTCTAAATGAAGGCAGTGGATGTAAATGTGTTATGAGGATCCACAGAGAAAGAGGAGATTTTTACAGTGAAAGAAGGGGGTTCAGAGGGGCCAAGTGTGGTCTGCTGAGCTGGACATTATTTTCTGAGTGATTTTGATGATGAAGAGGCAACATGCTCAGGACAGCTGAAGAGACCCCTGGATAAAATTGGGCTGTCTTGATAGGAGATCAGCTTTGAAACTAGATTTGAATTGGAAAGAATGTCTGAAAGGGGTCAAATGAAATTCCATGAAAGTCAGAAGCTAAGTGCTATACTTTGGAAAGATGAACAAACGCAAGGTAGTTAATGTTTGCTTTGGTACAACTTCCAAAAAGAGAATGATGTATATTGGGGATCACAAACGGAAATTATGTTATAAAGGGGCATTGTTACAAACATTTTCTTCTGAGAAGTATTGTGCAAGGTTTTGGATATAAGACCAGAGAAGGGTAACTTTAAAAATAACCAGAATAATTTTAAAACAAAGATATAGGCAAAAGGCAAACAATCCAAATAAAATAGACATTAAAAATATTTGAAAAGGCAGTCAAAAGAGTGTTAATCTAGAAAGGAACAAATTAAATCATATTTAGTCTGCAAAATGATGTGATGAGGTCAATGAGAATGTCATCATTTGTACTAGTAAGATAGGAAAAATCAGTTCACATTAATCAGTTTAATCATCAAGGAAAATGTCAATTACACATTAGGAAAATATTCAAAAAATATGAAAGACGCATAGCACAAACAGTATGCAGATTTTGTGGGATCTTCTTCACTGACAATTTTTAAGAGGATTGGGACACAAGTTTTTCACAGATGATATAAGTATCAATACTTGTCTTTAGGGTAAAAAGGTCCTTCTGGTCTTCTACTTCCATGAATACCTGATCAAGTGACGAAATTAATTCACCCATCCGTGCTGTCTGCATGCATGTCAGGATGTACTGATGTCCCCTGAGAAGGGATGGAATGACTGTGGTGCAACACCAGGAAGGAACTGACTCTGGTCCATAGGGATAAAAACAGCAGAACCCCATTTCTTGAGGCTTTTTAAATATGGCTGGCATGATGCAACTTCTCCTGTCTCTGTAAACACCTTAGTGAAGTTGTTGGGTTGGGATTAAAAAAGTGGTTCTGGAAGAAATTAAATTGAAAGTTTTAAAAGAACAGCAAAAACTTACAAATCCAAGTAATAATTTGCATAAACCTTGATAGAATGAAAGGAATGGGATAGTGCAGTACAGAAGAGAGAATTAAATCAGTGGGCTTGTAGCCATTAGCTGGCAATTAGGAAGGATCCAAAAGAGCCACATGTGATGTCAGTGTTTCTCCATGATAATCATTAAGAAGTCAGTAATCTTTGTCTAATGATATGAAGTGCACCCACTGTTTCCTCAGAGATGAAGTGTGCCCCCTGGTACACAGCATTGCCCAGCACCCAAACCTAACCTTTGAATCCTTGATCCCCTCCATATCTTGACCGTCTGGAGCTCCTTTTAGAGAAAGTCCAAAGTAACATAAGGAAAAAAATTCAAATATGTGTCTATGCTGAAACCAAACCAAAAATTTGATAGTCATTTCTTGAGTTCAGGAATACAGGCAAAACAGCTTTAGTGGTCACACTCTTCTGAAAGACAAGAACCCATTTAAACACCATTCACCTTCACAGATATCATCCTAGGTCTTTAGGTGAAGGGTCATGAGAAGTTATATTGAGATATGAAAGTTTTAAGCAATTTGTCACATTACAGTCTAGATCAGAATTTAGACCTTCTGATTCTGAGGCCTAGCTCTGGGTTTCAATTTTTATCTATTGTGAAATTGAACATATCTAGATTTTTATAATGACTTTCCATTCCAGCATTGTTTCAGTGAAAATCCTTCATGACTGGGCACTATTGATCTAAACTTGTTAAAATGTTATTTCTATTTCATGAACTCTGAACACACCCTTGTAAGGCTTCTATTTTAAGGAAATTTTTGAAGGAAATTTTTAATCCACTCTCTTCCATTCTTGCATATTTTTTCCTTTCTCTAACTTTTGTTAATGCTGACAGAGTATGCAAGGCTTGATCCAGAAAAAAATTTATGCAAAGTCAAGTTGTACACTCTTGCTTTAAACCTAAGGGGACAGTAGTCAAAGTCACATCACTTCTGTTTCCACTATGCAGATTAATTAATTCGTGTTCACCAAGCACTCTGAAACTTTTGGCTTGTGGTTCATAAGTGCTGTTGATATTGTAAAGAATTTTCTTCCTAACTTGTTTCAATAGACAACAGCGTCAGAAAGGCTATCCAATGATATTAGTGGCCAGCTTGCTGGTATTCTGAGATAGATGATTATTACTGGAGAGTACAGAAAATTAGACGAAGTTTTGCTGAGCACTTTCATTCTTTTGTCATAGTTGACACCTGGCTGGCAGCCCTAAAGATCTGAGAGGGAGAGGCACATTTATGTGGCCTCTGCAGGCCAATGCCTCACACAGGAAGTGTTTGGGTTAGAGCTGATGATCTTCATCTACCATTTTGGGGTGTGGTAGAGTAATTCACAGTTTCCTTATCATAATCATATTTTGCCATCAGCAAACTCTGTGCAAAGGGCCATACAATGTTTTCGTTGGTCCCAGAAGACTGAAATACATTCAAATTATGGATCACAAGAGAAAGGATGTCCCAACATGATGTCTTCCTTAGGTGGGAGAGAAGACGGAGTAGCTGAGTTGTTCTTAGTGCCTCTTTTTACTTAAGGAGATCCCTGTATCTTTCTCTAAGCCATAGATTGTGTCAATGGGTAATACAGTCTAAGTCTACTTACAGCTGCATTGTTCAGCAGTGGTGAGCTCCAAAAACCACTCAGTGGTAGAAAACAGATCTCCTTGGCCTCTCAGTAATGCAACTCTGATTCCAGCAGCTTTGATAAGAATAAATCCCCAAAAGCTTAATCATGCAACATAGCTGAGGAAAACCACAGATAGTTTTATACAGAGGCATAACTCAATTATCAAACCTCATAATTATCCAAATCTTACCTCAAAGGGCACCAGATCTTATGCATTGTACATGAGACCTGGACAATATGCTGAGTTGTGTGATGCTTGGCCTGGGTCTTCTTCTGAAGATAAATGTTCTGCCAACCTCCATGGTCTTCTTCAGCCAGGGACTTTGACCCTTTTCACTGTGATTATCTGTGCTGTTGTGATGTCTCTGTTTTATTTATTCCATCTGACAAGCAATACAGTATTTGCATACAGCTCATCAGAAACAACCCATGAAGCAGGCATAAGACAAGCTGAACACAAACCACAAAGGCTATCAGCTCTGAGTCCTCTTACTCATTGCCCACTTCGTGTGTTATGTTGCCAATTAGCTAATTGGTGTTATAGGTTGTTCTTATGATTAACCATGCAAATCACACTTCTGGTTTATGTCCACACATACAAGGGCTCTTACTGTTCTTTCAGAAGCACATTGAAAGCTCAGTTACAATACAGATATTCTGTTTCTGTTAGGCCCTAAATTGTGATTTTAGTCCTGTCCATGCTGGACAACTCAACGTGTAGCATTACACACAAGATCTTTGTAACCCACACCCCTCTGAAGGAGTTCCTTGATGAATGTTTGCTCATTGTCAGGGCTCACACTCACAGCCAGGACCTCTCTAAACATAGCTTTCCATTTTCATGGCACATCAGAGGCTGGGACACAGGCTTGTGCCCCTGTCCCACACAGGTGAAGCCGTGCATTCTGCATGGTCCCTTCACTGGGAGAGATGGGTATGGAAAGTCTGATGAAGAGAGAGTGGCTGGGACATCCTGGCTGTGATGCTTCCTGTGTCCTGCCTGTGGGGTAATGTGAGCCAGGAGCCAGTCATGGTGCAGCATGTGAAGTTCTGCAGGTCCGTTTTAAATGTCTGTGCCTTGGTAATAATAAACATTATTTGCCACCTGGTCTAAGCAAGCAGATGAAACTCATCTCTTCTCTGACCTTATCAGCTAGTCTGAGAGAAGATACAGCCACTTCCCCAAACTTTGCTTCCCCCAATATACTTATATAAGCAACTACTCTCCTATTTGTAAACCTAAGGCTGCACTGCTAAAGAGCCTCACAGAAAATTCTGGCTTATATTTTCCTTGGATGCAAGTGTGGTCTCCTTCATGTAGTGCCTCCAGGAAACTCTTTTATGTGCAATATGGAACACAAAGAAAGATCATATTGCCATTACTATTTATCATCAAGATATAGACTTTAAATAGGCTTTAAAAGATCAGTTTTAAACTGGCCCAGTGATTATTTTATTGCTGTAAACTAGCAATGGGAAACAAGGGTCAGAAAGGAAGGAAAACATTAGGAAAAATAATAGAATAACTCAGTATTGCTTTACACAAAGAAAAATGGACTCAGGCTTGTCAGTGTGCCATTTATTAAACATTGTCTTACATTTGCTTTGCTCTTTGCTTCAAATGCCAGAGAACCTCTGAATTGGCGACGATGAATGGAAGTTTTCTGGCATGCAGCACTACCAAGTTCAAAAGGAATAAATGTGATCAGATCCAGACAAAAATACTCCCCATTTCATTGTATGTTGTCTCTCTCGTGTGTTTATTTAACTTCTCTTTAGTTGCACAAGGCAGAAGTTATAAGATGAGAGGTTACCTGGTAACTTTCTTGAAAAAAGACCCATCTTTTTGACCCATCTGAGCAACAATATTGTCTTCAAAAGAGGTCCTTGGGCTTAATACAATCCTTCAGGGTAGGCCAAGGTCATAGCAATGTTTAAATATTGTATGGTGAATTGTTTCCAAGCTTGAAAGCACTTTGAAAAATAAAGATTCTTAAAATTACTTAACCTGTTTTCAGATGGGGACAAGGTGAAATGGGTTTCTTTGCTAAACAAGTCAGGGACAGAGTCAGGAATAAAATTTAGTAGCATTATGATGTAAGGATTCTTAAATAACATTAGACCATAAGTCTTCTGAAAGGATTCTTGAAATTTAATTTCAATAGAACTATGAAGTTTTACAGTAGCTGAAGAGTGCAGAGGTTCTGCAGAAGCATCACCTTTGCACTTGGGAACAGCTGGTTAAATGAGATTTTAGGTGCTCATGCATGTTGAGTCACAGTAGACTTGTTAAAGCTCACTCATCCCTGAATCTCAGCAAAGTAATTAAGATATTCTAGAGCAGCTTGGCCAAGATGTGATGGGCATGGGCTGCCCTCAGGCAGAACAGACAGTCATAAAGCTCTTGGCTGCTGCTAGAAACAGCAAACAAGATGTTCTGTCTGTGGTTTATTTGTGAAGGCAATGCTGTTAGAATAGCAGCCCTTGTCCAAGAGAGTCTTCTGGAAATGTGTAGGTATCATGCACCCCATGATACCTACACATTGTGCTCATACTGTGTTGGTGGGAAAGGATTGAAGACTTCACCTGAAAAAATCTGAGGTCGTGTCCTTTATATGGGATCAGCAACTGGGCAGGGTGGGCTACAGAGAAATGAGAACTTTTGGTCTAAATGTAAGCACTTTCTAGACAAGGAGCAAGATCTGAGAGCCTTCAGCTCTGGAAATAGATTAGCTTTTCTTGCTGAACTTCTGAAATGGAAAGCATTTTGACCCTGACTGTTTAAAGCTACAATTAATTGGCAAGTGATTGATAACATCCTTCTTGCCCCATACCTCCAGCCAAGAAATTAGAGGAAATACTGATTGACTGGCTTAAGGTTACTCCCTGTAAGCCCATAGCACAGGGATGAAGTGTGAAAAGGACAGGGTTGGGTTGTCCTCATGCAAAGCCAGTAAGTCTTGGGCTCCAGGCTAAACAAGCATTTGCTGAAGGCAGCAGCAATGGGTGCAAATGCCTGGAGCAGACAGGACTGCGTGAGAGGAAGCCTGACTCTGTGATGAGGACTGACTGCCAAGGAAAAAGTCTTCCAGGGGCCTGCTTCGGTACACCCTTTTCCACTTAATTTTTCCCATTCTTCCCAGGGGTGTGGCAAGAATATAGGGCACAGTGTCTTGATGGCTGTTGGAGATGGAAAGGAACTCTTATTTCTGAGTGTGTGTCCTGGTAAAGCAATGGGATAACTCCTGTCAACGGAGTGCAGGGACCAAGCTCCACCAATTTTTGTTTAGACCCTGCCACTGCTGTGTCATCTGACACATATCCCAGGAGGAAAGTGGCTATCCAACAAGCCACAGAGCTGCACAATATTCAAGGCTGAAGCCATGTCATCCAGCCACTGTGTCAGTCCATCTTACATCCCATGAAGTTACCACAATAGTTTGACAAACCGTTATCAGAAGCTGGCAAACGTGGTTCGGTCCTTTTAGTCAGTCTTTCATAAAACAGACTGCATAAAATTCTAGCTATTTCTTGAAAGGGTAATTTTGGATATTTCAGAGAAATGTTTAGGTTCCAAGCAGTCACCGGATAATCCCCGTCCTCCATCAGCTCTCACCCTGGTCTCTGACAGACAAATATTTTAAAATACTTTAACAGATGTTAATTGTCTCTTCCAAGTTCTTTAGTCAGTTTAGGGCAACTTGGGCATCAAGACTTTGGCCAACAATTGCTTGAGCACTCTACCTTAAAAGCTTGCTGTATGGCAGGGAAAACAGCTTAATTGCATGTGATCTATGAAAACCTTACTGTTTGAACTTTCAGTTTCCAATTTTGACAAATGCTTCCTTTTTCTTCAATGAGAACTAGAGGAACAAGCACGCGCAAGCTTCTTTGGCTGGTGCATTATTTCTGCTTCTTGCCAGGGATGACTTTACTGAAGACAGAGGGATGTTGAAGGGCATCCTACTCCTTTCTGGCAGTGGCAGCTGCACTGTGGCCAGAGGCTGCTGATATGACTCTTAAATGTGGCTATACAGATTCCATCCCACCCATCTTGGGTCCCTTCAGGTTATCAGTCCCTGATTCCATAGCATCCCTTCAGACTAAGTTTTGACAAAAGCAGAGAGTGAAGCTGAGGGTTGAAATGATCCTTGTTAGCAACAATAGGAAGAAATAGGAGAATTCATGGTTGGCTTTCATCACAGGGGGAGGAAAAAAGCATTTCTTTCTGAGGACCCTCAGCTGTCCTCAGCCTGTTCTAACTATGAAGTCTGTCTTTTTTTTTTTTTTTTTTTTTTTTTTTTTACCC
>JAWWMU010000106.1:142454275-142494273 GCA_035048155.1 Cinnycerthia olivascens
CCCGCCGAGCCGCCACTGCCGTGTCGGCCGCGGCAGATTCGCCATAAGGCGCCGCACGGGGACCCGATCTTCGGTGTTGTTTTTTTTTTCCCCTTTTCCCTCACTCTGTTTTCCAAGCGGGCTGCGCTCGGCCCCCGGCGCGCTGTCCCGCTGAGCCCCCGCGGCGATGGAGGCGGCGGCTGCAGGTGAGCGGGGCCGGGCGGGCGGGCGGGGGAGCGCGCACGGATCCCCGCGCGGCGGCGGGGGGAAGTAGTTCCGGCGGGGTTGTGTGACGCTCCTTCCGCACGACAAGTAGTTCCCACGGTGGCGGCCGTCCCAGCGCCCGTCGCTGCCTGGGGGGCTCCGGGGCTGGGGGATCTCCGGAATCCGCTGGGGGACTCGGGCAGCCCGAGCCTGGGAGTCCTGCTGTGCCCCGGCTGCCCGTCCCGAGGCTGCCGCTCAGCTGGAGCTGCTGCTGGTGCCGAATTGAAGCGTGGAGACCCCATTGCAACCTTCCAGGATGTGAAGGGGAAACCGGGGAGGGACTCTCCGTCAGGAATGTGGTGATAGGACAGGGAGTAATGGGTGCGAGCTGAAAGAGGGGAATTTTAGTCTGGATATTAGGAAGAAATTCTTTGCTGTGAGGGTGGTGAGGCACTGGAACTGGTTGACAAGGAAAGTTGTGGCTGCCGCAAGCCTGGCAGTGTTCAAAGCCAGGCTGGATAAAGCCTTGAGAACCTGGTGTCGTGGGAGGTGATCCTGGCCGTGGCAGGGAGGTTGGGACTGCATGATCTTCGAGGTGTGTTCCAGCCCCTTTCCATCCTCTCATTCCGTGTTCTGTGCTCTCCTGGGTTTGGAACACCCGTGAGCGCCTCCGGCAGCCGCTCCAAACAGTGAACAGCTCAAGGTCTGCACAGTTCAGAGTCACAAGGCAGATGTTTAAGATGTATTAAAGTTGTTTCCACTGCACGGTCGTCTCGTGTGCCTTGTGTTGGCCTGGCTTTCATTCGAGCAGTGAATAAAGTTACACAGAGCTGGCAGCCTTCGGAGTGCTGTGTTTGTGCTTTCTGCCTTGCACAATCCCTATGTGCTGTTGCAGTACAAGTTTGTTTAGTGATGTTGCAATAATTTAATGCTTGTTAATTACCCTGGATACTCAAGTTTGGCTTCTGGTTGTCATTCCCCGAGTTGACTTCTTAATTTTTAGAATCCTGAGTTATTTCTACCTGTCCTATGAAGTATTGATGGATAGTTTGCAGCTCAAACCACCACTAAGGAGTAATAACCATACTCTAAAACCCAGAAAGTTCAACTGCAACATGAAGAAGAACCTCTTTCTTTTGAGGGTGGTGCTGGAACAGGCTTCCCAGGGAGGCTGTGGAGTCTCCTTTTCTAGAGATGTCCAAAAGCCATCTGGTGTATTCCTGTGTCACCTGCTCTAGGTGATCCAGCTTCAGCAGGAGGGTTGGACTAGATGATCTCCAGAAGTCCCTTCCAGCCCAGTCTATTCTGTGATTCTGTGAAACGGGATTTTATGCCAAGGAGAATAACTGAGTAGCAGAGTAGCTAACAGGTGCTGTGTTACTTATGGACTATTGTTAAAACATTCCAGGACTGCTTTATATTCTGGGATTCAACTTTCAGTGAGAAGTAATTCTCTTGTTACTAGTGCTACTAATAAATTCATATTTATTCAAGCACATTTGTCTTAATAAAAAGTGTTCTGAGAGTGGTTGAACCCGGAACTGTTGTGAGTATTCAGTATTTTTGATATTGCTGCTGCTGGGGTGTATCTGACCTCAGATGCATTTCCATTATGGCTCCTTCCAAAAATCAGGTTCAGAGTGTTTCATACAGTGCATCCTGAAGTCGATGACTGATCATGTAGTTTGTGCTTCTACTTTGAGGGGTTCTGAGTGGTTTTGGTGTCTGGTAGTGCACCTCACACATTTTGATATTGTGCATTAGTGTATTTCAGTAGAGCCTTAAGCAATGTTGTGTTTAGCCACATGAGGGAGATCTTAGACCATGAAAATAAAAATGTCTTGATATAAACATATCTACTATGGCTTTTCTTTTTTCCTTAATGATGGAAAAGCTATCCTATTTCTATGTTTGATAAAGTAATTATTCTAAACTGAAAATAATTTATTAGTTATTTTAATATCCTATTAAATCCATGTTATATCAAAGTCATGAATTTTATATATTTTAACAAATGTAAACATGTGGACATAGTTGTCTTCTTTTAAAGAACCTTATTTAACTTTTTTTCCAGGAGCATTTGTGAAGATGTTGTATGTAAAACAGAATAATTAATGTGCTTTTATTTGCCATCGTCAGTTAAACTCCAGTAGTTTCAAATGCAAGTTTTTTTTCACAAATACAGTATCAGACTGGTTAAATACAATGTGTTTGGTTTAGGTGAGGGTGCCAGAGGTGGGCCTGGATGAAACTTGTGGAGCTCAGCAAGGCCAAACTGCAGGTCCTGCACCTGGGCTGGGGCAATCCCAAGGACAAACACAGACTGGGCAGGGAATGGGTTGGAGCAGCCGTGAGGAGAAGACTTGGGGTGCCCATGGATGAGAAGCTGGACATGCCCCAGCAATGTGCTCTGGCAGCCCAGAAACCAAACGTGTCCCGGGCTGCATCCCAAGCACTGGAGGGGGGATTCTGCCCTGGTGAGTCCCCACCTGCAGTGCTGTGCCCACCTTGTGACCCCAGACGTGGGAAGGATGCTGTTTGGATGCTGGAACAGCTGAGCTATGTTAAAGTCTACATTAGGCAGTGTTCTTATTGTGATGTGTAAAATACAATGTCAGAAAATATTGAATGATTTGGATCTTAATTTTGTTTCGCTCCTGACATTTCATGTGCCTAACAGCACACAGTGGGTGTTTAATTAGAGAAGAGAAAGAATAGGGCAAGCACACAGTGAAACTTGTCCAGAATATGGACTTAGACCTTCTTATGGGCTTTTCTGCTCTCCAGCCAGTCTCTATCAACTTGGTGCTTCCTGGTCAGCTTCTAAGAATTCTGGACACTGAGTGGATGTGTACCCACCTTGGAGCTGCAGCAACAGGGAGAGATCAGCTGCAAGGCAGGCAGTAGTTTCAGAGGGGTCACGTCCTTCATGACACCTGGCTTTGTAGTTCTTCATTTTACACTTTGCCTTTTCTCCAGTCTTCAGTTCCATCCTTCCAGGCAAAAAAACCCAAAAAAACAAAAAACAACAAAAAACAACAAAAAAAAAAAAAATCAAAACCAAAACTCACTTATTTAACTGCTCATGAATGGAACCGTGCTGTGTTGTTGATCTTCCTTATTTTTGTACCTTTTAAGGATGATGATTATTGTGAGAAACAAGGCTCACTCTTTAAAATTTTTAAAAGTTTAGTAAGAGATAAAAGGGACAGTAAACAGTGCTGGGTACGTGGCGACTGCCAGAGGCACGCCAGTTAACTTAAAATAATTCTGTTATAAACCTTTTCATTACATTGGTCAAATGAGTATTCAGGAAGATTATAGATATTCAAACATTCCTTTGAGTTTACATATTCCAGGAATTCTTTTTCTTGGTTCAACTGTTGACCCATCTTCTTAAATTACATGTAATACTGCAGATGAAATTTATGTTTTATTTCCTCACAAAGCCCCCTGTTCTGTGGTTTGACAGTTCTTGATTGTTGAAGGGTCAGTGGTTAATTCCTCCTTGCAGTCTTTCTTTCCATGTTTATTTACCTGGTTCTTTTCAGTGTTATCACACAGATAAGACAATCCAGTACATTAAATCAACATTAGCCATTTCACAATATTATCAGAGTTATTCTCACCATTGTCAGTTAGTTACAAAAATAAAGGCATTAGCTACTTCTGCAAAGGTTAACATTACTATGCACAACACATAGTCACTATTTTAATATTTTGCGAACACTTAAACTATAATATCTATTTATAGATTAATATATATGCTACGCAGAGCCAGGGCTTTGGCCACAAAAGCTGACAAATTATACAATACTAAAGCAGTTAAAAGTGACTATAAACTGTACTATATCAAAATTGTTGTGATTAGTAATAATTTGCAAAAGCCATTACATAATAGCAAAAGCCAAGAACTACATAGTGATTTATAACAATTATGATTGTTATTATTTCAGTAGAGGAACAATATCCAAAGATGTAAGCCCAGTGTGAAGCTTTTTTTTAATAGGTCTTTGTATTATAGGACCATCTCTTTTATAGATCTGTCTGTTTTAGCTTTAAGGTTTTGTTTTTGAGAAGTGCAAGGAGTCCAGCCTTGTTTTGAGGCTGTCTTTAAAGTGTTTGCTATAATTGAGAGATCTTTCACAGAAAACCTCTCCAAACCATTATAAAATGACAGCAAATTGAAAAACTTGTTTTGCTACAGGCTCACCTTCTTTGAAGGGTCTTTTTCCTATACAGATTACTTTTCATAGACTATTGAGATGTTTTTAAAGTGTTACTGCATTCTGCTTTTTATTTTTTAAGTTGATAAAATTACCCTTAATGACGTGCCTCACTGCGTTTTTACGTTAAATTTGACCCAATTTAAATCTTCTGCTTTCCTCATTTTTTGAAACTTCTATGAAGAATGTTTTCTTCTACTGAAAGTTCATTTCACTGCTATTTAGCTGTGCTGGATTTTTCCTTCCCATTTCTGAAACCTTCTTTGATGATTAGCATCAAATATGATGCTTTTAAATAGCCTTCATGCTGCTTTCAAGGATTTAACTTGCCTTGGAACTTTTTTAGTCCTTTTTGTGGTTTGTTTTGTTAAAGATGCTTTTTATCTTTATATAGTTCGCATTGTTGAAGTGAAACACAAACATTTGGCTCTTTATCTCTCTTTTAAGAGGGCTTTTGAGTTGTACTTTAATCATGGTAACAGGGTAACTCTCAAATAATGTCACATTGAAAAGAGTCCTGTGTTTTACTTCTGATAAACTCAAGAACTGTTTCTCCTCGTGTGGTTTCCCTGTCTGCTTGCTGGGTGAAACAGTCATTAATGGTGTCTAAATGTTTAATCTTGGCATCCTGTCCTGACCTGACATTTAACCACTCTGCATAAGGCTAATTAAAGCCTACAATGTACTGTTTCTGTCTTTGGAGCCTTTTTGATCCCCTCCAGTGTGCCACAGTCACTGGTACCCCTGTGGCTGTTGCTCGTGTGTAGTCCTTACACTGTGCACTGTATTTAAATTCCTCAGGAATTTTGTTACTTGTTAAAATTGCCTGTTAATTAGATTTGACCCTAAGCTGCTTCTAAAAGGCCTAATTTTTTAAAAATAGTACATCCTCTTTGTCCTCTGGATTTTGGTAGTGGTAATAACCCACTGGCACTACAACAATGAGTATCAGAAGCTTGTTTGAGGGCATGAATGTCAGTAATCTTTGTTTACAGCCAGGCATTCCAACTCTGCCATTTTATTCTTGCAGAACTGTAGTAGCAGTTAGGTTTATTTTTTAAAAAGCAACTACAAAAACAAATGTAAGAAATTGTTTTGTTCTTTCCTGTAAAAAAGTACTATTTTCTATGTCATCCTTCATTTGAAAGTAGTCTCTAATTTTTACTTCTTCAAGGTGAATCACCTTTATCACCTGAACCATTTATGGTGTTTTGCAGTTGTTGCCTACCCTTCAGTCTTAATTTAAAACCATTTTCATCATTCCTTAAATTTTTACTTGGGTAAAGCCTGATGCTTCTTTGTTTTTATTTCTGAACTTATAATTTTCTCCTAGTTATGTACAGAGCTGGCAGCTTAGTTCTGCTCACCGTGGCACTGTGTTGAATTCATACCCCAGGCACCTTAACTAGTGTGCTTTTGTTTTTCAGTCCTAATGCATTTCTTTGTGTAGATCATAGAATCACAGAATGGTTTGGCTTGTAGGGGACCTTAAACATCACTCAATTCCATGGGCAGGGACACCTCCCACTGTCCCAGGTTGCTCAGGACCCCATCCAGCCTGGCCTGGGACACTTCCAGGGATGGGGCAGCCACAGCTTCCCTGTGCAACCTGTGCCAGGGCCTCACCACCCTCACAGGAAAGGCAGAGATTTTAAAATATATTATTTCTTAATCATAAACATTCACAAACTTCAGTGTTATTTAGTCTTGTATGCAGTGTCTGAGAGCCTCTACACATGTGGTTTGTTGAGTAAACTTCACTTATGGCTTGGCTAGGAAAAATTGTGAATGTATATGGCTGGGTTTTCAATAAAACCATATTAAATATACAGATTTTAGCATCCTTTTTTAGTTTCTGCGGGAAGGCATCCCGTACATTGCTGTAGCAGTCTTTGTTAATGGTAAAGTTTGTGGCACTTAACTAAAATCAGGGCAATTTCATTATCATTAGTTATCAGCTAAGAGTGAGAATAGTCATGGTCAGAGCCTCCTCTTCTTTGATTGAATGTTTTCTGCACGGCTGCTTTTGTCTCAGCAGTCATTTTGTGCTGCTGAAGTAAGAAATTGTTGCTTATTGTTTAGAATTGCCCAAATTCAGATGAACAAAGCTCTAAAATAGCTTTTGATTCTCCACTCGCCACTTCTAGTACAATTAATTTATTAGTTTTGAGCACAGGGTCCTTGTGGTGCTGCTGTTCTAAATGGTAGCAAATAATTTGTTTTATGGACTTTATATACTTCTTTTTTCTTTAACACTTACCAAGGATAATGCTGTTGATTCAGAGATGTGCTGTGATACTGGTTATTAATTTCTTAATGAATCAAAATACAGAAAATAGCCAGAAACCATTATTGATTTATTTATTTTTCTTCTTTAAGAAATGAAGAGAAAGAAAACTAGTTTTTACCAGCATCTTTATTAAAATAATGGTTAAAATGTTATGTGGTGCACAGAAAGTATATTTTAAGTCAAACAACAGCAGCAGCAAAAAAAAACCCTACAAAAAAAATCACAAAATTGACAGAAACTGTCCTAGAAGTGCAGCAATAAAAATCAGAGATACACTGTAACATATTTGTGAAAATTTTGGATGTTTGAGGTGGCTTTGAAAATGAAAAGCCTCTAATATGCTCAGAGGAGTAAGATCTGATAAGTATTTTTAAAATATTTGACAGTAGTACAGGATATCATAATTTTTCCTCCTGTATTTGCCCATTCTTTTATGTTCACTTGAAACCATTTTATTACTGAGGAATGGTGTTGTGTGTCTTAAACAATTGTTATTGGCTTTTTACATGCTGCTTTCATATTAACTCCTGCCTCACATATCACTGCTTCTACCTAAACAGAAAAAATCTTGTTTATTGTTCTTAGACACTTCAGTATTTTACATGCTCAACATTTGTGTGGGAAAAGTTCTTTTACAAAACAAATCATTTGATTGGAATAATCGTGCCTACTTTTTATTGTACTTGATATCGGTACAGAAACAGCAGAAAGAGAGAAAAAAAATCAAAAAGCCCAGCAAGACCAAGTCCTAGTCCGATGAATAATTGCAGAAAGTTCCTGTTAAGAATGTGATGGTGATGAGGCAACAAAGTTTGATTCAGCCCTGTAATAAGTTTAAAAGGAAATAAGTAATTATTCATATTCTGAACTTCATTGCTGCGTATTTTAGGAAGGTTGATCAGATGCATAATTATTGATCCTAGCAATTTTTTCCAGAGGCCAACAAATACCCAGTGACTTTTTAGTTTGGTATTTAATTCTGGAGTTCTAATTCCTTTTAACAGCTGCAGAAGTTCAAAGGCACTTACAGAAGTTGTTAACTCTTGCTTCTTTGAAAGGAAAGGTGAAAAGTTTTGGAACCACTAGAATGATTTAGGGTATATGAATACAGATTTGTGTTCTTGCTTTGTGTATCTTGTGAAAGTAGTTATTAAAAATAAAATGAAAGAATACCCAATGCTGAGCCTTCCTTTTATGCAAAATTTAAGATTTTGGTTAAAATTGATCCTGCACTAAGTTTCTTCATACAATGGTTAAAAGTACATACGACAGTAATATATTCCTTGATTCCCTTGAGTACTGTTAATTTCAGTGATATTTCCAAGTGCTTCTTTCTTGCTCCTTCCCTCTTCCCCACTCCAACTTAAAAGCAAAACAGGACAGATACTGGTTTGTGCTTTGTGAAGGAGATTGGGAATCAGGGAATCTGCCTCCTAGTCTGCAGCTTGCTCTTTAATTTTAGTAATACATTTGTTAAACTCCCTTTGCTGTAGATATGCTTAGTGTGAAGGAAAAAAAAAAACACCCTACTAATTAAACAATATGCTGAGGGTTTTGGAAGAATTAGAAAAAAAAGTCTTTGCTTAGGTTATAGCTCAATTTTCCACATAGTCAATTAAGAAGAAAATTATTGGTATTATTTATTTCAGTGTATATTTAGCACAGTTTAGAGAGGAAAATTGAAGATAATGAATTGCCACAAATATATTTAGTGAACAGAATGTCCCAGGTTGGTTTTGGCTGAATTTCCTGATGTTTGTGTACCTGCATACTTGATTACTCTTCCTTTCTTACTCTGCATATTTAATTGCTGCCTAATTAATTGCTCCGTTGATTTCCTACATAATTAATTATTCACTAATTAGTCATTGATTCAATGCATAGTTAATGAACTTACTCCTTATTTGATTTTTACTCTTAATTGACTATAATTCATGCTTTATTGCTACACTGCCTAATTAGCAACTGGCTAATCAATTATTGTTTGCTTATTCTGTACTTGTTTAGTCTAGTGATCAGCAGAGTTTATCCTCTGCTCTCTGACCTCTTTTCTCCAGTCATTCTTCCCAAAATAATTCCTTTACTCTCTCTGGTTTCCATCTCAGCTCTGAGTAAGGTTTGTGCATCTTCTGTGTGTTCTGCTGATTCTTCCTGCACCTTCACTGGCACTCACTGTGCTCTGCCGCCTGGGCTCTCCCCTGCTGGCTTTGGGTGGCCTCATCCAACACTTTCTGCACCCACAGAGGCTTCTGGGGATCCTTCTTGCTCTTCTGCTCCTCCCCAAGTCCTCCCTGGGAGATAAAGTGCTGTGTCAGTACTGGTTGCAGCTGTTGAAGGAGGAGACAAAACACTGAGCCAGAACTTCTAGGGAAAACAGCCAGCAGGTCAGGAAGCAGAAACAGTGACAAAGAAAACCTCAAAAAAGAAATGACAGCTATAAATCGTGGGATTTCAGTTGGTTAGATGTTTAGGTAAATGTTCATAGGTTTTGTTTTGTGTTTAGATTTAAAGAGAAGAGTTGTTATCTGCCGGGTCAATAACAGGCTTCATGCCGTTTGTAAAATAAAGAAAGAATAATGCTAACTAGAGCGAACTAGTTCAAAGAAACATTTTAACATACTGCAGTCAAAACAGAAATATCAGTGTGCTCAAGACAGCAGAATGCCTGAGAAGGAACCCAGCTGAGGTCCTAAGAACGCATTGATTGTACCAAACACTTACAGAGCTGCTTGTGTGTAATAAGAGGATATTTCAAACACCAGGAGCAGTACTGGAGTTGTTTCTTCAGAGATGTTTTAAAGAGATGAAGGCATAGCCTGCCTGTTAGTTTTGAGATCTGCTTTTGTTACGTTTGAAGTAAGTATCTGTAAAAGAGACACCTCTGCTGCTCTTAACTTTCAGGACACTTTAAATAAAGATTTTTTTGGGTGAGCTGAACTATGTAATTAGTGTGTTGTGAAGGAACTGGAATAATGTTCAACAGGGGACTGCTTAGGTTTCTTTTAAAGATAGGTCCCAAAATACAGCTTTCCTGTTCTCTTACCCCCAGAGTCATCCCAAAGTTCACAAACTATTATTTTAGATCTGCACTTACCCAGTGATCTCTGGTTTGACTTGTACCTCAGAAGTGCTGCTTGTTCCAGTTTGGTTCCAGTGGGTTTATGTCCCTGATTTTTCAAAGGGAGGTAGAGGGAGAGTAACAATTGGGATCATTCTCTGGGCCAGAACTTTATACATGTGGCTGGAGAACAAGTGTGCTGTTAACATTGTTTTCTGGTTGTGTTTTGGTTTCACTGGACCATGAAGAAAGCACGGACTCTTCAAAAATCAACCATTAAATCAAAAAAAGACTGCAGCGTTAGAAAACAAAGTCCTCTGAATTTCTCTGGCCAAAATTTTCAAGCTTTTTTTATCTGGGATTGTATTAATACTTCTTTATTGTTCTTTACTTTCTTGAGGCTTTGCTTTCACATCATACTTCAAGTACCTGTGAATTAAAAAACAACATAAAGCTTTACCTAAAAAGTTGTGTCAAATTTCTGTTTAAGATATTGACCAGGGGGAGTTTTAATGGCATTCTTCATTTGCTCCTGCTGCTTTGAAGATTTTTAGTTTGTTTTGTGGGTCTTTGTTTCTTTTTAAAATTTGTTTGTTTTTGCATTGTTTGTTTCATTTTTTGTTTTGTTCATTTGTTTGTTTTTCATAAAAGGAGCTTTTCATGGAACTCAATGAGGACATCATGTCTTACATATAATTTTACCATGTATTTGAAAATATATAAAATGATAATGATGTTTGAGGCTAGAGGAGGAAAAGGATCTTAATTTCTTGTTCTTCTTTTTGTGTTGTTTTTCAACACAATTTCAATTTCTCAGATTTCAGCCAGAAGAAATTTTATGCCCTATGAGTTTAACCATTTCTAAGTTAATTAATTTGGGTATGTGTTATGAACGTGTTCATTTAGTGATATAACATTTGTCATTTCACCTCACTGCTGCCTGTTACGTGTCTTAAGTAAATTATAGTTACTCTGTTCATTGAACCAAAATCCCAGTAACTCAAATCCCAGTAACATAAATAACTTACATTTGAATACACTAACTCCTTGTTTCTAAACTTGTTTCTTTCAGGGATCAATTCCATCTTCATGTGTAAGCTTTGTAACTTATTTTCACCAAATAAGTCCGAGCTGTTGTCTCACGTCTCTGAGAAACACACAGAAGAAGGGACCAGAGTGGATGACATCGTTATTCCTCTCCAGCCTCTAACAGTACCCACAAACACCAGCAAAGATGGAGAAGGTACATTCATAAATTGAGAGGAATGTAATTTTTAGCATTACATATTTTTTTAATAAAACCTGTGGTGTGATGACTCTGTATGGTGTAGAGAATGGCTTCCATGGTTTGTTTTTATGATCAGCACTGTACCACTGCCACCCCAAATTTCATTCAGCAGGGAATAGATCACATGATAGATATGGATAAACTCAATGTGTCTTAGGGAATTATGATCTTGGTTCATTAGTTTTCAATGTCAAGTATAGCAAAGTTTGCTTCCTACACCTTTAATTTGAGCTCTGTGGTAGCAATGGGAAGATTGTCTAGCAGCAGTGAAAAGCAGTCAGGACATCATGGCTGAGAGTGTGTCTTGAGGCTTAGGTGTCCTTTTTGAGTTGTCTTACTTGTTTGTTGTGATTCAGGTAATGTTAATAGTTTATTCCAAAAATGAAGTGGAACAATTCATAGTTTATAACTGTGTTTTGATAGTGATGCTGGTAAATAAAGCAATCAGAGGTTGAATTAGTTGCACATAAAAATTTTACTATGCAATGGAAGAAGTTACATTCATTCCATTCCATTTTTAACTGATCATAATTGCCATCCTTTGGAATAATAGCAATGGGTTCAAAATAACTCAGACTTTTTATCTTCTTTTATGCCCTTACTGATTAAAGGATTTATAGTGTTGGCAAACTTATTATTTAACACAAATACTAGGATTCTTCAATCATTATAATTTCTAGATTTTAAGAACTATGTGCTTATGGAGCAATTACCCTCTAATATCATACATTCAAGATATTTTTTTGTGTTAACATATGTATGCAATGTTTCTTTCCTTATTTACCAGCAGTAATTCAGACATCATGATAACTTCATCAATATCAGAAGATATTTCTAATAATGGTCATGAGGTATTTCTCTAGAGCTGCTGTCCCCTCAGGTGGCTGGTGAGAAAAACTCTCATCAGAATATTATTTCACACAATGCCCAAAATTACCAGTGTATCAGAAGATGATGAATAAATTTCATATCAGTTTTCAAAGTGTCATTCTGATTTTATTTTCATGGCACAGAATTAATTCCTTGTGCACACAGAATTAATTTTCCTTTCTCAAATCTTTATTTCCTTCGCTAGGTGCATTTCTGAGCTCAATAAGACTGGTACCTTGCAAGATACTCATTTTAGTAAAAATGCTCTTCTGTAAACTTCTTGCATTTTTGTCAGGAGTATCTGCACTTTCTGTATTGTATGGGTTCAGCATGCATTGTACATTTATGAGGATAGTTTGTAATTACCATTATGATCAGAAGCCACAGAAATTAGACTTAATTAGCTTTTAAGAAAACAACTCTGAAAATCTTATGTGAAATATAACATTCTTAAGTTATATATTCATAATTTACCTTTCTCATTATTCTTGGTGTGTACTTTTATTCATCTGATATCCTCATATGGTGCCACCTTTTTTTTTTGTTTATGTAGCCCAACTCTTTGCCACCTGCTGTCAGTAAGAATGTCAAGGTAAATTACTTTTCCATAGTTTTCAAGTCATATTCTTTGCATTCTTTAACATTTCTCCTTTCCCATCAAACAGATTGATTGGAGAAGAGGGTTCTGAAGTCCCATTGAATTATTTTCTGTGTTCTTTTTAAAAAAAAAAAAAAAATTATTCTACAGTTGAACATAGGATTTTGAAGTTCTTCTTTCAAAGCATCAATTATTCCCTCTTGCTATGGAATCTGCAGCAGATAAAACTTAGGAAGTTTATAGTATACAATTATTTGTCAGTGAACCAGTCTTTGTAGTAATTCAGTATTGTCACTAAAGGGAGAAGTAATTGGTGAATGACAGTCTTAGAAATTACAACTTTTAGTACTTGGTGACCAATGGATGAATATCTTTTTGTACTTTGAAAATGTAATTTCTCTTCCAAGTATTGTTAAATACTGTATCTACCCCACAATTGGTGAAGAAGAGTGAATGCTGAGTTGCTAATGGAGCTCTTTGTTTTGCCTGAGGAATAAATTAATGATTTTATAAGTACTGGGGACAAGTAAAGTGCTAGACATGTAATATGTGTTTATTACTCTACTATTATTTTATTTACAGTGCTCTCTGCTGAATTTCGTTTAGTCATGCCACTTTCTCATCGTTAAGCTATGATTATTTAGAGTTCATTTGTCCTAAATATTTTGGCACGATGATGTTAAAATTTTTTTATCAAGTGGGACCAAGGGTACAGGGAGATTTTGCTGTTATACATCTGTGCACTGTTCACATTTTGTCCAGCTCTGGAATGTGACATCTTCATTTTGGGAAATGACAATATTTACCTGGTAACTGTAGTCATTCATACTCAGTTTAGTCTAAGGCTTTTTATAATTCTTCACAATGATATCCATTTCCTTCACAGTGCTTATCAAAACTCAGCTTTCTTTTGCTTCTGCTTAGGTTGGTAAGGATCTGTGGGACAGCATCAATGGCCCTGGCTTTGTCTGTTCATACTGTTGTTACCTGATGGATTGTTGCTTGTTTTGGGCTGTATCTGGATTATGGGATGGATGCATGCCTCTGTCACTTATGAAACCTTGAAGGAAGTTACAGTTTGAGTATCATGATTTCCTCCAAGGAGTGCAGCTCATGAAGGTCACTTAAAACCCCAGTGTGTGCAGCAGCCTCACCCTTGCCTGAGCACAGGGTGCAGCCAGAGCCTGCATTCACACCCGAGGGACAGGGAGTGTTGCAGTATCATGATACAAACACAGAACAGTAACAAAATAAGACTGGGAATGAGATTTATATACATGCATTTACGTGACACCGTGTGCAGGAGATTCTGAATGTGGCCATGTGCTGTTGTAACTGTTGAAATGTATGCTTTTTATACTGACATTTGAGGAAGGATTCATGTTGTATAATGTGTCAACCTGTTAAAATATGGTCAGGAGGTTTAAGTGGCATTTGCACAAAGGTTTTGTGACTTCTGACAAACTTTTTGTACTAAATGGATTTATTTGGAGAAGCTTATGTGAACAATTCCTATGAAGGAACAGTATAAAAATAGACACACAGTTTATTTCATTACTCTCTTTTTGAAGTGTCTTTTTTATGTCTTTGAGTACATAATTATGCAGCATAGCACAGAATGTCTTCCCTGGATATTGCCATTGCTCATCCAATAGCAGTCAGCATAAAGATTGGTTTCAGTCAGTTTGTAATGAGTGCAAAATCCCCAGAAACAACTAAGTTGTTCTTGAGGGAACAGGATCTTAATTCAAAATCCTTTTAATGACCAATATAAAACTTCAATTTATGACTAAGCATCCTTGAAATAAGTGATAGGGAGGTTTTATTATTTATTTAATATACTACTTTATTTTTAGCAGTTAAATAGATTCTTTTTTCTGAAAAGCAATATTTGATTAACTTGGTTATGTGCTGGCAGATGAATGACATTGTCCTGCTATTAAATTACTGTGTGCTGTTGACTTAGGTGGTTTGAGCTGGAATTTGTATACTGCAGTGTGAAGAGCTCACTGGGGGCAAGCTGGGTAGAGAGACAGCTGGAATTTGTGGTTATGTGACTCATTAAAAATTTAATTCTGGCATTGTTAACTCAAAGTAGCTTGAGATAAGTTCTGTCCTGGGAAAAGGAAACCAAGGAGCAAGGAAAAGAAATGACTGTGATAAGTCTTGTAAGTTCTGGTGATTTATCAATTGCTCACAAGCCCTCCTGTTCCTGTGGTTGTTGCTGTCTGTCTCCTGCCACCAAACCTTTTAAATGGTTGAGAACTGCTGTAAATTCTCCTGCTGGTGGACACATTTACAAACATTTCTAAAACTGGCACATTCTTTGTTAATTTGCCACATCCTTAGTTGTCACAGTGATAAGAACTGCTATTTTGTAAGCCATAGCAGAGGTTCAGCCATCTAAAGGAGCAGTTTCCACATTTCCCCTTCCATACAAGATTTTGTTTCAATTTCTGTCTTAATGTGAAAGTGCTGTTCTGTTTTTCATTAAATTTGCATTAAAACAGTTGGGAAGAATCATCTCTTTGATCTGATTTTTCCCTAGTTTCTTTTTTTTGGGTAGTCTGATGATTGCATTATAAAGGAATGTTAAGAATATCATACACAGAGGATATGGTGGTTGCATTCATTCTTCCAATCCTTGTATTTAACTATTTTATAATAGTCTGACCAGTGTCCACATCTGTATTCCTTGTGTTGGACAGTTAGCAGACTGTGGCCTTTTGATGGCTTGATGTAAAGAAAATTGTTGTTGGGTTTGTTTTAATTTTTTTTTAAATTTCTTCAACTCAAATACTGATTGCTGTGATGGATGAATATCAAAATAACATGAATGGCAGCAAAGAAAAGTTTTGAGAGCACAGAAATCACCCCTTTCTCTTTGGCTAATAATTGACCAAATTACTTTTGCTAGAGTAATGTGAAAGTTCAGGACACACTGGTGGAGGGCTGCAAAAAGTTGTGGGAAACAGTTGCTTTTTTTTCTATTCATAGTAAGGTTTTTTGGTAAGGTTTTTTTATATCTATTTAAGCAGATGGATATTCAGTCACTCCTGTAAGAAGACAGAATGCTTTATTTTTCATTTGATAGTAATTACATGGTTAA
Source organism: Cinnycerthia olivascens (assembly GCA_035048155.1). Taxonomy (NCBI): domain Eukaryota; kingdom Metazoa; phylum Chordata; class Aves; order Passeriformes; family Certhiidae; genus Cinnycerthia; species Cinnycerthia olivascens. The sequence goes on from JAWWMU010000106.1 coordinate 142,469,898, forward strand.
CTCAAAGCTGTGGTCTCTGAATGTGGGGTTTTGTTTAGGGAAATGCTGAATAGGTTATGAATAACATGATGCTACCTTCTCCTGTTCACCTGCACCATCTTTCTTTAAGATTCCTTAAGTCATTTATTTTTCTATATCTTTTAAATTAACCAATTCAAAGGTCTTTCAGCACCTGTGCTTGAAAAATTCTTGTGGTTTGAGTTTTTTTTAATATTCTCTTTTTTCATGGTTTTTCAGACTTCTACATTGTCAATCTCAGTTTATTGGTATCTGTTATTCTGCAGCAGTTATGAGAGAAATCTTAAGCAAGAAATACAATTTTTGTTGTCATGCATTTCTGTGCACTGCATGTCATGAATTTCATCAAGATATCCTCTACAGAAATATGGAAATGTAAAATTATATTGTATTTATTAGGAATTGCAGATGACTTCTGATTTTAATAAGGAAATATTTTTTTTACATGACTTCTGGAATTTATTTGTTACCAACAATTTTTATGCCAGCTTTTGGCTAAAAAGTGCTGACAGTCAAGAACCACAAAAAATATTAGGGAGTAATTATTCACTATATTAAAAGGACAATGAGATTTTGGTTCTTAAACATATATTGTTTTTGTCTGATTACATCTCAATACTTGGATAATTAATTTGAATATTCTTTAAATTAAAAGGCTTCTTAAAATGTTGAAAGATGGTAATTTTGTAGAATGTGTGCTGATAGAGTTATAGTGTAGTCTAGAAGAGTGCTTGCAGTGTAATTAAAACTGTGGCACTTTGACATCTGCTGATCTCAGTAACACAAATGTTATTGCTTTGCAGCTCCCAGAAATGCCAGAAAATACCACTGCTTGAAATAAGTTTGTGTGATGCTAACGTTTTTTTAAGCTTTTGGGACAACTCCCCTCAAACTTCATTTTTTTCCAAAGGTCAGAGGGCTATTAGCTAATTAGCCGTGGAAAATCAATTATACTTTACTTTAAACTTTAATTTTCTTTTCTAGAACTTCTTGTAGCAAAGAGGAAAAGGGGCAGACCAAAGGGATCCACTAAGAAGTTTTGTGTGGATGAGGATGTGGCAGAAAATAACCCTGTTCCAAGCAAGGAGGCTCCAGCTGGGGCAGAAGAAGGCCCCGAGCCATCGGAGGTCTCAGCAGGGAGCCTGGAGTGCAGGAAATGCAATCGGAAATTCTCCAACACACGCCAGCTGACCAAACACATCTGCATTATTGTTCTAAATGAAGGAGAAGAAGAAGGAGATGGAGGTAAGAAAACATCCAGCAAAAGTATCTGAAGCAGGTCATGGGATGGTGTGTTCCCACCATGAGACCTGGCTTGGAATCCCCTGTGCTGGCTTTAAATGGAGTGGAGTGTCTGTTCCTTGAAATACAAAAAAGCAAAACTGAACTTAGACTTATTAAAACTTAGACTTATTTAAACTTCTTTCAAAGTGCTCAAAATGTTTATTACAGTAATGACTGTCTTACAACTCCCTGAAATGCTTGTTTTGCATTAGCAACTCTTCTGTTTCTCACAAAGTGGACTGTAGTTTTTCAGTGAAAAGTGGTCTAGGCCATGTAGGTGAGTATCACATGTAGGTGAGGAGGGATGGTCCTGTACAGGTGTTTCTATCCTGTGATTTGGGAACCCTGAATTCTGTTCTCCTCTTTTGAGAGAGTTTGCTTTTCTGGATGGCTTCTTTTACTGTATAAAAAATAATGTCAAACTCAAACAAAGCTTTATGTGAAGTATTGTCTTTGGCATAGGGGAGTCCAATGTTTAAATTTAGCTTTAAGTTTGATTTGAATATATTCAACCTCTCTAATTTTTAGTATAGAACAGAGCAGAATGGAGTTATTTTCAGTTGTAAGAAGCCTACCATGACCATCTTGTCCAACTGCCTGATCAATTCAGGGCTGACCAGCAGTTGAAGCTGCTGCTAAGGTCATTGTCTAAATGATTTCTTAAACACTCATTGGCCTGGGACATTGAACCCCAATCTGTTTGAAAAGACAACAGTGAATATTCATTCAGAATAGAGGAGTTGAAGGGACATACAGTGATCATCTCCTCTACCTGCCTATTTAACTTTTCCCTAAGGTGAATGTCACATACATACAAAGCAATGACTTAGTGGAAATTACTTTAACTTTTTATGAATTTTGTGTTGATGGTAGAATTAAGATTTTTGCTTTTGCTACAGTTGCTCAGTATGATATTATGGATTCTGCTTGTCGACAAAATTGCCATTGATTTTTTTTCCAGTTTTCTGTTACTCTTTCCAGTCTGTCATGATTATACACAAGTAGTATGACTGTTTTTCTTTCACTGATATGTAGAATTTAACTTCTGTGGCAAAGCTTAATTAAAATAAGCTTAGAATATGTTGGTATAGCAGACAAACTTTTGCTTTGATAAAGTACCTGGTTATATTTTACTGTCATCAGTGGTACAATTTTTCAACTACACAAAATGATGGTTACTCCAGCTGTCTCACCTCTGATATCCCAATTGTCCATTCCTTCTGCTGTTTTTGTGTGCTAGGTCCAATGTTAATATTTGCATTATTTTAGAAATGTTGCCTTTTCTAATGCCCTTTTAAAATAAACTCTCAGGTCAAAGTATAAACTCAAATTACCTGTTCTTGACCTGTTGGCTCATTAGAGCTCCTAAATCTTATCTCCATTAGTTTGTCTACAAAACACATTGGCAAATTTTCCAAACTAAATTGCTCATCCTTTTCTTTCTTTGTAAAGAAAATAGCTTCGGTTTTGGGCAGATGAAGCATTCTTTGTTTATTCCCTGGTAAAAACAAAACTTATCAAGCAAAGTCAAACAATTAAGCAATAAATTACTTGGGGTCGCCAAAACAAGAGGTTCTAGCTTTTGGAATATTTCTATCTTGACTGCAAACTATGAAGGTATTGGGAGCTGGTTTTATCCTGAGGACATAATTCTTCCTTGGAATACATCTGGGAAATTCAGTCTTCAGCTGTCTACTGATTACTGTCCCATCACAGGCAAACTTTTCACTTCTGGCTTTACCATATGAACTGGTTTGAGACAACTTTTCAGTTTCTGAATATGTAGATGAAAGAAGCATGTGCTTTATTATTTTCCTCTAAAAAAGTGGGAATACAGTCAGTAGCTCAAAATGCTGTGGAATGGGCAAGAACAGTATGTTCTCTGCCTAGGATTCTCTCTAATAGTGTCTATAATATTTCCCATAACCTTTTGCATAATCACAGAATCACTAAGTTTGGAAAAGACATCCAAGGTCATCAAGTCCAGCTGTTAACTCAGCATGACCATGTTCACCACTAAGCCATGTCCCCAAGTGTCACATCCACAGACCCTGTGAATGCTTCCAGGGATGCTGAGTCCACCAGTTGCTTGCACAGCCTGTTCTGATGGTTGATCATCTTTTCAATGAAGATATTTTCCTAATATCTAATCTAAATCTCCTCTGGCACAACTTGAAGCCATTTCCTCCTAGCCTGTCACTTGTTACCTGGGAGAAGAGACTGACCCCACCTGGCTGCAGCCTCCTGTCAGGCAGCTGTAGAGAGAGAAGGTTCCCCCTGAGCCTCCTTAGCTCCAGGCTGAGCAGCCCCAGCTCCCCCAGCTGCTCCTCAGAGTTGTGCTCCAGCCCCTTCCTCAACTCCATTGTCCTTCTCTGGACATGTTCCAGCACCTCAATGCCTTTCCTGCAGTGAGGGACCCAAAACTGGTGCCCATCACAGAGGGACAATCACTGCCCCGGCCCTGCTGGCCACACTATTGCACACAGGTGCCACTGACCTTCTTGGCCACCTGGGCACACCCTGGCTCATGTTCAGCTGCTGTTGACCAACACTCTTAGGTCATTTTCTTCTGGGCAGCTTTCCAGCCTCCTGCCCCCAGGACCACTGCATGGGGTTTTTGCAAGGGAAGGGCAGGACCTGGCACTTGGCCTTGATGATCCTCATGTGATTGATCCAGCCCATTGCTCCAGACTGTCCAGATCCCTCTGCAGAGTCTTCCCACTCTCCAGCAGATCAACACTCCCACTCAGCTTTGTATCATCTGCAAACTGACTGAGAGTGCCCTTGGTCTTCTCATCCAGATCATTGATAAAGATATTAAATAGAATTATCTGCAATACTGAGCCACTGGTGACTGACCACCAGTTGGATTTAACTCCACTCACCACCACTCACTGAGGCTGACCATCCAGTGAACAGTGCACCTGTCCAAGCCATGGCAAGCCAGTTTCTTCAGAAGAATACCATGGAAAATAGTGTCAAAGGATTTACTAAACATTCACTGCCTTTCCCTCATCTACTTGGAGGGTCACCTTGTCACAGAGAAGCTGCAGTTAGCTATAATCACAATAAGACAAAACCCTTCAAACATGTCTATATATTCATACTGTAATAAGTGAGATCAACAACAGAAAAAAAGAAAGCACTCTGAATATGATAAAGCAAACCTCTTAGTATTTAAAGATATAGAGATTTTCCATCTGGCTATTACTAGGTCTGAAAAGGCAGATTTTCATGAGGAACTTTTAGAACTGATAAGTCTGAAAGTTTAGAATTTCCACCTTATTCTGAGCCAGCTGCTTCTTTCATTGCCAGTGTCTGGCCTAGCCATAGAAATAGAGCAACAAATCCGTTCTTTCTGGATTTCTAATTGCCACAGTCTTCTAAAAAGCTGTCTGGCAAGGGTACTGGATTTATCTTCAGAAGTAAAATGTAAGTAGTTTGGAGACAAAACAGCTGAACAAAGGCCCCATTTCTTCTTTTAATATAGGCAGTAAGAGGTTTCCCACTTATTGAAAAAGAAGGAAAGCTGGATCTATATAAAGCTCTGTATATGTTTCATCTAGGCTTACACACAAGTGTCCAGGCAGACAGCTCATCATTCCAGGAAAAATCACCCAGTTTACTCTAAAATGAATGTGTAAAGAGAACCAAAGAGACAAGAATATAAACTTCACCATCTGTAAAAATAATCCTTTTTGTTGCCATGACCATACTATGCCTTACCGAGTCATAACCCAGCTCCTGGTTCAAATCACTCATCTGAGATGCTCAAAATAATTTATAGACATTCATTTTATCTCTCAAAACCTGTATATGGAGAGCATAAAATGACAGATAGAGAAAATGAGGGCAGAGAAATGGTAAGTTCTCAAAAGTGTTTGCCTTCTCATCCCTTAAATCCATGGAGGGAATGCTTGGTCTTGGATGTCAGATGTACTTTCCAGATCATCACTTCCTCCTTACATGGGGACACTCTCCTTCAGCTCATGTGAATTTTGTACAGCCTGCAGTATCTCAGCTAAACATCCCTTGGACTCTCAATCCTATCTCCTATAGTCAGAAATTACAGGGCAAGTTAAACAATCCAGGAGGTTCTGGGTGAGGGACCCCTTTGTCCTGCTTGGTCCCATGGGGAGGACAGACCATGCAACAGCTTGAGGGGCTGAGTCAGGCCTCTGTCAGCCCTTGGAGAACCAGCTGCAGGTTTATTTTAATATAAAGAGAATAAATACCATGAAAATTAACTCCCTCCCACCAAAATTTTTATCTTTGTCTGGGTAAAATGTTTCCATGAATTGATACATAACATGACTGAAAATACTTAACAGCCAGTGCTATTTAAGATCAACTAAAACCACATAAATAATAATACAAATAATATTCAAGATCTAATGAGGCATTTTTGTTTTCCAGGTACTTTCAGAACATCAACTCATTAACCCTCAGAACTGCCAAAAAAGTGTTTTGGAGATAAGAAAACTCATGAATTATATGTGTTTAAAAGCCCAGTTTAAAGACATAAAGTGACTTTTAGCTTTTTCTGGAGAATATTGAATACTTGAGGTGTCACAGCAAAATCTGCAGTTATACCATAAATAGAAAGCACATTCAAATATACAAGTATATACAAATGCAAATGTTCACTTACATATCTATAGAGAAGAGAGAGGAGGAACATAACAACATTTACCAAATTTGTAAATGTCCAACAGAGATGCAAAGGCAGTGCTACGTGCTTGGTGACTGATTTGAAGGTGAGAGGTACAAGCCTTTGTTTTTTATTCCTTGCTGCAAACCAAACCTAGAAACTGCTGAAAAATAGCAACAAAATAGATATTAGCAGGTAGCATGAACGTCTGCTTATAAAACCAGCCTATAGTTTCAAAATAATTGTTGGCTCTGTTTCTCTACTGGGATTCATCTTCTACTAAATTTAAGTCTGTTGTGAGCAGTTTGACATGTTAAATCACAGTCTGTTTTAAAAATCCCAGAGTTTCTTTCAAAGTATGAAATCTTGTCCCAACTACTCCTGTTATCATCCATTATTTTGGCTATCCATTGGCACAAGGTTTTATGTGTTCATAATAAGCTGTTTCACAAATTTCCAAGATGCTCTGCTATGCAGCATTAGACCTGGATAAATTTTTCACTTTTTCATATTTCACCCAGCAGTTTTGGTTGGGTTGTTAGATTGCTAACCCAGAATTTTAAATTTTTTTTTCCCTTCCTCAAATGGGAGCTGTTCTGGAGTTCTGCATTTTTCCTACTTTCCCTCTGAGCCAGGTTTTCTCCAACAACCAGATGGCTGCTAAAAAACAGGGAGGCCTTTAGGTGGCCTTTGTGACTAATATTTTAGTAGAATGGTACAGCTGCTTATTAGATGGTCAAATAGAGATTATATCAGGATACAGAAAACATGCAATTTACTAATAAACAGTGACTGAAAATATAACCCTCCTTGTTAAAAATTTGTTTTCATTTCAATTGGCTGCTTATAGCTGGAACTAGAGCAAACAACTATATAACACGTTTTTAAATCTTTATCTTGTTCATAAAGTATAGTCTTTTACAGTTTCACTCAGTAAATACATTGAACCAAGCTAGTCTTCTGAAGCCATATTTGTAAATTAATCAGAAATAACATGCTGTGAACCAGTTTGAGATGTGAGAAGTACTGTGTTAATCCACTGACTGAAACAGCAAGAGAATGCTTATTCTACAAGCAGATATTCACAACCTCATGTGAAGATTGCAAATCAGTTTAACAACACTCCCTGGCACAGGTACTCCCTCAGTGGAGCATCTAGCAGCTGCCTAAATTGGATCTGTGGCCAGCTGGTCAGTCCTATAAGTGGGCAAATAACACAAAAATTACTAAAGTGCTACAAGGATAGAAGTGTAAAATGAAACAGATGGGATATACAGTCATTCCACCTCACTGGAAGATTCAAGACAAAAACAAAAAAACAAACTAAACAAAATTGCTCTTCGGAGTTCTAAATTAATCTTATTTTGCCAGATTGCTGAACGTAAAGACCATATTCCTACAATATATCTGCCAAAAAAAACCCAAAGAAACAAACACAAAACAAAGGTCAGATTTCAAGAACTGGTAAACTTAATCTGCGTGGTTAAGATTAATGGATATGTCATTTGTTTATATTGCTCTCCATATTTTTAGTTTAACATTCCAAATATACTTTTAGAGTATTTACAAGGAAAAAAAGTACAATTAATATTTGTGATTCTGGTGGGTGGACACCTGGTGCCCACCAAAGTTGCTCTGTCACTCCCCTCCTCAACTGGACAGGGAGAGAAAAGAAAACAAAAGGCTCACCAGTTCCATCATGGACAAACAAACTTGATTTGGGGGAATTAGCTTAATTTATTACCAATCAAATCAGACCAGGATAATGAGAACTGAAACTAAATTTCAAAACACTTTCCCCTCATATATATTTGTAGGGATGACTCACCACACGAAATTTTGGCATGGGTTTCCTATTGTTTTTCAGAGATACATATACACCTCTTTCCTGCTCTCAAAAAATAAATTGTGTGGTAAGATATTGCTCTGCTGTGTCATTGCACTTTCATATGATTCAAATCCACAACAAGGCTGCTGATTAAATGCAGGATTGTATAAGCCCCAGAGAAGTTTGGGTGTTCTTAGGATTCTGAGGCCAGCAAACAAAGATTTAGATATATCCTCAACAGTGAATGTAGGATGTCTCCAGTCATTCCCAGGGGATGAGTGTAAGAGGCATCCTTAACCCTTTCTGAGGCAGCTATATGGAAACAGCTCTCCTCAGAACTCTTAGGACTCAGACTATAAAAATACTGATCATAAGGTCATTAAGGTTGGAAGAGACCTTTAAGATTGTCAAGTCTGACATTTGAGCAAACACCACCACACCAACTAGACCATGGACCATGTGCCATAGCAAATCAAAGGGACAAAGGAACAATAATTTCCCTAATCCTGCTGGCCACGTTATCCTCAAAACACAGGCCAGAGTGCCAGTGACCTGCCACTGACGTTGGCACTGCTGGCTCGTGATCAGCTGCTGCCAACCAACACACCCAGGTCCTTTTCTGCTGGGCAGTTTTCCAGCCACTCTGAACCCAGCCTGGAGCACTGCAGGGGTTCTTGGGACCCAAGGGCAGGACCTGGCACTTGACCTTCTTGAATATCCTACAAGTGACCTCAAATCATCAACCCAGCCTGTCAAGATCCCACTGCAGAGCTTTCCTACCCTCCAGTAGATCAACACTCTCACCCAACTTGGTGTCATCTGCCAGCTGACTGAGCGTACCCTTGACCCTCTCACCCAGATCGTCAGACAAGATATTAAAAAGAAATTACCCCACTTCTGAGACCTGGGGAACACTGCTGGTTGCCATCTGCCAGCTGGACGTAGCTCCATTCACCACCCCTCTCTGGGCCTGGCCATCCAGCCAGTTTTTAACCCAGCCAAGAGTGCAGCAGTCCAAGCCATGGGCTGCCATCTTCTCCAGGAGAATGCCATGGGAAACAGCATAAAAGGATTTATTGGGGTCCAAGTAGATTACATCCACAACTTTTCCTTCATCTATGTGGTGGGCCACCTGCTCATAGAAGGACATCAAGAAGAACCTCCTTTTTTAAACTCATGTTTTTTGGGCCTGATTCCCTGGTTATCCTGTATGAAAATACTCAATGTGATCTGCTCCATAAGCCTCCTGGACACTGAGCTCAGGCTGACAGGACTGTAGTTCCCCAGATCCTCCTTCCAGCTGTTCTCATAGATGGGTGTCACATTTGCTGACCTCCAGCCAGTTGGAACCTCCCCATTGAGCCAGGACTGCTGGTAAACGATGGAGAGTGGCTTGTTCAGCTCTTCCACCAGCTCCCTCAGTACCCTTGGGTGGATCCCAGCCAGCCCACAGACTTGAGTGTCTAAATGGCTCAGGAGGTCAGCAAATGTGACACCCATCTATGAGAACAGCTGGAAGGAGGATCTGGGGAACTACAGTCCTGTCAGCCTGAGCTCAGTGTCCAGGAGGCTTATGGAGCAGATCACATTGAGCCTTTTCCTCCTCCCCAGTGACAACAAAGGATGGAGATATTCCTTAGCTCTCCTTTTGTTGATGATGTATTTATAAAGCACTTTATTATCTTTCACAGCAGTGTGACTGAGTTCCAGCTGAGCTTTCACTTTTCTATTTTTCTCTCTACATAACCTAACATCTTTGAATTTTTTCTGAGTTGCCCACCTCTTCTTCTGAAGGTCATAAACTCATAAGATCTCTTCCACACACTGCAGGAACCTCCTAGACTGCTGTGTTGAGTTTCCAGCAGACATCTGACAAACTAACTTTTCCCACAAGAATAGAGAACAGAGATCATGAAATGTCAGCCTGCCGCTTATAGAATGCCTTGATTGCACCTTCACTGGGATCAAATCTTCTGGGAAATAAACTCAGCCACTGATACCCCACATTTCCTTGCAGGGCTGGGTTATGGCAGCAAGCTCAAGAAACCACTGAATCCAAGCCCTGCAAGGGGCTGCTGTATGAGCTGTATATGTATATGACAGCATGAATTTCACTCTGAAACCCATTTATTTTTTTGAGCAATGACTGCTTCAGTTCAAATTTGCAAACCGTCAGCTTTCCGGGAAGAGTCGCTTTCTTGGAAGTTCTTTATCTTATCATTTTCCATGACATGTGTTGTACTGTAATAGTACAAGTGTTATCTTGAGAACAGTGTTCCAGTGTTCTGTGGGTGCTCTTCTGCAAACTGAATTTTCCTCATCCTCAGTTCTCCTGTCACTTAGCAACCAAGAGGATTATCAGTGAAATTCTAAATATTATCTTGTCAATGAGGTCAAAACACAAAATAAATATTTAAATTTCTGGAGGAAATACCACCTTTTGTTTTTTGTTTATTTGTTTTGATTGCTTGTTTTTTGTTTGCCTTGCTTCAGCAACTAGAAGATGCACAAAAAATAGCTAGTCATAGTGAATTTATACTGCAGTCTAAGGATCTGGAAGCTATCTCCAGAAATGGAAGCATTTTAATACTTTGTAAGTCAAAAATAGTCCAAAGAGACATGGAGGTGGATCTACTGGAGACAGAACTATGGCTTAGTGTAATATCACCAGTAATATCCTTCTGATGTTGTAATTTAATCAAGTATTTTGTGCACAGAGGTCAGTGACACTCCACCTACTTTAAAGGTTATGTAGAAAACACCGAAAGATGGGGTCTGTGCAAGAATTTTAGAGGATATAATAGCACACATGGAGTTTGGACAAGGACTTGGAAGAATTGTGTCCCACTGTCTTATCCTATCATTACTGCCTGGTGATTTGATTTACTGGATCACCCAGGCCACAGATTATCACTCAACAATTCTGTTTAATGCCCATGACTGAGTCAAAAAATATCTTTTCAGTGAGGCAGAGAGTCACAGAGGATGCATTTAAAGGGAGATGGCTATTTAATAGGCTGTAAGGAAGGTTTTCAGTGCTTAATTATCCATTAAAACATGTTATTTTATTTCCAGTCGGAATTTGCTCAGCTTTAAAAAAGACTGAATTCTGTCTTTTTCTGTTACAATAAACAATCTTTAGAGAGGTCATCTTTTCCTCATGGAAGCATTTATATTCTGTCATCAATTTACCTTTTCACTGTGTTTTTTATTAAGCTTCTCTATCAACCTTCTTTAGTCTTTCTCTCTCGTGCTGTCTCCAACCTCTCTTTACACTATTCTGGAACCTTTGTTTTTTGAAAAGTAAAGAAAAGGAACAAGAAAAATCCCCTACACTTTGCAGTGGGTGGAAGTCACTGTTCTTCAGGTGCAAACACTGGCACTGAGCTCAGTGTCCTAGCACTGAATTCCTCAGCAGAAGTAAATAACTTTATACCTTTTCCTGATTAGCATTTCTTTTCCACAGTTGGGAATGGGGCTTGGTATCTTCAGTGATTTATTATAAAAAGAGTCAGTGTTCATCTGGTTACCCTCAGGGAACTATGAGCTGCCTTTTTTTAAAAACACAGTTCTTTGTTATGAAAGTGCAACTCAATCACTGTGATGAACCTTATTGTGCCTGTGCTAAATAACATCTTGCATGAGTTCAGCTTACATATGTTCTAGATCTCACTATATGACTAATGGTTGATTTGAGAAACTTCTCTGGTTTTGGGTCATTCTGCAACTTTACACTTTACCATTTTATCATTTCTCCTGGCTGATAACTAATGATCATGGACTATAAATAGAGAATGGACTTCAGCAGGCCATCTAAACAATTCTGTTAAACACAGGCAATTATTAAGAAAAGCCCCAAGCAAGTGAGGTTCAGTGCCTGTTCTGTCTTCTGACTGAAGACACTCCAGATTCACAGTTAGCAGCACACAAGGGCAGGGGAAGGTGTGACCAGCACTTCCATCTGTCCATCTTGAATTCTTGGCACAGGTTATCAGCTACTTGCTTACACTTGGAGGTGGTTTCAGTGCCTGTCTCCAGCAAGTTCTCAGCTCACGTTTTTGAGACCTCTGGTGACCTAATGGCAGCACAGTTGTCCCCTGGGACTCTGTTGGGATGGATGACAGAATTTAAGACAGACAAGCAACTCCCTCAAGATACAGCTCCTGTATCTCAGAAACCAGCGGCCCAAGCAGACAAAGCTTTCCATGAGGGGAGGTAGTTAAAATGTGGAGGACAGTGTAGATATCACAGCAGAGTTGTTCAGTTGTAGCCTTTGGCCATGCAACTGAAATTGATCTTAATATTTCCTGCAGAAATTCATGTGGTGAAGGGTAAACGGTTCTGATAGAGTTGTTTCTTATTAAATAGGGGAAAAATGAACAGGCAAAACCATCTTGGAGCATATCTGTAGTTCAGGATAATATTAAATAAAGAAAAAGCAAAAGAAGGCTTTTATCTACATTTTCAATAGCATTAATAGCAGTTAAGCTGCCTTCAGAGGCCCTGAGGCCTCTGAGAAGAAAATTTTGCTGTCTCCTTTCTGCAGGCTGGGATGCAAAAGGCACAGAGATAAGCTGACTTGGGGCTGTCACACAATTGTCATTAAGCATGACTTCTGAAAAGACCCTCAAGGGTCTGACTTTCATTTCTCTGCAGTGCTTAATAATAACTCCTTCATTTATTAAGAAAATACACAGAGTTGCTGTCACCAGCAAATGATTCATTTAATCTCCTATTTGTAGCCACATAAACAAAAAAATTAATCTGTATACAAAAACTCATGGGTCAGTATCTACTCACGTGTAAGATGATGTCACAATAGCAACAGGTTTCCAACATATTTTCCTTATTTCTTGCCACTAAAGGCTTGGCTGTCAATTATTCTCTACATGATTTCTTGTTTCCTGCTGCCTGACTCTGAGGTTTTTATACCACTAATCAGGAAAGAAGACAAAATTCCAGGATCTCTGGTTAAAGTGTTGATGAATATACATCACATGTAAACCTGGATTCTTCTTGGGATGCAGTTTGTATAAAAGGGACGTGTTGCAACCCATGTTAATTTTAATAGTTTGTTGTTCACAGTATTATAGTTAACGGTTTATCCCTGAAGCTGGTTTACCCCTAAGTTGTATCTTCCCCTGAGCTTTCATTGCACCCCCCACCCTTTGTTCCAGCTCCTTCCCTTCCAGTTATTGTAACTCTGCCCCTTGTTCCTGAACCTTCCCTGTCAGTCCCACCTTAGGCCAACCCCTGACTGTACCACCCCTTTGGAGTTCCCCCATTCCTCAAGGCCCCATTGGTCCCTGTAGGGGCCCTGCCCTCTCCTCCCTCCTGTCCCTACGGCCCTGAAGCCCTGAAGATATGATCTGATCCTCTCACTCCTCCCCTATGGATCCCCCATTGGTTGATTGTTTGGACCCACCCACTGATTTATTACTGGATTTAATCCCGTGCACACTGGTGCTTGAGGCTGTTTTGTTCCTGACTCCTTCAGCTCCCATAAACCTTTCCTGCTGGAACCTCATGCAGTGAGCCTCCTCCTTTGCCCGATCCCTGATGTCAGTTTGTGATCTTGAACCTTTGAGCAAGTGGCTGGAAAGATTCAGCCCAATAAAACCCATGCTGAGGTTGTTCCCCACCCCTGGTGTGGTGCCAGTGTGTTCCATTGAGCTAGCCCTGGCTCCAGTGGCCACGTGCAGCACTAAGCAATATTTGAAGCCCACCAATTGCACACCTCTTTACTTTCATGTGTTCTTCTCACATTTTGTGCCTTCAGAAGCCTGAGAACTGTTCTGAACTCTTTTCCTTCTGCTTTGGAGTTTTTTATATGGTGGATTATTCCTGTCTGGACACGAAGTGCCCACCAAAGCAGCTCAGTCACTCCCCTTCTCAGATGGACGAGGTAAAGAAAAATAAGGCAAAAGGTTTGTGGATGCAGATAAGGGCAGGAAGTGACAACTGACCAGTTACTGTCATGGGCTAAACAGACCTGACTTGGAGAAATTAGTCTAATTTGTTACCAACCAAAGCAGGATAATAATAGAACCAAATCCTAAAACACTTCCTCCTCAGACCTTCATTCGACCTTGGGTTCAATTTCGCTACTGATTTTCTCTACCCCATCCCTGTCAGCAGCACCTAGGGACAGGGAGTGAAGATTGCAGTCAGTTCATCATATATTGTCTCTTCTGCTCCTTCCTTCTCTGGAGGACTCCTCATACTCCTTCCCTGCTCCAGTGTGGGGGTCTCTCCCATGGGACACTCCTGCAGTTCTTCACAAAGTGCTCCAATGTGGATCCCTTCCATGGGGTGCAGTCCTTCAGGAACAGGCTGCTCCACGGAGGAACTGTGACCACTTGTGACCACAGAGTCACAAGTCTTGCCAGTACACCTGCTCCAGGGTGGGCTCCTCTCTCCACAGGACCCCAGAAGAAGGATCAGTAGTGAAACACACCACAGCGTTACAAGCTAGCAGGAGAACTATTTTAACCCTTTGCCTGTTTCTGTCTTTCCACTCTTTACTGAGTCTGATGGGCTTATGTCCTTCATGTGAAGTTGTATTTCCTCATGCTCTTAGTAAGTTTTGGGAGCTCGTCAGATCTTCATAGGTCTACGAATCCTGGAAGGCCATGATTAGCTTTCAGGTACTAAATACTTAGCACATAAAAATCAACTCAAATAATGTATATGCCATCCTGCTGATTGCCTAAATTAAATCCTACAGTGAAACAAGAAGATAAAATTCTATCAAATACACAGAGGAATAGGAGCACAGGAGCAGATATCAATAATATTATAGATAAAGGGACACAGCAAGTGGTGAGGGATCCATGAGTAGGGGTGATCCTTATTCCTGTTTATATGGCAACTACTTTTGCCCAGGATGGCCCATGCTGCCTCTAACCAGGACTTCCAAAGCATGGTGGAAGGTAAAAATTTCCCTCCTGGTATGATAATTTGGTTCTTTCTCCTTCCTTTCAATCTGTATTCCGGTAGTGCTTGTTATGTTGAAAGCCAGGGTGGGAATTTTAACATTTTTTCTATATGTATTTATGAACCACGAAATAAATTAAAATTGTCACTTCTGTGCCATTGGCTGAGGCTCAAAAATTGCCTGAATGGTGCCCTCATTTTTAGCAGCATCAGTTAAAGGAGACAATATGAAAGCTCATAAACTGCTTCCATCCCTTTTTGGTAGTGGCTGAACAACAAAGCAAGAGCAACTGATGTTCTCACATTAAACATTTTGTTCAACATTTAAACATCAAGGCCTAAATTTTTAACATTGTGCAGAAGTCTTCAACTGTGTGCCTTCTGTGAAGAGTAATAGGGGGCATGGAGCGAAATCCCACTACAATACATTTAGTATTTATCCCTAAAGGGTCCTTCTGCTGCTGAAGAGATTTGAGCACACTGACTTTTTCAGGCTTTTGGAGGCATTTCAGTATCACCTAGCTGATTATGTGGTTTGCAAAGAGCATATTAACTTTTTGCCTTGCAGTGCATATGGAGGGGAGGGGGAAGTAAAATAGTTGTGCCAGGCTGTAGGCAACAAAAGACATTTATAGGATTTAAAAGAAAATCAGAGTTAATCAATCCAGTCTAAATAATTTAATATACTAATCTGACAGGGCTAGATAAAGGAACTAAAAGATCCAATTTATTTACCATCCCCTATTTTTAGATCGTGACCATAAAACGTTTCTATTTATGCTGTCTTTCATTTAAGCTCATCTTTGTGCCTGTGCAACCTCTGTCCTCAGGTTTTCATCATATCTCTGAAGAAGCAATGGCACACACTTGTTCCATGCTAGAATGTTTGAGTCAGTTGCTAAAAGGTCCCTGATTCCCTCTCTTATCTGAGGAAAGCTGTGTCTGCTTTGTATTCCACACAGTGTAGTTCCCCTCTGCTCTTCCTGAACAGTGCAATTTTCTTGGGGCAGGAAAACCTACACCCACTGCTGTCCCCCAGAGTGCTGGGATGGAGGGAAGGAAAGCTGCAGCCCTTCCTGATGGCTCTGCATGCTGTGGTGCAATGCTGGGAATGGAGCAGTGGATTGAGGATGCAGCAGTGCACAGGGCAAGGGGCAGGATTGCCCCAGGGGCACTGGGAGGTCAGGTGAGGCAGTTTGCTGTTGTCCCACTCGTTTGGGATCTCATTTGGGTTCTCCCACTCATTCTTTTGTCCTGCAGGTACACAGTGCGAGAATTGTTCCTACACGTATTTCCCATCCTGTACTTTCCCTCCCCAAACTGATGACTGAATAACCTCCATGGTCATGGGATGCTTCCCTGGGCACTCAGGTGTAAGCTCACAGTACAGACTGTTCACAAGTCTGGTCTTAAAGCTGCATTCAGTAGAGCAGGCACAGCCCACTGCCCCATTTTGTGAAAGATCCCACGGGGAGCTTTGCCAGCTTTTCTCTCCTTGGAAGGAATCTTGTTTCAAACAATTATTGGCCTGTGCTTTTGAGCCCAGACCCAGAAGGAATCAGAGGACACTTGCAGACTTGTGAAGAAAACTTTACAGAGCTACATCTGATTAATAAGATAGAATAATTAAAATAGCTTATGGACTATTATCTAGTAACTAGCTGAGCTACTGATTTATCAGTTAAGAGATTCAGGAATTAAAAATTTCCATAATCTGATTAGAATTAACCATGGATTGTTAAGTGAAAATTGATGAAAACTCTGAGCTAGACTTTATAGTTATGACGACTATTCAGTGTAAAATATAAAAATAACAAACACTGAGATATGACAAAGTGGGAGAGAGCATTTAGTGGATCTACTTACCACAGAGTATCTAACAAGAATATTTCAGGGTATGTATGCTTCATCCTTATGCTTGTAATATTTTAAGACATATGATACTATGAATATATGATTCCTATGTGACCTTCAAAATGCGCAATTAAAAAATTTTCCATGAATATATATACAAGTTAGTTGTCTTGTGGAGGTGGCTAATCCAAAATGCCAGGAAAGTACTATAAGTGTAATGTCAGCTACTGGGTGATTTTCCAATACAAGGGTGTCTGTTGGGTTTGTCCCTCAGTGCAGGGTGGTTACATGTGCATAAGGTGGGAAGGGGAGGGCTGATCCCTCATGGAGGTTCTGGAAGAATTTTTCCTTCCTCCTGGCTTATCTGCATAGGTTGGCTATGCCTGCAAGCCAGGTCAGCCTCTTCATCTTGAGGTGGAACCAAGAGACTTCTAAGACACACCAGTAATCTTTCAGTCTGACTCAATTATGTATCTGATAAAAATCTGATCAAATAATAATAATATTATCTTTGGTGGCAATGCTTGCAGCAATGAATCAAAAGGAATATGAGCTGTAGTCTGCTGCTGTGGTAGAGACTTGGTATGGGATCTGTCAAATAATGAATAAAAACCAGTGGGAATCAGATTTAACCTCTGAGCTGCAATTTTTTAATCACTGCTCATAGCTGTGTAACATGCTTTATTTCATTTTGCTTTATTCATGGTGTTCCTTATACGCTTCCCTTAGCCACTGGCAGTAGGAACAGGATATGGTCCTGTATATCCTACTGTGTTAGAGTTTTAAGAAGAATTTGTAGGTACATTTGTGATTTGTGAGAGCACCACTTTGCTTTGGGGCAACACAATGAACAGCCCCCCTGCCAAACTCTACAAGAATCTGTGTGAAGTTTGGGGTGCTGTGGAGGATGGACTGGCTGAAGCTGGAATACTTTTATGGAGGATATTGCCAAACTTTCATTGTTCTACAGTCACCTCCCTGCAATGGCCAAAGGCTGAGGAATAATAATAGAGTGAAAGAAAAATCAAGCAATGCAAAAGCTGTATCTGAAAAAAAAAACAACAAAAACATAGTTGAAACTGGAGAGCAAAATCCCCCATTAAGTCCAGTACTGAATTATTTATCTGAATTTTAATTGTTGTGCTTGGTTCAAGTCTTTTGGCTCAGCCATGTGCACTGAATGTTGTTTGCTGAATGCTCTCAAAAGTGCTCGGAAGAAGTGGTCATGGTACATTGCAAATCCTCCTTTGCTCCTGTGTCTCTGGTCTTTTTCTACACAGGAAATAAGTTGTTGCATTTTTTCTGGCACGTGACATTTCACAGGGGTGGGTGGAAAAAAAATTACAAAGGAGAAAACTGTTCTTTTTGAACACAAAGGTTTCAAAAATGACCTTACAAAATAAAGCTTCTTCTGGTCTCATGAAGTCAAAATTAAAAGTAATTTAAAAAGGTCTTATATAGTGGTATGTAGTTAAACTTCTATTTTTTATTATTATTTAGCATTTGTTACTTTCAGCTAAAATCAAATAATTACACATACTCAATCTGTTGAGAATAGTGTAATTTCCTCTGAAAGTTGGAAAGGTGTGACTAATCTGAGGAAGTTCTCTGAAAGGAAGTTACCAGAAACTAAAAGTACAGCAGAAATTTAGATAGCTCTCAAGCCACATTTTAATTTGTGATGTGGTGTTCTCTGCAAAGGAGATATGAGAGTTGTGTCAGACAGGTATCAAACACAAGGGAGGAAGCAGCCCTGACATGTGATGAAGGCCTGTTGACCAGAAGTAGAACATCAGTCTGAGCTGGCAACAAAAATTAGAAAAACTTCTATTTGCAATAACTTCTCTTAGGGTTGCTGGTTGGAGATGTGGAAAATTGTGTTAAGGAGGCAATGAAAAATTCAGCCCTCAAGGGAATAAGGAAACTGCAAATTTGAAAGCAAATTTGGTCAAAGCTCAAGTGAAATCTTGTTCCTTAGGCTCTATAACTATCTAATAAAATTGAATGTCCATTTTTAACCAAATTTATTTATTCTTATTTGTTTTACATGAGTTTTTAACAGTGAATCATCATAACTTTTGTCTAAAACAATAAAAGTTTTACTCCTGCAACCACCTACTAGAACTGCCATCCAATTTTAATTTCTTATTTTGTTAAAGGTGTTTACATTCACTGCTTCACTTGTTATTGCCATCAAGTGTGCATACTTTACAATACTTATCTGCCTTCATGTCACTGGAGAAAAATCACAAAAGTATTTAGCTGGAAAGACCTCAATACTAAAAGAGAAGGAAGAGAACACAGACTGTTCCTGGCAAGCACTGCCATAGGAGGAAACACAGAGTGTGATCAAGTTGTGATGGATGTAATGACAGAAGATAAAATGTTGCTCTGATGAGGGGTTAAATTTTGACCACCACATGTGAAACACATTTTTATTTCTACATAGCTGGCAAAAGAGTGTGTTCTTTGCTAACTCCAGCACTTGTCCCCCTCCAGTCGATTGCAATGAACATCTGGCACATTCATCTCCCATGAAAATGCTAAAAATTTTTTTGAAAAAGTTTTATTTCTCATTGTTTCTCAGCTTGTACAAGAAGATTTAGCTCAGTAGTTAATTTGCATCGGTTTTTATTGCATTTGAGGCATCGTTAGTCAAGTTGAGGTAGTGAATTAAAGTGCTTGTTACCAAAATTTAATACCCTGAATTTCACTTTGCATAAAACATAAATTTACATGAAGTTTTCAAGGCACACATCTGGATAAAACTATCATTACTTCATAAGAAAATACATGAGTGTACTACCTGTATGTGGTGTGTGAGAAGTTTCTGTGATTTTGCATAAGGCATTGCCTTAGTAAAATAATGAGGGGAAAACTGACTGTCTTTCTTCCGAAGACGTAGCAATGTCAATCACAGTTATCTTGATTGGATGGCAAGGAGTATAATTGCTGTTTGAGTGTAGTGTCTTCACTGATTGCTGACTATGTAAATGTGAGGGGTTGATAAAACATCCTGGCAGCAGGGTCTTTAACTCTCTGCAGCTTTTCTGGAATTTTGAAGAAAGTATATGGATGTGATTGGTAAACAATGGTATTGAAGCAAGTTATTCAGTTGTCATGATGCACTTCTAGCACCTTGTACAAGGTGACCAAAATCGTATTAAAAGACAGATTTGTAAATCCCACCCAGTGCGGGCTGAGAGAGAAACCCACACTCATTTATTTGTAAGGATTGGACCTTGGATCTTTCATCTCTGCATGAGTCAAAACTGACGTAAAAGGTCAGAGGGAGCTGCCCAAGGCACTGAGTTGTAGAATGCATGTTAGAGGCTGGTCCTGTGAGTAAGGCAACAAACACCTCAGGTCTTTTGTGACTTCCAATAAATCCTCTGAGATCTTTCTCAAATGAAGCTTTTCATACTTTAGCATTCCTGAAGTGATAGAACTGTAACAGTAGTCATCTGTTTTCAGTAAAATGGATGCATGGCCTCAGAAGGACAAAATTTAAAGGTGATTAAATTTCATGTGAGGGTTCTTATCCTGTTATTAATGAAGAATTGCCCTCTTTGTTTTGCAGGCTGAAGTCTCAAGTGTCCCTTTAATATACCTATACAGATTATTTTCCTTTGTTGAGGGTTTGACAGACGTCACAAACTAAAAATTCTCCTATCCCTGGGCATGACCTGATTAACTTTAGTCTGAGGTTATTTTTAAACCTCATTTTACACTGCTTCATGTCAGTGGTGACAATTCATTATAATAATGAAGGTTAATAAAGAGGAACTTTTTTCCATCAGCTTTGAGAGATGATCTTTAATTTTCTGTATAAAACCCTTCTAAAAAAATTGCGTTTTCCTTAAATGACAGACGTTATATTAATAACAATTATAAAAAGGGAGTTTCTGAAGAGAAGTACATTAATATCAGCATCACTATTAGCCAGAGGATTAAACAGAAATTGTGATAAATGGAAAGCAAAGCAGGAAGAAAATGAATGGTTATGCCCAGCTTTCTGCAAAGGATGGAGCCAGACCTTCCACCTTGCAGCTGTCCTTGCACAGAAGAGCTGATCTCCATCCAGGATTCTAGTTCTGGTTTGCATTTACATTCCCTATAACTTCATTATGGCACCAACTACCTCCAAAATCCCAGATGGTACCTGTGGGGGAATTTATCTCACTTAGCTCTAGGTGTTTGTAATACAGACTCCTATATGGGACCATGGGATCCCTCTGTAAGCAGCAGAGGTTCAGAAGAGCTGAAGGAGTGTGGGGTATGATTGTCACTCTGCAAGGCAGGTGCCCACATTTGACCAGCTGGGTCACAACCCAGGCTCTACTGACTCAGCACTGGTCAGAAGAGCACTTAAGCTGATCAAGACAATACTTCACTGTGTTCTCCCCTCCCATAGCTTTTTGTGCCCACTTCCCCATGATTCTGGGGATTTGGTGTTTTGACAGAGCAGACCTGCCTCATGACACACAAGGGCTGACATAAAGTCCAGAAGCCCTCAAGTAGAATTAATTTCAACTGATTACTTGTGGGATTAAAAACTCTCAGAGCCAATTACTACCAATGCTGCCATTTGTATTGAATTTACCAATGTTAAACATTAATCACAATTGCTTTGCATCTTGTTGGGGCCTATTCAAGAGACAGAAAGGCTCCAGCTGGTTTTAATGAGGTAGGGGAGAAGCCCAAGATAGGCATTAAATGTGAGATTTTTTGCTATGTTCTGACAGAAGAATCATGGTTTATGTCTACCATGGGAAGCCTTCTGTGGAAATAAAATTGGGTCCTCTTCAGGGACAGTCAATTACTGATGTATCTCTCCAGAAAATGTTTATTGTACCAGTCTTGTGAAACATACGTTCTTGGTGAGCTAGTTCAGATCTCATTAGGAAGTATTCTTAAACCTGAGGTGCACAAATGGGAATTTGTGTGTTTTAAAGATGTCCAAAAAGTAGATGCCAATTTATGTAGAAATCTCTTTCACTGTAAAGAGGAGACCTCTACACTTTGTTCAGGGCTGGATGAGTTCCCTGTCTGCTAAGGACTGGTCTTGAACAGATGGCAATGTCTGATACACTTCTAGGAAAGAATTATTTTTGCTTATGTTTCCTATGCAACAACAAAAGAATAAAATGTAACTGGTCAAAAGTGTGAGAAGCTACTGTTTAGTGGTTTGGAAGCACCTCCTGGATGTAAAATGGACATTGAGATATCCTTAACTTTTTAATTTGACCAGTGCTTCATTCTTCCAGTAAACCCACATCTCAAGGCAGTGATTTCAATGTTAATTACAATTTTCCTAATTAAAACAGGTGGCTGAATTACAGGTCTATTACACAGATCATTTCCTGTTCTAAGAGTGGTAGATATATAATTGTGCTGCTGTTCTTCAAGTATCTAGCCACAGGTTTGAGACATTTTTTCCCTCTCACAGAATGGGGCAAAGATTTGTACAGCCTCCTAGTTCTGTGAATAAACAGTTTCTCTGCTATCTGAAAACCTAAATTTCTCACAGCCATATCTAAATCTCTCACAGCCTATATTTCCTTAAGCATAAAGCCATTTAAAAGTATAGGAGAATATCTCCCAAAACTAATTAGGCCTTCTTAGCTAAGCTTTTAAACCCTGCAGGCTGGAGCAGATCTTGAGATGGAGGCATCTGCCAGGTCTGTGATGCTGTTAATGTGCAACCTTGTGGCCCAGGTGATGCAGACAGCTGGAAAGCAATAGCCTGGAATCTGTACTCACTTTTTCATAATGGGCTGACACTGAGGTGTCCTGGCATAATGCAGCCATGAGTGAAGGTCTCTGGAGAACCATATCTGAGAGGCCAGCCAGCACCCTGAGTGACTTCTGAGATGCTCAGGTCCTCAAGCGTGCCACACTTCTGAGATCAGCAGATCACCTGTCAACAACCAAAGGGTTAAGGAGTCTTCTAGAGCTTCTCAGCATCAGAAAAGGAGCCTTTGTGCTATTTTGTTGAACGTTGTCTCTCAGAGCCGTGGCTGCCTTCGGTTCCCTTGTGCTTGAATGTGCAGGTGCAAGGTCCAGCTGCCTCACCAGGTATTATCAAAAAGGCTATTTTTGTTTCTTACTTCCTTTGAGCTGAGATATGTCTAAATGACAAAGAAATACAGCCATTTAGGTGAATAACACTATAACTTGGAAAGGATCAGACAAGTGATAGCTTTGAAGAGCCAAAGAATAGTGCTCAGGAGATGAAAGGAAAAAGACCCTGGCAATTGTTGTCCCTTAAAATGAAAATAAAGTGACAAGGGTGTTCTTGAGTGAAGAAAATACTGTGTACAGAAAAGCATGGGATGTGTTTTGAAAACTTGATTTTTCACAGAATTACACTGCATAGGTTTGTCCCCTGCAGCTCTCCTTAAAGCCAAAAGAGCTTTTGATTTAAAGGAGATATTGAGAATGGTGTGTGAATGGATTCCTACCCAAAACATGAATTTAAGGCAAGTGGGCTAAAAAACACTGAAATTGCAGCATTTTTGAAGTCATGGCTAATGGTTACAGTTAGAATCAGTCTTTTTTAACATTCTTGTTAGTGGTCTAAGAAGGCTGAGTAGGATGATTGTTAATGCAGCTCTTAGACCTTTGAATTAAAGAGAAATGTGAACACCGGTAACAATGATAAAAGCACAAAAGCTGCTTGCAAATAAAAACTTAGGTTTTGTTTAGAGGAAAATAAACAAGAAGATCCAGTGAAAATGATTTTTTGTTTAGACAGTAGATAGAGGAATATTTAAAATTAATGGTGCTGGCTAAAATCTAGAAACCGAAGTATGTCTGTGGGAATGTTATGGATAGAGATGACAGGTTTGGATCAGGAGGATGGCTCATATGCCTTCTTCCTTTCTGTCCCACTTTCTAGGACTCTACAATTTTTCAACATCCTACTGCTGTAACTTTTGGTCAGCATAAACAAACTGGGAAAAGCAAAGTAATTTAGCTGAGCAGTGTCAGTATCTATATTCTGAGCATCACTGTAAGCAGGACAATACAGTCAACACAATGAAATTTCACAGAAAGAAAATTGAGACATTTAGGAAAATGGAGGAATTTTATATATATAATAGATTAGATATAGATATATAGATATAGATAGATATAGATGATACAAGATGCCAAATTGATAAAGCTAAATAAGATGTTGTAAGCAGGGCTGGGCAGAGTTCCAGAGTAGAGAGAAGGTGGTTCAGCTATTGCGTTTCTGACATGATTGTTCATTGCTGTGCAGGTTTCCCAAACAGGATGAGCAGCAGAGAGGGTGAGAGGGGGCCCTGCACCTTTCCTGAACAGCAGCTGGTGCCAAGAAGGCCAACACCATCCTGGCTGTTATCAGTAAAGAGACCAGTAGGACTGTACTCAGCACTGGTGAGGCCACACCTTGAATTCTGTGCCCAGTTCTGGGTCTCTGATGAAAATAAAGACATTGAGGTTCTGGAGTGTGCCCAGAGAAGGGCAGTGGAGCTGGTGAAGGGGCTGAAGCACAAGTCTGAGGAGCAGCTGAGGGAGCTGTAGCTGTTTATCTGGAGAAAAGGAGCTCAGGGAAGATGTTATTACACTCGACAACTCTCTGAAAGGAGGTTATAGCCAGGTGGGAGTTGGTCTCTCACACAAAATAATGTGCTAAATTCACAAAATGTGAATAAATAGGATTATCACTACAGTTTGGGAATCAGAAATTGCTGTAGAGTCTGGTGGTGTATGTTCAATGGTTATTTATATACTTTGATATCAAGGTTTCGCTGTTATATTCAGTTGATATATTCCTA
>JAWWMU010000106.1:142494373-142556904 GCA_035048155.1 Cinnycerthia olivascens
CATGGCAAAAAGTCTCCTCTCACTTCTTTTACTCGAACTAGTCGGCTGGTGAAGCTGCGTTTCTCAGAGCCTTTGGCGCTAGGGACTCTGCCTGCGGGCATCTCTGATTGCCCTGAGAGATTCCCTGGACTGGAGGAGGCTCCGGGAAGCCAGGCTTGAGCCAGCGACATAGAGCTGTGTTGCTCATTACTGAAAATCAATTGATGAGATAATTGATAAATTATGTTGTGTTTTCTGGGGGTTAAATATTATTGTGGGTCCATTGAGTGGAAAGCTATGATTTGATATTGTGTTTGCTCATTTTGCCATATTCTGTATGAGGACATAAGAAAAATGATTGCAAAAAATTAGGACTCAAAGGTGTTGGTTTATTTTTAATGCTCTGACACAAGATTGGTTCAGCTGTTCCTTAAATTGCAGGCAGGGAAAATGGTACCTAATAGGCTAGAATTTCTGCAGGTGGTAATTCCTGTAGCATCAGTCAATGCAACGGGGCTATACCCATTTGCACCAATCAGTGATTTACAGAAATTTGCATTAGGTTGGAACAGTGCCCTGATTTCCTTTGCATACCTTCCCCACATGTCAAAGCAATATATATTTTTGCTCTTCATGTTTGGACTGTTTGTTAATGAGATACCTGACAGGCAGTGCATGAGTTTACAAGTGTCAGTGATTTAAACAAAACAGTAGTTACTGTGCAAGTTACTGATGATAACACTTGCCTGGTTCCATCATGAGGTAGTGCTGTCTCCAGCTGTGTGTTGCTTTGTGGTCAGAAGAGATAGAAAAGAGCTTGGGGTCCACGTGGGTGGAGAGCATTAGTGAATTGTCAGACTATTGTGCACATTGGATAGCATTCATCAACATTGGAAAGGCACTCACAGTTAGTTATGTCAGGCATTACATGAACAAATAGAACATTCTTGGCTGGAGAGAATGCAAACATTATGCAGTTTGGTCAAGTGGGCAGAGTACAGGTGTCCAATTCAAAACATGGAATATGCTTGCTTGCTGTGTGACCTTGAATGAATTGATTTGCCTCTTAGTTTTTTAGTTATCTCATCTGTAGAATTGTAACAGTGTTGTTGATCTCCACTGAAAAATATTTTGGTATAATTTGCTTGAAAAAATCCCAGTGATACCTACTTCATTATCTCTAGCAGAGCCCAGTGAGAGCACTTTGAATTTTAGTGCCAAGCTCACAGTAGATGAATCCCTTCCATTACAATGATTCACCCTCTTGAACCGAGGTTCTGGCTCACAACACTTACCACTTTTGACAAGATATTTTCAATTGCTTCCTGAAAAATGAATGGGGATGTAGCTGTTCTACATTGTTGCGGCATCATGAATGAATTGCTTGCTGACGAACTTTTCCACTCCAACTACCAGATGTCCTCTTTTAGGATTTGTGGTCTCCCCCTTTAAACACTTGTAAAGTAATTCACCAAATTCACACAAAGAATGTTCTTTGTTTCTCCAAATGGTCACAGAACCATTAACATTTGTAGTTCTGGTTTTGGGAAGTCACATACACCAAAAACGGAGATAAAGCACAGTCCAAGGAAGACCTGCAGTGATACTCTTCTCTGAAAAAAGAAGCACCTAGGAAGGTGCTAGTGGGAATCTTTAAAAACATGCCCTCAGGCGAACTCAGTATGTTTCAGAATAGCAGGATTTTACATAAAATCTAATATTTGGTCTTACTTTAGAAGTAGCTGTGAAGTACCATGAAGAATGCACAGTTTTTGTGAATTAATCGTTTTGGGGAAGGGGCATATTCTCCCAAATCTATTTCTTTTAGGACTGACAATTTGTTCCCTGAGCACACTCAAACAACTAACTTGGCCAACTTGTACATGCCAGCATCACCTAAAGTGACATCTGAAGGGAGCTTGTGGTGGATTTACGGGGGTGTACTCCTTTATCTGCTTCAGTTAATGGTGACTCCAAAGGCTTTTTCATGTCCGAGGAAAGAGAGACTTGGGGCACCTTCTTAAAAACTGATGGGAAGAGTTTATGGTGGTATAAACTGTCAGAGTTTGGAAATGTCAGCCACTTCTTAAAGATACGAATATCTGCCTGCTGATTATGGAATTCAGCCCTTTTCATCCAAAAGAGATAGTTTTTAACTGAAGAGGAAAAAAGAGGCAGAAATAATCTCAAGGTAACGTATTTAAAGTGTCAGATGATGCTGTTTTCAGTGCCTTAGTGAGAGACCACATTTAGTTGCAATGCAGCTCCTACAGAGCCCTGCAGTCCCCCAGGCTTTCACAGCACTGTTTCATCGGGATGGCAGAAAGACCTTCAGGCCTCTCAGGTTTATATCACACATTCTGTGGATATTTTCTTTGACAGTGGAGCAAGCTGGAGGCAGCCTTGGCTGCAGCTCTTCTAGAGATGATTACATTATCTGCTCTGGGCCACCCTGTATTGGATAATAACATTTGGCTACTCATAAATAAACATCACGTGAAACCATTAGTCAGAAATTAAAGCTGTTAATAAACTGGTTCTGTGAAGGGGAACCTACCACCGTTATAAAATACTCATGCAAATTGTTATGATTTACCACCATAAAGTTACGGTCTATGTTCATGATGCCGCAGGACATCCTTAAATTGCCTGTGAGTTTTGTCATTCCTGTGGACTTGAGCAATGCTTACAGCATCTAACATATGATTATTCTGGGGTTTTTTGGAGTATTTTCTGCTCTTCCCTATTTTGTATAAAAAGACTGTCTGCATGGGGAAGTGTTTTTATTGTCATAATCATAAATTAAAAAAAATTATTTACCTGATAATAAACAAGGGCTTGCATAATGTTCATCATTCATCATCTCAAACAGCTCCACAAACATAAAAACCTCCAAATGACCTTTATTCAGCTTCAATTTAGAGAAATCTGTATTACCCTGAAGAATAGGCCTTTTCTTGGAAAATCTTGGATAATAATGTACTTGCAAAAGGGAAAGTCATCTGACATGTGAGATGAATGCGGAGTGCAAGTGACACAGATCCTCAGAACTGAGGTCAAAAGCCCAGCTCACTTATGGACCCTTTTAGGTCCTGGAAGGAGCTATAAGTTTTTTCCTGGAGCCTTCTCTTCTCCTGGCTGAACAACTCCTCTTATAGGAGAGGTTCTCCAGCCCTGAGATCAGCTTCACGGGTGTCCTCTGGACTTGCCCCCACAGGTCCATGTCCTTCCTGTGCTGGGGACCCCAGAGCTGGTGCAGCACTTGAGGTGGGGTCCCACCAGAGCAGGGTGGAGGGGCAGAATCACCTCACACAATCTGCTGCCCATTTTTATTTTGATGCAATCCAGGACACATTTGGCTTTCTGGGCTGCTAGTGCACATTGGTGAATCACAATAAGCTTTTTGTCCACAAAATGAATTTCTCTCCTGTGCTAATCGTAACCCATTCTCCATCCAGTCTGTATTTGTGCTTAAATGTATATTTACATAATACCTGTGTATACAGTGCATATAGATATATATTGTATGTGTTTATATATGTCTATTTCGCCCCAGTTCATTAAGGGAAAAACTGTTTCCTGCTGGTTTCACCTGTCCTGGATGATGCTATTTTACCACACAGATATTTAACATTGAGAAGTTTTGCTATACAGACAATAGCATCAGCAAAAAACTTCCTCCTGTGAAGAAACTGCACGAAATAAAACGGGCTCCTTTTACAAAGCTATATCTCCAGCCTAGGTGAATTTAGGTCAGGATGTATTTTGCTGAATGAAGGCTTTTATTTTTGTTCTGAATGGGCGTGTTTTTGCTGTTATCCCACAAGAGGGCAGCAAAGGAAAATGGTTGCTAAAGCCCAAGACAAAAACATTCAAGGACGTTTAAGCATTTAAGTTTCCCACTGTGTTTAATAAGATTCTGAAAATACCATTGTGTAGGAACTGGTAGAAGCCACCTGGTGAGAGAAAGAGATTTTTATTTTTAGTTTTTCAAAAGCTCTCCAAGCTTCTCAATCTATTGATAGCTTAATGAAGTTATTTGCTATTACCTTCAAATATGCTCCCCGATCATGTGGTAACAGCACAGCAGCTGAGCAAGGTCTCCTGGGCTTCATCATCCTCCTCTCTAGTGTTAATTGCTCTCTTATCTTAGAATTTAAGTGCTTTATCTCCAATCCCTCTTTCCCTTTCTAAACACTCTTTGCCTGCGGAAGCGCTGACACAAATGGAAAGGGCTACACTCAAAGAATGACCTGGTGCAACAAAACTATCTCACTCTGAGATATTTAATCCCAAAATCTAACCTAAGTAATAAAGGAATTATGATTGGGTGGGGGTAGGGGGGAGTGGAGGTTTGGGGTGTGTTGTTTGCCAGCTTTACCCAGAGCTATTGAGGCAGGAGTCAGGATGTCATAGCTGGTTCGAGTTGCTGGGGGAGTTTCTGTGAGCCACAGTGGCTGTGCTGAATGCAAATAGAGGTTTAATCAAAGTGTTTCTGTGCAGCAAGCTGCATTTTCATTCATGTGTTCTGTAGTCCTTGCAGGCAACCAGGGCCCCAGCATGTTAATTGCCATTAAAATATACAGAATTTTCCCTGTTTTAAATGTTTCAGCTTCTAAATAAATGACAAACAGAAAGTAAAGACGAAAAAAAACCCCAAAAATTAGCGTAGGAAAGCGAAGGCATCTTTCCAAGAGATGCATTAGAGCTTGGATTTAGACCCAAATTTCAGTCATTTTGTAGCCTCAGGATTGTGGTGGTTTCTGCTACCACTGCTGTCATATTGTACCTATCAGAAAGTGTGCTCTGGATGATACCAGAACACAAGTGAGAGGGACAGGGACACAGGGACAGGTTTGCTCATTCAGAGCAGGATCTCCCTCCATGCAGGTGTCTTCCAGTGAATGCAGCAAAATGAGAGGTGAATCGCAGCAAACCACAAGTGCAGCCAAAACCCTTACAGTTTACCTGAGGCTGAGGATGCAGAGAGAATGTAATTTTAAAATTATATTCCAGGGCTACTAGGTCTAGGTGCAAGACCTGGTCATCCCTCCACCTATGCTTGACTGCCTGAAAACAAACCCTGAGCATCTGCCCCAAGAGAAGCTCCAACCTGCTCCAACCTGCTGCTCAGATGAAGAAGGGGACAGTCCCCACTGCCATCTGAGGCTGTACAGAGCTGCTGTCTTAACTGGGACAAACTTGGCTGCCTGGAACATTCCTCTGGAAAATGGTTATTACCTCTGTGTGCTTCTGTCCCTGCCTTTTATTTTTTACTGCAAACTGACCTATTTCTTTTTTCCTAGTGGAGGAGTCATCTTCAGATTCACACTAAAAGTGATAACTAAGCACTCAAACTAAAAGTGGTAACTGAGCAGTGTCCCTTGTCTGCTGCTGCTCACAGACTGAGGGCAGTTCAGCATTCACTGCACTGCATCCCCTTTGTGCAGAGCATCCCACTTTGTGCATCTCTGTGGAGCAGCAGCCTGGGTCTTGTCTGGGACCTGCCTGCAGCTGTGCAAGCTTCCCTAGCACATCTGCCTGACACCAGGGCACCACATCTCTCTGTGGTCTTTGGGTCATGCTTCTCCTATGGCTTATTATGGTGAGGGGCATGGTCCCATCCCTTCAGGGTTGCAAGAATCAACCTTAGGTCTGTTTCCAGGACAGGAAAGGCTCTGGCCCAGCATTGCTTAGACCAAAAATGAAACCCACGTGGAATACAACTATGAACACAGTGTAACACTTTAAAGCAAGGGAAAATAAAATCTTTTTTTGTGTTAGACTGAACATCTAAAATAGTAAGTACCATTCAGCTCTCCAGAGCTCTAGCAGATGGATGAACTGTGAGTGTTTTTTTAAGCCAAAGCACATCTCTCCAAGTAAAATGCCACTCTCCATTATTTTGAGTTGGAAGAATAATGAGAGAATCAATCAAATCCTCTAACACTGACTGAAAACAGACAGAAATCCATGAGTTCCTTTGAGGCTCTAAGAGGATGAAACTCCTCAGGCACTCTTCTATAAGTGTTTGTTTATGGTAAGAAAAAAGTTTGATAGATGTGTATGGTCAGTTGAAAACAGCAGCCTTAAAAATCTTGTAAGATATCTGAAGTGAAGCAACCCCATTCTTTAGATCTATGTTAGGATCAACAACCTGGAATACAATTTTGACTCTAATACAAACAAGCCAAGAAGCATCAGACAAATCCCTCTGGTGCTTAGACCTTTTCATTTCCTTCCATATTCAGCCCATTTGTTTCTTTGGTAGCAAACTCCTCAATGCTGGCATTATAGACACACAGAAGCAGCTAATTAGTGATTAATGCAGCCTGAGACCACTCAGGGAGCCTTGTGCAGTCCCACCGTGCTGGATCTGTGTGCAGTGATGGAGTTGAGGAGAGCCAAGGAAGATCCCCTTCCATCAGCAATGCCTCTTGAGGTGTCAAGAGGTCTGTATTAGTGCAAAGGCACTTTGTACTAGTGCAAAAGCACTGCTGAATTCTTCCCGTCATCCACAGCATAATTGCACCTGGACCTGCACCTGATAACATTTCCAGGAGCACTGAAGAGATAACTAACTCCTTTTACCAAGTGTGGAGTGGGTTTCCAATTTTGGCTAGAGAGTATTACAAATCAAGGAGCATCTGGTGTAATATGAAAGTAAGTGTAGCATGAATGAGCCATTTCCTTGTATTTTGCTCTGGTGAGAGAATGTTTTGGAGAATATAAGGCTCAGGGTAGAGTTTTCAGGATTTTCTGGGTTGAGTCTCAGGCTATGTTCTCCTGATCAGAGACAACAAAAGTCCCGTAACTTCGTAGGTTACAATCTATTTTTAAGGTTGTTTTAAGCATTGTGGGGAGCAGTGATTTGTCTGTGTGGCTGAAACATGGTGGTGTTAACTGCTGCAGCATCCTGTGTGACAATCACAGGGATATGCACACTGGATACCTGTAATGCTATAAACCCCAGGGCTTATGGACATGGATCTTATAGGGAGATGTCCTGGGTGTTATTCTCAGTATTACTTCCATTTAGGTATTCCTAGCACATCTAGCTGCTATACAGGACAAAAATACTAAAAAAAAAAAAAAAAAAAAATCTTTGATCTGGTTTGAAGGGAAACACAGGAAATACTGGGGATTGCCAGAAGAAATCAGGTTAGAAATGTTCACCTGTTTTCTGCCACTCTGCTTCTCATTTCAGTTGCTTTTCCATTCACAGCATTATGTCACAGATTGGTTTGGGTTAGAAGGGACCCTTAAATATCATCTCATCCAGCCTCACTGCCAAACCTCAAGGTTAGTCTGGGTCTTACAGCTGACCTGAAAACCTCAGATGTTATGTGTCCTTCTAGAAAACTGATGTGGTTTTTGAGTAAAGTCAGATGATTTCCATGCACTTTAATTTACATTCTAAACTTTTGGTTCTGCTGTAAATACAATAGCATTATATTTTTGGACATATCTACATTCCTTGTTGAAGGCAGAGGGCATTGAGCATGAGCAGAGTTGTTTATTAGAAGCTCACATGAGTTGAGAGCTCCTTTTAGAAATGATGCACTGTAGAGGAATGAAAACAGCAGATCTTTCTGCACATTAGCATTCTGTGCTGGTAAAAGGCTGAGTACTATTTAAGGATGTCATAGGAAAGCAAGAAAGAGAGAAAGTTGTTCATAGATACCTAAACAATGATTACACAGTAAATAGATCCCTCAGAAAATACTGGAGTGATTTCTAATGCTTGTGGTTTTCCTCTGCATGCAACATGACAGATTTGCAGATGAATTAGACTGCAACAGTCAGCAGATGTGATTGTTTGCCAGAACCATTTTTTAAGACAATCCTACTGAATTCCTCTGAATTTTTCAAGACCCCTACCTCCAAAAGGAGCTTATATTGTTTCTTTTTTTTCCCCACACCCACAACACATTACAGAGCTTGGTGTTTATTAACTTATAGATGAAGTGAGACACAAGAGCACATCAGCCTCATGACAGCTTGCTTCAGATTAGCAGGACTGAGCCTGTGTTTGCCCATGGATATGTTCTGTAGGCAGTTTTGCATCCTGTCTGTTTCTGTACTTGTGAGTCTTTATAACTTCCATCATTTTCATTGCAGAATTATAGAATTTGCTGATTTGGAAGGGACCCAGCAGGATCATCAAGTCCTGGCCCTGCACTGGACACACCAAGGGTCACCCCATGTGCCTGAGAGCTTTGTCCAAACCCTTTTTGAGCTCTGTCAGACTTGGAGCTGTGACCACTTCCCTCAGGAACCTGTTCAGTGCCCAATCACCCTCTGGGTGAAGAATCTTTTCCTAATATCCAACCTAAACCTCCCCTGGCACAGTTTCAGACCATTCCCTTGGCTCCTGTCACTGGTCACTAGAGAGAAGAGGTCAGTGTCTGTTCCTCCTTTTCCCCTCATGAGGAAGCTGTAAATGCAATAAGGTCTCCCCTCAGTCTCCTCTCCTCCAGGCTGAACAATCCAAGTGACCTCAGCTGCTCCTTATGGTACCAGCTGTCTTACTGAAAAAAATATAGAAGAATTTGCACCTAACTAACAAGGGTTCAGGTAATGCCAAGTGTGGGAAGATTCATGTGCTAAAATAATTTCATATAAGCGTGCATATGAGTGTTTCAGCACCAAACTTGCTATCATGCAGGCAAGTGCTATAGCACAACTCAGGAGAGGGATCTGTTATGATCTGACTGCTCTGGAAATAGAGCTCACAGTCCCTAATGTGCTTTGGCAGCCACAGTAATGAACATCACGCTCGGGGGCTACAGTCCAGCAAGAGCACAAGATTCAACATGAAGAATGCCAGGATTAGTCCCTGGAGTGGCCTGTCAATACTGGCAGGATGATGATCGTGAGGGAAGGTGAACAGCAAAGATCAGATTAGGAGGAGAAATTCACGGGGGTGTCTGAGACACCAGTAGGCCCTTTGTGCTGATTGTCTTGGCAAAAAAGGTCTTAATTGAGCTGGTTAGTATTCCAATAAAATTGTAGGCTCATTCATTCCCCCAGTTCACATTTCTGTGGCTGAGATTTGCATGAGGAGAGTGGAGACCTGAAGTGAATAAGGAGTCTTCAGACACAGCTGGAAGGAAATAAGGTTCCATGAATGCTTGAAGAAATGCAATATATGTAGTCCTGAGGAAAGGATTAGCTGTCAGGACTTGGTAGGGTCCAGGTCATAGATTATAATCGAGTAAGGTTAGAAATTAATGTTAATTTTTGGTTGGGTCATAAAGCTAATTTATTTAGATTATCCAGCCCTAGATATTTTTGGTGTAAGACAGTAAAAACAGGAGCATAACCTGCAGAAGGACTGTGCCCACAGGCAATGCCCACGGCTCTGAATACATGATCCCTGCCTTTTCTTGTGATAGCATTATGAAAAGGGTACGTGCAGCAGCACCTCTTGCCTGGATTTATCCTGAACCTGGTTACTTGCTGCTATGGGAATCAAAATTAGTAACTTGGTCACCTGTGTCTGCTTCACCTTTTCCATCTCTCTGGCCAATAATTTCATCCTGTCTGCAGGTGCAAAAAGGAATTGCTATGTCATTTATACTTGTTTCATGTTTAAGTGTTTCTGCAAAGGAATAAAAAGTGAGCCTCTACAGCAGAAATACAATCTTTTGTTTTCTAGGTAAACTAATTAAAAAAAAAAGAAGTTTGTGCTTCCTCTGCAAGCCATCACATCTTGATTTTTTTCACTTGTCCAAGACAGAGGTAGGAAAAGTTGTAAATAAAGATGTTTCTGAAGAAAGAAGATTTTACATAGTTCAAGAGCAACCATAGAAGGGTACAATGCACTCAATTTACTCTAGCATGTTGCAGCTTATGCTTAAGCTTTTTAGACATAAGGTCATTATATTTCAGAACGTTTATGTGGACAGAGCAAAAACATGACAAACCCCTGAGTTGTGCTTGCTGGCATTTCCCATGAGTCATAATGATTTCAGGACACCTATGACAGGCATCCAGCAAAGTGCATTCCTATTGTCTTGAAGAAGCTGCTTCTCAGCCTCAAACACACCATTTAAGATGGGGTAAGATATATTAAGAAAAGACTGACCATCAGAAACTGTGGGTTAAACTGCATAAAAACAACAAATAGAAAGGAATCATGGTGCATGACATTTCAGATGCAATTGTTTGCCTACATAGTTAAAAACATAACTATTTTTTAACAGCATCTAAGGTACTTGATGACACTGAACTGTTCTCCTTCTACTTAGATGCAATTGAAAATGTCTGCCCAAAAATAACCCTTGTGAAATTCTCATGTCATGCCCCTGAGCAGGATGTTATGTCTTTAAGAAATCTGCCCTGTCCTGACACTACCCCTGGTGTGAAGTAGCTGTGTAGGCTCAAAGCACTGTTAAAAGGCTTGAAGTGCACTGGAAGCTGTGCTCCCTTCTCCTGAGGCCCCTGATGAGAGAACAGTGTGACTGGCTGTGCTCTGAGGTGAGGCACTATTAATAATTCAGAGCAGCAGAGACTTATTCTGCCTTGCCATTGTGACTTTCCAGTTCAAATCTCTCACCTCTGTCATTTGGTGGGAACTGCTAATCCAAGTGAAATATTAGGAGTTATTCTTATCTTGGTGTCAGAATTAGGTAACAGTGCATTTTGGGTAGGGAAAGTGAAAAATTCTTCTTGTCAGCCTTTGTGAGATGTTTGAGAAATACATCATGACTTGCAGGTTGTAAGTAGGCAATTGGGATATTTGGAAGGTATTTTATGACCATTTAATGTGCCTCTTTTTCTTCCCTCCAGACAAGTTTAGAGGCAGCTTTTCCTTTCATTCTTCTTTTACTGCATCTTGTGTTTTCTGTTCCCAAGAAACTTTTCTGAACGTGGAATAAAAGTGTACAGAAGCCTTGTCAGGCTGGGTGTCTTATATATGTAATATCATATGTTTATACTAAGATGACAGGGACATATCATTATAATAAACTATTCTTGTAGAGAACCCCTCATTTATTTAAGTCAAGGCCATGTTTCCCATTATAAGGGAAAGTATGAATGCCCTCAGTTGGATGAGGTCACAACTCAACACCATAAACACTTCTGATGTCTCACTGAACCCTGGGTGAAGAAACTCCTGTTAAGAAACAAATGCTTTTCCCCAGTGGATCTTAAAGCCTTGCTGAGAACAGCTGCAATGGGGAGTGATTGCTCTGAGCACTGGGGTAAGGAAGGAAAAATGGCAGAGTGAGCAGTAAGGGGGTGGGAATGGTGGAATGCAATTGTGGGAGTAATTCAGTTTCTTTCTTGGTGCTTGACTACAGAGTTTTTTGGTAAAATCAATGAAGCAGTTATATAAGTGGTAGAGAAGCTGAATAGCTTGGTAGAGTGTCTGCCACTGAGCTGAGCCACTGGTTTGCAGCACCTCCAGTGCATTCACAAAGGGAGACATATAACAAATTACGATTTTTCCAGACTCTGAATCAATACATGAAATTGAGAAGGTTCTTCTTCCTCATCTTCAGTCAGTACCTCATCTTCAGTACTAGCAAGAGCTGTGGAACATTCTGAGGACTGAAGATTTTGCCTTTTTCTCTTTTGGTTGTTTATCTTTGTGGTGAAAAGACAATGCCAAATTCATGGATATAGAAAACAGAAAACTTGAAATATCCAGCCTGTCTGTTGGAATTTCACAGATTGTTAGAAAACACATTGTTCCCCATCAGTGCACTCAGGCACTTGTATTTGTATAAAGCATCATTTCCACAAAGATCTCCATAATCTTATTTTGGAGTCTTCAGGAGGTAACAGATCCATTATTTTTCATTGTGTCCTGTTCCAGTGGTTAGGTATATTTGCTATCAGACGTATGTGCTTTATTTCCAATTTCATCTTGTGTAGTTTACCATCATAATTTTTGTTCTGCTTTTCTTTACTGTATTAAAAAGATCTCAAGAAACTACTATTTTTGGCCCATGAAAGCATTCCTACATTGGAATTAAATCAATTAACTCCAGTGAAGCCTTCATTTCTGTAACCTACACAGCTTGATTTAGTTCTGGCACTGACCTACAACAGAATTTTTATGAACATATTTTCAACAGTCTTAGGGATCACAAGATCATAGAATCATTTAGGTTGGAAAAGACCTCTAAGATCAACAAGTCCAACTATTAACCCACTACTACCAACTCCACCATTAAACAGTACCCTAAGTTCCATGCCTACACCTCTTTTAAATACCCCTGGGGATGGTGACTCCACCACTTCCCTGGACAGCTTTAGGAGAAGAAATTTTTTTCCCAAGATTTAATCTCAACCTCTCCTGGAACAAGTTGAGGCCATTTCCTCTTGTCCTGTCTCCTGTTACCTGGGAGAAGAGGCTGATGTCCACCTGGCTACAGCTTCCTCTCAGGCAGTTGTAGAGAGAGAAAAGGTCTGACCCTCCCTTTCTCCAGGCTGAAAATCCCCAGCTCCCTCAGCTCAGCTGCTCCTTAGCAGACTTGTGCTCCAGACTTTTCACCAGCTCCATTGTCCTTCTCTGGCCACTCTCCAAGACCTCAAAGACCTTCTTTTTATGAGGGACCCAGGACTGGACACAGGGTTTGAAGTGCAGGCTCACCCATGCTGGGTACAGGGGGAATGGTCACTGCCCTGGTCCTGTTGGCCTGTTGGAGTAGCAAGGACTCGTACAAAACAGCGAGCCAGGGCTGAAAGAGTCTGGCATCTGAAATGGACTTACACAGAAGATAGGTGCCCAAATTTGAAGCTATGGCCTTTAGCAAAGGTGATGATGGCTGTTGTTTGGATGTAGTGGCTTCTGCCTTAAAGGGGGAACTCTAGTTGGATACCAGTCTCTGCTTCAAATACAGATTAAGAAAGGTTTTTGGTTTTGTTTTACTGGTTTTTCTTAACCTTTGGAATGTGGACCAAAACCAACTTCTTCCTTTTGATGCTAAGATGCAATGCTTTCTGACATCCACAAGATATATTCCTGCATGGATTTAAAAAAAGAGATGGATAATAATTTGGGGCTATAAGGATGGTTTTTGGACTCTTAATCAAAGAATTAGGATATGGCTAAGTGTCTGAATGTGGAAGTCCCCATTGCAGCAGTTACTGTCAAAGTTTTCTTTTTTGGATGTTTGACAGATTTTCCAAAGAGAGAATCCTAACATGGGTGGGTCACTATGCCTAGCCAAGACTGTCCAATGTCAGTATGCTCTGCATGGGAATGCATACTAGATGTGAAGGCAGCACCAAATGTGAAAATAAAACCTATGAAACTGTGTTCTAGGGGCAATGGGTGATACTGGTGTTCTCTGTGCTCACCATGACCTTAAAGCTGAAAATAAAATAATGACTTTTATCCATAAAGCTTGAAATAGCTTGGAACTTTTTCCATGGAGTTTCTTTTTCCTTTTTTTTTTTTTTTTATGTAATTCTCAGGTTCTTGGAGGCCCTTCTGCTCTAGTCTTCCAGCTCTGAAATTGATGTGAGCAGAAAGATGGGGTTAATTCATGCCTGAGATTTCCTTGCAAACATACTGTATAGAAACTTTCAGTTCATAGAGGTGAGGACTGTATGACTCTGGGAGGGAAGTATGGTGGAGATCCATAATCTGCAATGGGCGTGTGTCTGAGGGAGTAAAAAGAGGAAACATTGTTGCTTAAATTACATTTTATGTATTGGTGAGTTTTTTGTTTCTGAGTAAAATCAGAGTGGATAAATAAAACAGAAATTATAAGTATTTGGATTTCTGTTTGTTCTGCGTGAAGCAGTTAAAAAAAAACCCAAAGAAATAGAAAAGGATGTTATTGAAGATGATTCCATGAAAACTTGCCTGCTAACAGACTTATGGTGGTTTCTGAGAGGTAAGAGGTCCTGCCAAATTAATTGCCAGGAAAAAGGTTGTCCCACTGGGTAGCAGGTGACTGCACTCTGCAGTGTCAGCTGTGGCATGTGGGATGTATTCCCTGTGTCCTCATTGTCCTGTGAACAGATCTGGGACTGCCAAGCTACCAAGTATAACAACTTGCAGATAATCAGGCTGTTAATGAAGAATGAGCTGTAAAGGCAGAGTGTTGATTCACCTTGTGGTATGGATCCTGCTAGGATCTTCTTCCCAGCATCATTCAGATGGGTAAAGTGCTAAAGAACAGCTCCCAACTTGTTTCAGCCTCTGGTCTTGCCTTTCTTGGGAACACGGACACAGGGAATGAACTGGTGTCACTGCAAGACTTGGTCTTAACCATACAGAAGGTGCTGACGCTGAGACAGGGTCGTAACTCCTGACTCCTGAATGGAGCTTTAGAGCATCGATCTGGGCACATCCAAAAGAGGCAATCACTCATCTGGAGCAAAATTACTCAGTGATTTATAGAAACTTAGAAAACTGACAGCCTGTCAAAATAGTCTCTGTGCAGAATGATGAATAGGATGAGGCTGTTGTATTTTTTATTATTTTAAGTAACTGATTAGTTAATTAAAATCATGCTTTATATCTTGTAGCTGTAATAATATCCCTTGGGGTACTCCATGTCACTACTGCTGGGAGTGAATTTTTCAATCAAAAGTCGTTTCGCACATATGATTTGTTTTAGAACCTTAGATTTTCAGCAAACCAGCTGAGATTGCTTCTTCTTTGTCTCCATGTGGCAACAGTGGTGCTTTTTTGTTTTCAATCAATATTGCAAAGCTGAAGGAGGCACTGGTTTCAGGACCCTCCAAAGGTATATGGACTGTGAAACAGAGAGGTGCTCCATATATCAATATTGAAATAATATCCTGTGATTCTGTGTTCTATTAATATTTCACAACCAGAAAAACAGAACACCTAGAGGTGAGGGAGATCTGGGTCGGGAGAAGTAGCATGAGATGGCATTTTACAGGAGATTAACCAGCCCTGCATATAGCTGTTGTTTTTACATGAAAGAGCTGAATGAATCAGTCTCTGGGTGGCTCTGTAACTCTGACAGCTATCACATATAGAACAGCTTAGGGGTAAATAGACAGAAAAGAAGAAAATTTTTGGAAAAAAATGGGTCTTATCTACTAAAGTTATGTAAATAATAGATTTTTTTTTGTTGTTTTTCTGGAAGAGCTAATGAGAGCATTCCTTAAAAACTGCTGTAAGCCTCAAGTGCCTGGAGATATGCATATTGAGTTTTTACCCCTTCCCTCCCATCTGCCAGCTGCTCTGCTGTCATATTTTTTTTCTCTCCTCCTGCCAAACTCAGAGCTGGGGAAACCACACACCCTGAATTGTGTCACTGCACAGAAGAAGATCGATGGGGAGGTTAATAAGTTGACTGTGCAATTATAACGCTCACCATGTACCACCACCGATGGTTAATGTGGTTATTTCCTGCTCCTCTGATTATTTTTCTGCCTGTTTGTCAAGTCAGCTGTGGAGCCAGGCTCTGCTCCCTGCCTTGCTGCTCCACAGTGGGCAGCCCCAGGAAACTTGGCTATCAGGCACTTTGCTGTGCTGGGTGTTTGTATAAACTCCTTGACTCCCCATGCACTTAGGAAAGGCAACTGAAGTTTGCTAATGAGAAAAGGATTAGATGAGTTGTTTTTTCTTTTATTGCTGTGCTTTTCCAAATGTGAAAGCAACTGTGAAATAATCAGGGATGGATTAAAGCTGAGGACACTGAGTTATTTTTTCCCCTGTGTTTAAAAGCTATTTTTGAATAGCTTTTTTTGTTAGCACACAGTTCTAAAGGATATCA
Source organism: Cinnycerthia olivascens (assembly GCA_035048155.1). Classification (NCBI taxonomy): domain Eukaryota; kingdom Metazoa; phylum Chordata; class Aves; order Passeriformes; family Certhiidae; genus Cinnycerthia; species Cinnycerthia olivascens. Next base: position 142,510,072 of record JAWWMU010000106.1, read on the forward strand.
CACCTATCACATTGTTCTCAGTAGAGTTAAACTCAGTGGTTTGAGTTTTAATATGAGCCAAGAGTAGATACCTTGACTAATATCGGTACCTAACTGTGAATTTCTAAATATACATTATAAAAATTGGTCAATGGCATAAATTAATTAACACAAAAGATCCTTCCCTGCCCTTCAAACAAACACTCCTGCTACAGGTATAACTTTTTGCTAGAATATAGGCATGGTAGTTGCAAAATTGCACTTGGAGCACTACAAAGTAATGATTTTTGGTACAGAATTGTTGTCCAGATTGTCAATATTCCATCTGTTTTAATGATTGAGTACTTCAAAGCATAAGCTGCCCTTGATGCAGTTGATTGTTATGTTGCTTTTCAGAGAAGAAAGCTGTGGGTTTCCGCCTTTTTATTTAGAAAACATTTAAGAGCTCCTGACATGGACTACTTGGAGGAACTAAGGTATAAATTTCTGAGGAAGCAGTCTGCTACTGTTTGTTTCTGTGTAGAGAACATTTTTAGAAAGAAATAAGGTGACATCAAAGAGTATAGTCAAATTTTGCCAAGGCTTTCTTCTATCAATAGGGAAAATCTATAAAAGTTCTCAGTATTTGCTAGCTGCACTGGATGAAGTGTTATAATATCAAGGCAATTTGCTTTTATTAACCCAGGCATCTCTGTTTCAAGGGATGATTACTAAGTGTTTGAGTTTTTAGATCCTCCTTGTATGAGCAATTCTATCCTTTATGAACAAGAAACCCTGAAGATGGTCGTGAGGGAAAGTTGAATACACTAACAGGATCATAAAGTCATGAAGTAAAAAAAGCAGACTGAGACTGTAAATAATAGCTGTGCTCCACAGAAAACAGATGCTACAATGAGAAATAACATTACTGAACCTATAAGGCCACCACATATGAAAAGGAACAAACAGTTCAATTGCTGGAGTGACAGACAGCCAACAAGTGTGGAGAACTAGTCTCATACAGGGATTTTCCTGCTATGGTAAAAATGTGAAATTCCTCACTAAAGAACTGCTCATGGCAATGAGCTGATTTAACAGTAATGAGCTGATTTAGCAAACTCTTTATCTGGTCAACAAGGACTGCACTAGCCAGTGATTTTTCTTGGGAACACAGTTATGCTAATGGGGATTTTGAGAGGGATAACAGAGAAAGACATTTGAGTCTCTGATAAGAACCAGGAAATTTGGAGCTGTGCTACGGAGCAGTGAAGTTGCCCTCATAACTCCAGTCCTCAATCCTGTTATCCAGTTAATACCTTCCACTCCCTTCGAATTGTCATTACAAAGGTGGTGAGAATTAGAAAATCAGTTCAGCTATGGTATTAGCAAGAATTGAATACTTAGAGGACCAGAAGAAGCACAGTAAAAAAAACCCATCCAGCACAGTAAAAAAAAAAGGCTGTTAAGGAGAGGACAGCTGTTAATGAACTGTTTAAACCAGCCAAAGCTTCTTTATTTAGTGCCTGACCACTGTAAACATGAAGTTAATTTGAATGCTTCAGATGTCATCACTTCCCTCTCCTCCAGTATGAACACTTGGCTAGGTGAGCTGAAGAGTTTGACTTTCCACATATGGCATAAAAATTATATTTGTGGGGACTAAAAGGAGTAATACATTTGGAATGAGAGCTCAGTTACTGGTAGAAACATCACTGGGTATAACATTTCAGACTGCTCATTGCTTTCTCTCTTCAGACCCACTGTTCATGATACAACTTTCTGTGGAGTTTACTTGTATTTCTTATTTTCTATTTCAGAAATATGGTACTTTACTGGTGAAACTTTGCCTTACAAACCCATTCATTGGGTCACTTTACAATGAAATGCATTATTTTTTTATCTCATTACAATTAAACACTTTCATGTTTTGGTTCCTCTTTTATTAGTAAGCAGCAAAATATCTTCTAAAATATATTAGCCAGGATGTTCTAGCCAAATTTGGCATCTTCTAAAAATGAGGCAAATCCAGTGGCAGTGCTCCTAAGAATCCCGAGTTTTCATTAAGGGCCAGGTAACAGCAGCCTGAAAAAAGCCAGTCTGTATTTACAAAGAATCTGTATATTGCACTGTACTGTTTGAGTGTGGTTCATCTGGGGATTGTTGTGTGATTACAGGTTCTGCTCTTCCGTCTGTGATTTACTTTAAAGACAGCATTTACTGAAACAAACCCAGCTCCTTTGAGAACAGACTTGGTGAGAGGTTCATTCATGCGCTTTACAGCCCGGTGTGAATTATAGCATTGAGTACATGTACAAACCTGGGCTGTGTTTTCACACTTTCCAAGGTGAAGTTGATTAGCTAGCCCCCAAAAAGTTAACTTCCTCTTGTAGCATCTTGCTAGGACTGTCTGTGCTGGCACACAAATAATTTAGGGTGTTCTCAGTCTTGGCTTTCCCTCATCTTGGAGCAGCTGAGTGGGAGCTTAGCAGTGAGTTTTGTCTCCTGCTGTGCTTTAACATGCACTCATTTTAGGGTCTTAGAAAACCCTTGTTTTGGTGACAACTCAGACTGGTGACAGGGTTAAGAGCTAAGCTCTGGCAAACAACAGCAGAGAATTGGCTTAGTTTCTTGGCTGTACAAATGATTCAGCTGGAGGCTTCAGACATGTCATTCAAGGTGTAACTCTGTTGTCTGTTTGTCTGTGTGCCAGTCAAGACACCACAGTGTGTTTGAACCCTCCAAATAGGACTGATGGACATGACATAGTGCCCAGAGAGACCTCCTGCCTTGGGTGCAAGAGGTCAGGTGGACATCAACACACAATTTATCTGCAGTGCAGTCACCCACCTGTGAGGAGGACATCTTAGTCTATTTTAAGAGTGAACTCAATGGAATCATTGAGTTTAGGAAAAAAATTAATCTCTTCTGTCTACCAGGTCCTTACAGCTGGGCTGATGACACCTTAAAACCCTTTAGCTCTATTGTCAGTATTTTTCCTGTAATTATGGGGATGAGGCAACTACCTTAGACTGTATGAATATACTTGAAGTCCATCAAAGGTGAGAAGAACCTACTCAATCTCTTTTTTGCTTTCATCTGAAAAATGTGGACACTATTTCTTCCTTTCACCATCATTAACTCCCTACCAAATTCATGTTCTAAATCCCTCCAGTCAGGGGTTTATTCTTGCCCCTTTCTTCAGGTTGATGACACAGCAGAATGGCAGCCTACACTTAGTGTGCCTGGAAATTCAGAGGTTAACCATAGCTGGCTGGGGAGAGACACTGGCACCATTTGTTAAAATACAGGAGTTTGAATCTCATCAAATATCACACCAGTAAAAAAAAAACCCACACTCCTTCTAAAAAAAATTAAACCCTTTTTATTTGTATATTTATTTTTATATATAAAAGAAATACAAAAAACAACCCCACAAACAATGCTGATTATGGCAATTCAGTTTTGTCAGCCCCCTCTGCTTGGGCTGCTGCCTCAGATCCACCGGGAGTGAGCAAAGTCCTCCGGTTGTAATGTCCTTTTATGATTCCAGAGTTATTGTTCTCATTAAGAATTTGTTTCTGTTTTTGCCTGTTAAGAGACTGTACAAGTCCTAATACAACAGCTGCTAATGAATACTGTCCAGTCAGTTTTCTTGGTTGTAGGATTAGAGGGTTTGGTTGAACTCTTCCTAGAAGAAAATATGTTTTGATTTTTCCTTCCTGTTCACTGATACCTTTGACATAAATTTCTCCCCGGTAGTCGAAGGCAAATCCCCGGTCCTTCAGGATCAGATACGTTTCTTCAGGCACTTGTATTCTGTCACTAACACCTGTGCTGTCCATTCGACTTGCTAAATTCACTGTCTTGCCCCAGATATCGTACTGGGGTTTCTTAGCACCGATAACTCCTGCTACGACAGAGCCATGGCTAATCCCTAAATAAAAAAAAAATATTAAAAAAAAAAGAAAAAAAGAGAATATAAACTGTTTACAATAATGACTAAAACCTATATTTGCACTTAAAAACTAGATGAAGCCTGGTTCAGAAACACTTATCTACAGACTTAAGAAAGAGGTGCATATTTAAAGAAATTAAACAAAAAACAAGATCTGGAAAAGCTAGAAAATTTGAAAAGTGATAAAAGTGATATCAACAGGGTTGTTTTATAGGCCATGCATGTCAGTGGAATCACAATACTTATGTATCATCTGTATTCTTCACATTATTGTCAAAGCTCCTGAAAATTTATTATCAGATAGTAGGAAAGATTTCTGGAACTACACTTGTTGAGGGCAACCTTGTTAGTGCTATACAGTTAAGAAATTACATTCTTATGTTCTGTGAAGTGAAAATATTAAAACATTCTGTGAAGTTATTGAAAGACTGCATTTTGTAAGATTGTTGCATAAAAATACAAGCAACAGCTGGGTTTTTTTTCTATAACAGGGATTTAGTAGAATGTAAGATGTCTTTTGGAAAAGGATTTTTGTTTTTTAAGTTTTTTTTTGTCTTTTTTTTTAAAGTATTTTTTAAAATGGTAATAGAAATATTATCAAATACTTTTGCATTCATGCCCTATGAAATCTTTGCATGTGGTCCACACTTACTAAGTATGGATGCCTGTTCCTTAAGAATTCTTGGGAACTGTGAGTTTTATGTTCAAAATTGTTGGGAAGTGCAGACCAGATAGTGATGCTGTGACCCTCATGTTGTAACTGATACTTCAGTTTTTTCATATCAGGATTATCTATAAAAGGTATGTCCCTTTGTTTTGGCCAGTGATGCAGTCAGCATGAGAAGTAATCAAATTTACTCCTGCTATATGCAATATATTCAGGCCATTTTTTTGTCCCATCCCACTAGCTATGCAGGGTATTCCATACAGAACAACAGAATACCCATCACTGCAATTCAGAGGTGCTGCCACTGGTCAGGTCAGAGATGGAATTCAATTTTTGTGCAAAACAGAAGGGCTGCTCCCAGGGTTTAGGAGAAACTACTTTTGTCCCTTTGCTGAAGAAGAATATTATACAGGGAGGTTAATTGGAGTATCAGTTGTGGTTGGATCTAGATTGTCCTGTTCACTTTCTGTGTTATTTCTATGGGTTCTTAGTACCAGACTTACCAAAGACAGTAAATTAATTATGTTCCCCATTCACAATTCACTGAAACTTTGAACTCCTGCAATCCCCAAATCAGGGCCTGTATTCTGCAAATGTAACATTTCATATTTCTGACTTTGCCTGACATGAAGTTAATTTAAATACAGAGGACACAGTATTTGGACTCTCCTAAATTGTGCATGTCCTTGCAGTGTTCCTGGAGTGCACTCAGTGGAGTCACATCCTTGCAGACAAAATCCCATTTTAACTCACGTGTTTGAACCGTGCTTACCAATACGGAGCTCAAAGTTGTTGAATGAATGTTTGTTGATCTCCTGAATGCTTTCATTCAGAGCTATGGAAAAGTCAGCCAGGGCACACAAATGTCCCCATTTGTCTTCACATTGCTGAGGAATAAAGTTATGCACCAATATGTTAATAAAGTTTTGCATTTGCCCAGCTGCTACTTATCCCTAAAAGTACCAAGTGTTTGCATTTGGAATCTAACCTCAACATTCTAGATGGAAGAGAGGTACACTTCTATTAATGATAATGCTTCCCATTATGTTATACTTGTTTAACCGGATGGAGAGCAGCTTAAAGGGCCAGAGAAAGTAACATTCTATCAACAATCTGACAGGCATTAGACATTCTCTAATTCTCTAATGAGAATTAGCTAGGCATGTGAAACATTTCTAAAGTTGAGAAAGAAATTATAGAGAGGATTGAGTTTGCTCAGACTCAAGAGTCAGAATCTAGTGAGAACAAGGGATGACCCACATAAGCAAGAAGTAGAGGGAGAGAAATGAAGGATGTGCAATTCTCCTTTGCTGAAACTGTCACTCAGGAAAAGCATCAATTCAAGTGCTCTCAGAGATGTAATGATGACTGGAACAGGGCAAGCCAGGCAATCTGGAGTTGGTTAAATGAGAGAAAAAAGGATCTTCTGTAGCTCATTAATTGCCTTTGCTTAGGGTAGGTAAGTCACTCCCTGCTCCTTCCCTTCCATTTCCATTCCTACAAGGCAGTTGATATACAGATGGGGACCAGAAGTAGGTTTTAGTCTTCCCAGAACACCAACAAAACAGATGTTGGAGCAGGTAGTAAGGAACAGCTCTGGGTTTGGCCCAATGATTGTATGACATCTCATCTGTTCTGAAGCAAGCTAATTCATTCTTCAAATTTCCAGTTCCTAGTACAAAGGATTGTAAATCCCTCCTTGGGTCATGCAGTCCAGCCCCTTGCAGTTTTCATCATCCTGTGTGTTTAATACCACACATGAACATCTTGGCATCACCCTGTTCTGTTCACACCATGCTTGGTCCTTATCCTTAACTCACTCTGTTCACAGCATGCCAACCTCCCTCAGCAGCCTGCACCTCTTAGGTGCTGACAAGGTGACAGACATGTACGTATGACAAGTATATTTAAAACATGCATTAAAATTCCATTAAACTATTATAGTTCAAGAAAAGAGATGAGTTAATTAGTCTTTGAAAGGCAGTGAAGCTTTTCTCCCTTTGAATTTTTACCCCTATCAAGAGTTAAAGGAAATGATTAGGAGCTGGGTAGCTATAACCAACTATCTCCCTGGTGTTCTATCCTTCTTCACTCATGTTTACACAGAAGCATATTGACAATCAAAAATCCTATGCATATCTAGTTTTATGGATTTCTAGCTGTCAGCATCACTTGTTCCTCTGTAGGCGGGAGATGCTCAGCTAGTTACACTCCATGTGTTTTATAATGTGTTCTTAACAAACAATGGAAATTTTCTGTGTTATAAAGCTCATGATAATCTGGCTTCTGCTTTTCAGAAGTTTTGATCAATGTGGGTAAATCTGGTTCCCAGCCTGTGACCGATCAGGGGCAGCATACCCCTTGTGTGCTGCTCTTCCTGGGGACAGGCACCAGTTGCCAAAAAAACATATTTCAGCAACAGATGACTTCTTGTTGGATGTATTTTAGGGCCTCATCTAATTTGTTTCCAGGCAAATTCTTGGGTGGAATTATGAATGGATTTCTCTCATCTGACTTTTGTGAGGTTTATGCCTGTGACTGTGCATGTGTCCTCTGTGACTGTTTATCCCCTCCACTTGGTTTGCTTGTTCTTGAACTGATGAGCTGCTTTCTTTTTGATGTGTAGTTACCATGCTGCTTTCAGATATGCTGTATCAAAAAAGAATATAAATGCAGAATTACAGTTGCATAAGTACGCTGCCAGTTAATAGATCCTCCCTCTTCATTGATTATTGGAGATCATCCATTATGTTCTTTTCTGAGTTACTGAGGTGACTTTAGAGTATGTCTGAAGATATAGATAGACCTGATCTAGATTCACATTGGTGTGACTGAAATAATTTTTTTTTTCTCTTATAAATCTAAATTTGAGGAAAGAATCCATATGGTTCTTGTTCCAAGCACAAGATGGCATTTCAATTCATCAGGAAGTGCAACTGCTGTCTGCCAGAAGCCCCAAATGTCTACTTTATTTTAGCAAAACAAGTTTTATGGACAACATAAAGATAACACTTATATTTTCAAATATAAATAGTCAGAATAATCACTAGCTTTGCTTCTTAAAAAAATGATCCTCTTACCTGTTTTTCAGGTGATAATCCTGACACGGCCATGTATGTGCTGCCAATTGTTTTAATTTTTTCAATATCTTGAAATCGCTCTTCACCTAGTAACTAATACATTTGTAAAAAGAAGAATACTGTTACTTCTGTAATTTCTAACACAAAATGCTTCTAAAGATGTGAGAATGTATCTCTACACCTGTAGGATCTTCCAGTCAGTCATGGCATGTAATTTATTCTGGGTTCTGGGGATCACTGATCTGGAACTCTGGAACATTGTCTACTCACTGAGTGCATGCAAGCTAAATTGTGCTGTTTGGTAAATTCCACAATGGATAATATAAAAAATGCATACTCCTGCCTGAGAGAAATGCATCCAAGTCCTGCATTTCCTGAGATATGATCACTGAATAGTAATGAACACAAACTCCCTGTGTATGTATGTGTGAATAGAAGAGTTGATCACTTTAAAGTGTTCCTAAAACTCTACTTAAGGAACTCAGTTTGCAAATTAGGTGCTTCTACAGCAACAGTTAAGGTGACGAGACCAGTATACAAGTCCAGGCTGGTTGGGACTCTGAGCAACCTGGTCCTGTGGAAGGTAACCCTGACCATGGAAGAGGGGCTGGAATGAGATTATTTTCCAACTCAAACCATTCTACAATCCTCTGATCTGACACAGTCAATGGATGGAGGTAGATGCCTCCAAAGAAATCCTGCAAGAGACCAAGTCCTCTTTCATCCCCTGCTTCCCTCTACTTAGTGTCTAACTGGACACCACCATGTCCATTGGATCACTCAATCTATAAATTTGTTATGAATTGTCCCCTGTTGACAAAAATTCCAAGAAGCAATGGGAAATGGTAAATCCCTGCATCTATTTAGGATTTGCTATAGCTGTGGGTGTTAAGTCGGTATAAAGAACTTGTCAGTTGGAAATCTGGAAGAAGAAGAATAAATTTAGTTGAGTGACTAAAGTACTGAATGAAGTGGATGTAAAAGTTTGGGCCCTATTTCAAGTTCATATTTATGATTTAACTTAAGACTTTGCATGAAATAGAAACCAGAGCCTTACATTCTTTGAAAGACCTTAGCAGAGTTCAGGATGTGGATTCTATGAGTGACAATAGAGTGTGGGATATGGGCCTTAATCACCTAATCAATGGAAAACGTTTGTTGCTGATGTCGATGCCAAATACCCTGTGAAACTTTTTGATGAGCTCTATGATACCTGATAAATTCAGGGATCAAAATGGTTACAAAGTCATGGGAGAAAAAAAGCACTTCACCAAGAAAAGGAATTTCAAACTTTCAATCCTAAAGGCTCAATTTAGTTGGGGTTTAAATGGAAAAAAGTCTTTTTGTGGTCAGACAAAAATGTCACGAAATATTTTCCCCTTTCTTTTTCTACACTGTTGTGCATTCATTTTTTCCATCTTGTGGGTTGGAATTTCCTGTCCACTAAGGGGATTGTTCCATTCAAAGGGAGAAACACACCAAAGGCATAACAAGAAATATCCCTGCCCCTGAAGCAGCCCCAGCACCAGGGCCCTGGGGGCTCTGCTGTTGGTGTGCAGATCTGGCACCATCTGGCTCTCATGGGAGGCTGCACAGCGCTGCACGCAGGGAACACAAAGCCATATGCTTAATGGCCCCCATCCAAGCCAGGAAAGTCCAAACACTTGACCTGCTTCTCGTTTTTCTTCAAACTGCCAGAACAGCCTGTTGTGTACCTTTCCCTCTAACAAGGGCAGCTCTTCCAACTGCTCTCTTAAAGAAAAAGATCATTTCTTGTAGCTCTGCCTCTGTGAGCAGTCTGAGAGCACCATGTGTGTGGGCAAGGGGGAGAAAATGGTCTTGCTTGAAAACGGTTCATATTTTCATTTCCAGATGGTTGCTGGAAGCAACAGCAAACAGCACACTACTTAAAAAATTATAATAAATATCTAAAATTACTCTTTTTTTAGGAAAGAAAAAAACATTGGCTATGATGCAATTTAGAAGAAATTATCTTAAGTTATCGTTCTTTTCCTCATTCATTATTGTTTCCAAATCTCCTGTTTGTTTCTTTCCCCCCCTGTTTTATTTGGCCTGTTCAACAGCTTCTTTCCTTCTTCAAATAATGGTCTATTTACTAATTACTTTCTTCACGGTATGACAGGATGATGGATTTTGATATTGGGGAAAGATATTTCAACTCCTAAATCATCTGCCATTTGTTAAAACTTTTTAAATAGGTTGCTAATTTAACGTGATAGTCCAGGGACACATTTTTAAACACTAGAATGTAGTTTGTATCTAAAAGGAAATTAATGGCTTGATGCTGCAATTCATGTACGTCCAAGGTTGTGTGAAGGTCAGATCCTCAGATCACATGTACAAAATTGTACAAAAAAGAACATTGCAGGGCATGGCACACAACTGCAAAGGAATCAAAGACTCTGAAAGCTGAATCCACTGTTCTGTTGAAACCTCTGCTTGTGGCTACATAATATATTAATATCTGTTGTGATATACATTATGTAAATCACTGCAGGAAAATAAAATGCAAGAAAATAAAAGAATCTGTGAACAAGTAAGCTCTTCTGAAAACGCAAATCCCAACTGTAACATTAACATACATAAATGGCAGATTAAAAAGCCAAGAAAGAATATTACATTTTTAAAAAATTCCTTCAAGACTCATAATACCTGAAGAAATTTTATAATATTAAATTTTGGTCTAACATCTCTTAGAAAGGGAGTTTAGCCCTGAATGTGTCTTAGAACTGCAGTCATTTAAAAAGTAAGTAATTATAATAGTAGGTTTTCAATGTTCATATTTGTTTCTTTTTGCCAGAAACTAGCACCTCATGTTCTGCCTCAGCTGGCAGGAAGACTGGATAATTTGGAAGTCAAAAAATTTGTGAACCATGAGGGAAAAAGAACAACTGAATGAAGGCTTTATTTTGACAATAGTCAAGCACCTATTCTGCAAAACTGACCTTTGGACCACATTCTCCTACTCTCTAAGAAAGACCCAGTCACAGTCTGACTCCTCTGTGGGCACCTACTCCATGCAGTTGTCAGTGACAAGTTCTGATCCAACATTCACTATTTATTTACTATTTTTTTTTTTTTGTGACTGGCTTTGTCTTTCTAACATAAATCTATTACGTTGAAAACAAAGTAACAGATCCAGACTGTAACCTTGCTGCTTTGCATTAACAAGAAAAACCCTCTAAAAAGAAGAAATAACCCAGATTTACCTTCTTGTGTACCTATTGCATTTTCCAAACCAGATCAATTTGTATTTTTACCACAGCTTCCATTCAGAAGTGTCATTTTGGCCCTGTACACAGATCATCTCTAATACTATTATCTCTGCAAGGAAAAGAGGCAACTTACAGAGTAGAATCTGATCTGAGCTTAGGAACTCAATTTAGTTGTCTAAACATGTATGTCCAGTGTGACCTAGAGAACCCTTGACTTGGCAAACCCCAGTGGCTTGCTCCAGAACATGACTTTTCTGACAATTCAGTATGGGAGCTGACAATCCCCTGTGGGTGTCCCAAATCACCTAGAATGTATCAAATGGCATCAGGTGCCTGTGTCTTACACTCCTGTGCAAAGATTTCTACGTTAGGGTGTCTTTCCAAGGTGTTCACTTGATGCTGAGAAGCAGAGTTTCCCCATGGATAACAGAGCTGATCAGCTCTAGAGCTGCACATCTGCATTTTGCTTCTGGGGTTGTATTGGAACTGCAGGCAATCTTGGCAAGGAACATAGAGAAAAAAGAAGGATTTGTGACATTGTGTAGTGTCAGTCAATAGTTACATGGAAACATTGCTAGCCCTGAAACACTGCACCTGGAAGGATTTCGAGTTCCTTTTCCATGGATAAGGTTACTCCCTTCAGCTGTTCTGTCTGGCATATCACCTTTCAGATTGCCTAGACAGAGTAAACTGATGACATGGCCATGCTGCAAGTAGGTTAGCAGTCAGCAGGGGATCCCATAATTTCATTTGCTACCTGTACCAAGAACATACCTATTCTTCAACTAAACATGTCTGGGACATAACACAGTCTCCAATTAGGTCCTTTATTAATTACAGAGCAGGTGTTAGGGGCCTGAAAGTAATATTGTGTTAGGGTTTTGATTAAAACCTTGCCTTCAGTAATTGCCACAGCAGCAAAGGAATTTTGTGAAGAATACATGAATGTGCATGACAAAATATCTTAATGCAAAGACTATTGCTATGAATTAAACGAAGTTTGAGTGGTAATCATTTTAATTAGATCTGGAAATAAAAACAAAACTATTAATCAAGAAGCATGCTGACAGCTGTGCTAGATCCTGAAGGTAAGAAGCAGGCATTTATACCCATGGGGAATGCAGTGCAGGAGCTTAGCAAGGGACAGAGTTCTCATGAGGGAGAAATTTTGTTCTCAAAATGCACAGGGAAGCGTTCCCTGTGAATTCTTCTATTTCCCACTCCTAGCTTTAGTATCTCACCAATTATATGGATAAACACAATTTCAGTGTCAGTAATCTCAGCCTTGGTACAATCTTTATGGGCAACCACTCATTCCCCATGCAGGTGCCCAGGATGGACATCACAGACCAATGATTCCATATTTCCTCCTTCCCTTTTCTCTCTGGACCATTGCAGTCTGGTGCATTGGTCCAATCTCGTTGATAAGTAGAGGTGATTCCAATCTATTTTTGCCACTCAGGGAGCTCAGGAGGGCTACACAGTCCTGAAAACTGCCTGCAGTATAGAGGTTAAAATTCTCTCTGCTGGGTAATTTTGGCAGTAATTTTTCATCCTTCCTGGTTTTGAAAAACTTTTAAAGTCCTTCATTGGCCATTGGCTTTGTCTCCCTTCCTAATTCCTCTTGGGCTTATTGCAGGACATGATACCACCTGTCTAAGCTTACTTACAAACTACTTTGCAAATTTCTCTTAACTTGCTCTTCACTTACCAGGTTTTCTTTGTTTCCACCTAGCAATAGCGACATTGGAGATCTGACTTCTCCTTTTTATCTTGTCCTCTCCTCAGCTCCTTTTCTGAAATTAACTGGACAGAATACCTAAATAAATCCTTTTTCCTTTCTGGGTCCTTTCCATAAAAAAAAATAAAAATCCCTTCACCTCTGAATTCCTCCATGAAGCAAGCAGCTGAACTTCATTTATTTCTCTATAAAATTCCTAAGCAGACAAGTCTCCTCAGTTAATGTCCCGACAACCTTTCATTCTTTACCTAACATTTTCTTCTGACCTGTGTGCTTCACATTTAACTGGACACTGTTTTGCCCTTTTATATTCATTGAGTCCATTCAACCAACACCTAAAGCAACACCTTTACCTGTTTGTATTTAGACCATTATTTTCCAGAACAGTTGCAGATTTGTTCATACTTCTTTCTTCTACAGAACTGAAGTATTTTATGCTTACAGATACTCTGGTGCAGATTTGTGCTTTTATGGATGCTTATACCAGACTATTGCTTTCAGTCTCTATCTCATTAGATCATTTCACACCAATGTTTGGCAGGATGAAGGGCAAAAAAGCAAACCAGACAATTGTAATATGAGAAAAAAAAAATCGGAGAACTGCTAGAAGCAAAATAATTACCAAATTTGATAATTTAAGGTGATATATTTGCCATTTGGAAACTCACAGTTTAAACACTATTAAGTTTTCTCTAATAGCTGATATTACCTCATCAAAGTCTGCAATGATTTCATTCAATAAGCGCAGACATTCTACTCCTTGGTTATTCATCTCAGTCTGGGAATAAAAGTCAGCAAATCCAGGAATAGAAGCAAACATCACACCAACAGCATCATAGGACTGAGAGTACAATTCCTAAAAAAAAAAAAAAAAAAAAAAAAGAGGAAAAATAGAGTGGTAACATAAGAGAGAAAATGTAATTGGTAGCAATTAAAATAGTTTTCTTAATTTTTCCATTCATAACACCTTAAGATCTGATGTTTGCATTAGTATATTAAGGGTTAGCCAGGTTCAACAGGAGGAGTCTGACAGATCTTAATGTTTTTTTTGCAGGTTATAGGCGGGGTTTCCCTTTCTTTGAATGCCTGCTCTTTCTGCTCCTCAAGTCAAGGAGCTACACCAGCAGAAGTGAAATAGAAATTTTGCTTTTGATTTATATGGGGAATGACTTGAAGACATGAAGAATTCATTGCCAATTACAAATATCAGTTATCACATTTTCTAGTAGATAATTTGTTCTTCACACTACTGCAGCTCTTTACAAGTTTGTTTATTTACAAGTTTTCAGAAAACCCTTACTCTCTGGTAAACTCTGGTTCTCCTAAGGTGGCTGTGGAGCTCTTTGGTTGCCTGGCTCTGGGGGATGTTCCTGCTCCTAGGGTTTGAAAGGAGGAAGAAACAGTAGTGGGAGTGATAGTAGAGTTACTGTGGAGGTCAGAAAGCAGCTTATAAAGGATCAGTCCCAGAAGGCTATTAGGATAAAGTGTACCCTGGAATAAGCTCCCACTTACATTATTCATATAATTCACTCTGGTACTGAATGACAGATTTATTTATGGAGAGGTTTGTGCCATTATATATGTGAAAATGTGGACAGTTCTTGTCTGAACTAAAGCGAATTTTTAGGTGAAAAACTAATTTTAACTTTACAGATTCTAAGGAGTGCTACCACAACCCCCGGTATACTTTTCTTTTGGCTAATATACCACCATCATAAGTATTCTCCTTTGATTTTTTTTTTTTTTCCTGGCCTCAACTTCTGTAGTTTTACCTAATGGTGGACACTTCTATTTCTGTTTATGAGCATTTTTTATGTCATTATGACCTGAGATATTTTTTTCTCAAAGTTCTTGTCAGGGACTTTAAGAAATTTTATTGCTTTTGTTTCATGATAAAAAGATTTACTGCTGGTTGCCATACACTTGACATGAACAATTCAGGCCCATCTTTCTTCATCCTGCTTCTCCTTAGGAAAGCATCCTGAACCTCTGCTCTTTGATATGCCGCTAATGCTTCCACTTATCCACGCTCTTTTACAGTGTGTCTTAGTGTAAAAGTGAGGAAATTCTAGTTTCCAAAGGCAATGCAAAGCTTCGATTGAGAAAACATGATTGATTCCCTTTCTGCCCTTACCCTTTCTTTCACTGAAGAGCATCTTCAGGGTCATGGAAGCCATACTCTAAGAACACTGCTATTCCTTTTGTGAGTATAGAAACAGGTAATACACATGTTAATTCGTGGATGTTTGCGAAAGATTTGACAATGTGTTCTAGGAGAAGCACAAATACACTCAGCCATACTCTTGCCTTAGATTATACAGATAGAAAACAACTGCCTGAGCCTTCAGTTGCTCCATTTTTCTATTTTTGGTAAGAAGCATAAGGACAGAAATATTAGATCCATAAGAAAATGCTATAGTACACATTTGGGAATTCATTTTTTTGAGAGCAGAGAAATTAGCTTAATGGCCAGACATGAACTGCAGGACTGATCGCTCTGAAATCTGGTAGATCTTACTGTCTGCCAGCTCATGCATAAATCATCCCCAAGTATAGTTACTCTGGAAATTGCCTTACAAAAACCAGGGATGGTGGAATTTAATTCAGTGGCAAATTATCAAAGCATCAGCAGTGAGCCATGGGGCATCTGCTTGCTTCTGAAGATTATTATCCATGTGACCATATGTGAATGAAAGTGTAAGACGGGAAACTTATTTTCTGAAAATCCATAATGCAGATATGCCAGAACACACTCTTGGCTGGTATTAAGGTCTGTTCCATTTGCAGTGAAACATTTTAATCTGGTTGCTTTCACACTCACATTTTCTCATGTGCAGAGCAGGGTTTCTGTGGCACTTTCATACCCGCAGAGTGTAAAATTTCTCAAGAGTGATTTCTAAAGTGCCTTTTCTTGTAGCTTCTCACTGTGTCATCCTTCCCTAGGTGATACTTGAAATCAGAACACAATGATTCCTCATTGTGCAGTCTAATTCGTCTGGCTACATCCATTTCCAGAGTGGAATTTCCAACAGAAAATTGTAGCCTTAATTCCTCTTTGCTGCACGATCAGTAGATATGTCAGTGCTGGCAAGGTGAAGCTTGCAACATTCCTTCCCATTATAAAAGATAATTCCAACATTACATGAAAAAGTTCCAATTTCATCATACAGTACCTTAATATATATAATATTATAATATGCACTTACTTTGTTTCAAATAAGGAGTAATGACTTACTGCTGCTTTCAGAAACAAAACTAGACTTTCCTTTATCCATCTTCAAACTTCATTTTAGGAATATTCAGAGCCCTCGTTATCATGCTTTTCTTTGTATACTGCAAGCACTTTTTAGGAACATAGCCACAAACTATGTCTCTGAAATGGATGTTTTGTTATCTGCCACAAACAGACAATTCAGGGGCAATATGAAATGGCAAAAAATGTTCTCTTGTGTCTGGAGATATGAGAACTTCAGGTCTGTTGTAGCTTGTTCCTTCTGTATTCACTGTCAGGGCTCTAATAATACTTCTGTAACACAGAGCTATCATAGGCTTGCACTGCCATTCTGTTAAATTAATTTGTATTTTTTTTATGAATAGTAGATTTTCATAGACTTGAATACTAGATTTTCATAGACTCATAGATTGGAACAGACTTTTGAATCTCGTTTAATACAGTTTGCTTTCAAAGCAGGACCAATTAGATCAAGTCTTTCACAGCCCTTTTGATTTGAGGGTTGAGCCCTGCTCTGCCTTCACAGAATCACAAAACCACAGAATCACAGAATTGCTGGGGTTGGAAGAGATCACTGTGGTCATCCAGTCCAGCTCCCCTGCCCAGGCAGGGTCACCTGGAGCAGGTTACACAGGAATGCATCCGGATGGGTTTGGAATGTCTCCAGAGAGGAAGACTCCATGACCTCTATGAACACCCTGTTCCAGGGCTCTGCCACCCTCTATATAAAGCACTTCTCATGTTGAGGTGGAACATTTTGTGTTTTAATTTATGGCCGTTGGTCCTTGTCCTCTCCCTGGGCACCACTGAAAAGAGCCTCTTAGCACCTGCCTTGGAGGCATTTAAATGCATTAATGAGATCCCTTCTCAGTCTTCTCTTCCCACGTCTCTCCTCATTAGAGAGATGTTCCAGACCCCTAATGTCTTTTTTATAAACACTCATTAGGTACTTGAAGATAACAATGAGATACTCTTTCAGTCTTTTCTTAAAGTTGTATGATCTCAGGTGTCAGCCTCTCCTCACACACTATGTACCACCTTGGTGAATTATAGCTAGAATTTCTCTAGGTGTGGCCCCTGTGTTTCCTACTGTGAGTCTGAACATGGAAACCTCAGTCCACATGTGATCCTAGAACCTTTTCTTAAAAACATTATTTTTCAACGTTGATCAGATACCAAATATTGGCAGTGTTTGTGCAATGAATCCTATAGAGAAATAAGTTTAAAACAATTTTCTATCAGATCTACTTTTCTTTTACTAATTAGACTAAAATATCAGAAAATGGACACATACTTCATTATCCCGATCTTTCTCCAGGAAGTGACGGGCAACGTGACTGGGCAAAATATTCCGTAGCATGTTTTCATTGTGCTCCCTTAGCTCCTTCATTTCATTGATTTCTTCTTTTGCTTGAACACGCCACAGAAAATCCAGCCTTGCTGTGTATTCAAGCTGTAGTTTCAGAAAGAAAAAAGAGACAAAAATAAAACCTGACATGATAAGAGTAGAGATTGTATTGCCATCCTGGCAGGCTGCTCCTGCCATGTAACCACCTTCAGTGCTGCTGAAGATCTCTGAAATAATCTGATTTTCTTGCCAGAAAAAGAGATTATTTCATGCCTTATGTACAGTGAGACTCTCAGAGTGATCTTGAGCAAAATAGTATTTGTCATATTACTGCTATGGTCAGTAGATATAAACTGTGACCAAATTATTTTCCCTTTAAACATATCTTTATTATCTAGATAATGGAGTCAGACAGGAGATAAGCTATTGGCAGGTATTGATATGAAATAAATATGTTCCCCTTTTCATAACTGTTTTCAAATTAAATGAGAAAATTAACACAAGGCTAACTCTAAACTCTTGGCAAGGATGTCCTTCTCAAGAATGAACATCTTTCAGCAAAACTGCATAACAGCCCAAAGTACTCCCAAAGAGAATGTCTAAATCTGTGGCACAAAAATGGTACAGTTATACCATTGGGACAGTTATTATACCATGCATTTATTTGCAACTTTAGTCTTATAAAAAACAATGGAAAACATGCTATTTGTCATCCCCTCCAACACTCTATGCCTGTATTTTGGGATCAGAGTCTACAGTTTATACATGCAAATTCTCACTGCCTGATAACTGCAGCTGGAAACTGAAGTGAAATGATTTCCAGTGTGGTGTGTGTGCAGAACAAAAGCTGTGCACGGCAGAGCTTGTACATGCATACATATATATGCATTACTGATGAAGATAGAAATGCATATTCATTTAAATATGAATGGCAAGTGTCTGCTAGCTAAAGCAGGGAACATGCTGAAGCATCATGTCACTTGCCTGGGAGGCACAAGTGTGTCAGCACCTGGACAAGCCCAACACTGCCAGAGATTTTACGCTGCATTACACTGAAGCAGAGTTTTAAGCAGATTTCAAGACAGCTGATGCTATAACTTGCACAAGGAGTGACTTATTAAGCTATAGCATTACTGAAAATGGTGGAAATATGTATATAAGCCAGTAAACTGAAAGAGAAAATATATTTGTGAGGTCTGAGACCCTCCAACCAGAGATAATAATACCCAGAAAAGAAATGTATTATGCCAGCAAATAGTTGAATTTTACAATTTTGAGAGACATCAAAAGGTGCTGCGATAGAGGAAATTTTTGAAATATAATTCATATACCAAACTAAAATAAAGGAGCAGCCTGCAGTGGGTGGGAATGACTAAGAGGGGGTTCAGGCATTGTTTAGTGACTCATCTTGGTCACAGTTTTAGTCAGCAGCAGTCATGAATGGCAAACTCTTCAGGAGAAAAAAAGCAAAGCACTTTGCAAGGAACTTTATATGTTGGCTGTACTCTAGGGAGCTTTTCTTCTTAAAAGCTAGCAGTGGCTGTGGCTTGATATAAACTCCAAAGCCTATGTGCAACTTGGCAGTGATTTACTTGCCCTCTGGGTGCTGTAGCCAGCTCTATAAACAAAGTTTTTTTTCTACTGATATGCTGATCTTCTATTTTGTGACCATTAATTCCTTGAATCAATGGCAACAGAATAAGCCTGTCAGGAAAGAGTATTTTAAACAACTATTTCAACATTTTTCAAATTCCTTTGCCCTTCTTTTATGCTAGAAGACAGAGCCCATACCAGATAACTGACTTTTATCTCTACCAACCAACTGAGAAGAAAAAATTAACTATGAATTTGCAGGGAGTTCTAAAGGTATTTCAAAGATTGACTTCAAATAGGAGCTGCTGCTGGATGTTGAGTCCATTGATGCTTCAAGATATTTAATGATACTACAACAGGAGCTTGGCAAAAAAACTGTGGTAGTTTTTCAGAGCTGATTTTTTATGCTGCTCTACAGGGAAATGTCACATCTCTAAGCCTAGCTCAGAATAGCAGCAGCTAATCTTTATATTTTAGGTAAAATGTCAATCTGGTTATTTATGATCACATTTTAACATGAAATACTTTTCTTTCTTCATGAATGGACTACCAAGATGACACTGTCAGTTCAGAAAGAAAGGAGTGATATATATGAAATTTGAAAATAGAAAATTTTAAGATGATTTGCTAAGTTCTTACACTTGATAAAACTAAAAGAATTGTAGGATTGAATTTAAGTTTGTTGTTTGATTGTCTAAAGAAATATTCCCGGCTTTAAATCCCAAAATGTCCATATTTTCCTGCCCTGATATGTAGCTTTAGGAAATGCCTCTAGTTACAATAGCTAATGAAGAAAAGAGAAATGTGTTACACAGAAAGCCTAACATTTTGTCCTATACATGGTGCACAACCCAACCACTCTGCAGACAATTGGCACATGCAATTGAATTAAACCTAATAAGATGGTACCATACACCTTTTTCTCAAATTTAGTTTTAAATTTTGGGTTCTAAATATGTCATTAAATCACAATGGATAAAAACCAAGTTAATTATTCAAAAATGGAAGGACCATAAATATTATCTTACAAAAATAATCTTTTTCAGTGAATCCACCTAGAATAAGACAAATTTTAAGCTATTATACTTCAGAACACTTTTGCAGCTTGTGAGATGGGAAGTTGTACAGGAGGACAGCTTTATTGGACTTAATGTGCTCCTCAATTCACGCTTTTGAAGAGTGTTTTTTTTTCTACAATATGGTTTGGATGGAACTTTTATATATCTTGAGTTGGAAACTATACAGAGATCTTTAGGTTAATTCTACAATAAGAAATTAAACAGTTTAATGAAATGTTCCTGGGCTAGGCCATTTGGATGCTGTCAAATTGATGTACTGGTCTGAATCATTTGGGAGAACATGCAGGACTTAACACATCTCAGAGACCATTTCCAAGGGCAGATTTAGTGCAGCCATCCTGTTTTATAGAACAAGAAAGGTAAATAAAATGGAAAATAACTTGTGCTCTGCTTACAGGCCTCTGGTCTGGAAAACACTCTTAAAATCCCAGATGAGGCTTGTGTAGAAGACAGACACATTCAGGTTTGGGATCCTGAAGAGCATTGCCTGGCTTTTGCCTAATTCTTACTCCACCTAAACTGCCCTAGAGTTGTTTTTCTTAGTACCTTGGCTGATTCCCAAGCCTGAGATTTTTATCTTGACATATGTTAATAATCATTGGGAATAAGGCATATCACAAATTCGAGTGGTTCAGTTCTTATTTATTCCATATTTTTCCTAAATGGACTTTATGTCTTGATAAAGACATGTCACAGTTCATTGATTTCCATCAAATTTAAATCTGCCCATTGTGCAAAGGGCATTTCATCCCTTGCTTTCCCCACTCACTCATTCCTCATTCCCTCAAAAAAAAAGATAAACAGTAGGAAAATTAGTAGAATATTTAGGTGTTGACTTCTTTTTGCTCTCCTGTAGAAGGAATGGAGGGTCTAGCTTCTGGGACAGCTTAAAAAGTTATTGTAATAAAGTGTCTAATATTGTCTAAAGTGTCTTATCACAGCATCTTTCCTCTCTTACTCTCTCATTCCAGGAGGATTGAGAAATGCAGGACTTTATCAGCCTAATGGTCTTGAGGGGAAAATCTTTAGGAAAGACAACAATGTCTAAAGGCAACTGTGCTTGGTGCTTTCTTTAATACAACATGCCCCTTGCTTTTTGTGATCAGAAACTGCCTCAACTCAGCATGGTTGACATCCAGAGCTTGAGAGTCAGAAACACTCTGGAGAAAATACCCTGCCTCAGCTGGTTTTTGTTCAACACATTTGTTATTTTAATTTTAAATTTGCCATAGATGTCTCTCCCTGTGAATTGTGTACGTATTTCTGAAATATCCAGTTTCTCAATTCCTCCTCAAGGACATCAGTCCTAAAGCTCTGAGGACCCTAAATCCTAAAGATCTAGGTCCTTGTGAAAGGATTCTTGTAAGTGGTCCATGACACAGATGAGGTAATATTGGTGCTTAATCTAAATTTTCATAATTTCCTTGAGTCTGCTTTTTATCTTTATAAACATAATAAGCTATTTCACGGTAGTTTCATTATTTACTATTTTTTATTCCATTTCTATATTCTGAGTTTATGCCTACTCAAGTGCACTGAAGCTGTCAGATGCCTCCAGAACTACACATATGTCTAAAATAATGGCATCCTCTTTGTTCCTTCAAATAGAAAATGCAGTATAATTTGAGTATTGATGAATAGAATATTGCACATGTTCTTTAAGAATGCTAGGCAGTGTGAGATGTGGGCTTTCTTTAATCAGATTCTGCATATGGTTTATTAAATTGTGAAAGGTCATATGCTCAAGAGGGTAAGAAGGCAGATGGTATTTTAAAAGTAATTGTTGTCACATCTTGTAATTGCAAGGGACAAAGGGAAAGGTTGAATAAAATGTTTGCTTTACCTGTTGACCATGATAAAATACAGCTAAAAGGAACATTGCCATCAGTAGTAAAGATGCCTCCTTTGTACCCAGGAAGTCTGTGCTGGAAAAAAAACCACAAACAAACAACAAAGTAAAATACAGTTATTGATTTGTCAGTGTTGTAATTGTTCAGAAGTTTCATTTCATAAGTGGTAATTTTTGTTGTTCTTTAAAAAAATCCACTGTATTTGAAAATTTAATTTAGCAGTAATTAATTCAAGAGAACGGGAGGTAATTGGAGAGCTCCCTGTTTGGAGACACATCTTAAGTAACTAAATTGCAGCCTACAGGAGGTAAACAGCCCCTGAGGAGGGCAGGAGGTGGCAGCTCGGGGGGAAAGGTTGAGGTGGAACTGACAGAGGGAAACTTCCCAGCTGTGAAAGTAAAAGCCCAGTGAATAAGGCTAAAGGATGAACTTTAAAGGCAGGAGCTGAAATTAAACATCCCCATATTGTAAGAAGGGTTTGAAGATGAGAGGAACATAGTATGGATTAAAAGAGAACCAAAAAAATGGCAAAAAGTAGCTAGGACTGGTTTTACTGAGCTGCAAAGAGGAGACCAGAGAAACTTGTGACAAGGGAGGTAAAGGAAACCTTTGCAGACCACAGGGAAGCAGAGAAGATGGGCCAAGCTGGAACTGGCTGTATGAAATCTGCTGTATGAAACACTGAGGTGGTATATACGGAGCCCAAGAAAAGTTTAAAATAAAATTAAAGGGGTTAAAAGCAGTAACATGGTTTCAAATATTCAGAGAAATTACAGTTCTGTGGAAAGATGAATAAAAACTGAAGAAAGTATCTCTGTATGCCAGGGGGTTTTTAAAAAGCATATTTCCCATGGAACAGGCAAAAAGGTTGGGGAAATGGTAAAGCCAAATTTATAATAAAGCAAATAAGAGAAAAAAATAAATAAATTTGGAGGTGAATTGGACAGGGACACTTGCCAGTTATTTTATTGAAGGGATATGAGAAAAGAATGTTGTTGTGTGGTAATAAAACCTTGAAATTTTAAATAAAATGATAAATGAGTAAATGAAGACCAGAAATTGGAAGAGATTTTGGGACAATCTTTAGTCTGCCTTGAAATCTAAGAATAAAGAAAAGTCCAGATACTGGATCTGTTTTCCATAGTTATTTTTAAAGAAATATTGGATGATATTTGTCAGAGAAGGGCTCCTCGGACAGAGAAATTAGAGAAAGAAAGAGCAGAACTTGAGACTAAACCAAAAGGAAACTTTCTATGAGAGATAACTGAACTGATTTTGTGGTCCTAATGAATTTACTGTGCTGGAAATGTGCTACTATGGGATGAGTCATCAATACAGAGCAAGAGCAAGCAGGAAGTATCCTTGTCATCAGCAAATTTGCTGGAATTCAAATGTTTCCTATTTTGAAGTTTCCCAAAATACAACCTCCAAATGAATGCATTCCAAAAGGATCCCTTGCACACTGGCTAAAGGCAAGAGCCTTAAAGGTCTTAGTTATAACCTCACCTGTTATTGCATATTGTAGTGTAGCTGTACCTACCATAGCTGGATGAGTTTAAGCAATTGCCAACCCTTTTATTCAAATTATTTATATTGCTAAAAAATGAAATAATTTTCAGGGCACACAATCTTGAACTTCATTCTCCCTAATATCAGAGCTTAAGTTCATATCCTTGTTGTGAGCATCTCAATTGATTTCCCTATGTCCTATGTCTAGGGCTGTTGGCTGCTCCAGGGAATAATCCTGCCTCTTTCTTACTCTTCTGTGATAACAATCACTAGAGGGTTCCATTGACACAGGGAATAGAGGCTACTCTGAATTCTTCTAGATTTTCACACCAGAGAGATTCTTTGCCTGCCTGCCTGGTTAGTGACAATTATCATGATTTCTACTTCTAGTTACTTAGCCAAAATATTGTTAATTGCCATTTGTCTGGTTTGCTGGGGGCTGCTCTGGATATATGATATGTCTGTATGATGATAACTAGCATTAGAAAAAAGAATTGCACCCCAAATCTCTGATACGCTACTACTATAGGAAGCAAGTAAGGAAAGATATGCATGCAGAGCCTTGCTATGTGTGAGGATATGGCTGTTGTGAGAAGTAATTGTACTGCAAATCCATGCTTTTCTCTCACTCTGAGCATCTTCATCTGCACTTAACAAGCACAAGCAACTGCAATACTACACTGGTCAAATATCTAAGACTGGAGAAGTGTTTTCTGGAATGATTTAAATTATTTCTGCTCTAGATTCAGTTATTGCAACTATAATTGCATCTCTGACTCTGCAAATCATTGTAGTTTTTTTGTTCTTCTTTTCACTTCCTCTTGCTGGAAAAGAAACCTGGGAGGAGGAGGAGGAGGAGGAATGTGTCCTTCAAGCACGCTCCTACAAAACGAGATCATCCCTGTGTTCCTTATACCTTTCACAGCTGCACATTATTTGTTTGGATTTTACTCTAAAAAATCAGTTGTTCACTCCCGATTTTTTAAACTGAGGAGAATTTTTTTCAGTTGGTATCTCTGGAGCTTTCAAGAATAGAAATGACCGAGGTATGTGCATTGCATTGCATATTTTTAGTCAACATTGATAGACTACAGGAGACATAAAAAACAGATCTTGCTCAATATTTAAATGCCCTCAAGAAATGGATATTTTAATAAAAAGGCTTGAGAAAGAAACAGATTATAAATCATTTTGAGTTAGTCATTGCCTGTTGCAACCATCACTCCATATTTAGCTATGGTGCTATCCAATACACTCATACTCTAGCAAGACTTGAACCATCACCTTAAGAAAAAGCAGTTCCTGGAGGGGGCTGTGGACACTTACTCTCCATTGTGGTTAAAGTTGTCATATTGCAGAAAAAGGGAAGCATAAATGGTCTCAGTCAGCAGAGAGTAGATCGCAATCATGATGAGAAGCACTGCCAGCTTCAGGACAGAGTTGAGACGAAGAAAGACTGCACAAGTCACCATTGCCAGCACACCAGTGAAGACAAAATACTGAACAGAAAACAGCACTGGTTAATTTTGGTGATCAGAGATAAACGTCTATGTAAATAATCAAGTAGTCAGAAGTATGGAAGACTGTTTTGGATTTCAGTGCTCAGCTAAGTCCTCTTATGTCCCAGGGCACTTCAAAAATAAGCATTTTGCTAAAATAAAATGTGAAATTACAAATTCTCTATTTTTCATGGCACCTCCATATCAGCAGAGATTGTTTTCTGTGCCTTTATGGCATTTTCATTGCATTATAAGGGAAATGGCATCCTCTATAATTAAAAGAAGAAAGGGAGAGATGTTGCCTGCAGTAGTTTGCTACTTAAAAGTCAACTGGGAGAAAACAATTTATGTTCCTTTGGAGTCTAAATTTCCACAAGACACACTAAATACTCAAGATGGGAGAATCATATTTCTAGTTTAATTTTTCCCATGCTACTGAAGAGAGAAGATAAAGCCACAGGTTTGGACTAGCTTGGTTACATTACTCTCTTAAAATGTGATGCCTGGAAGTTTTATTCATATCTTATTTTCTAATCTTTTCATTGTCTCATTTTTCTCAATGATTAGTCATCTGCCAAATGCAACCCATGCAGCTGATACTGGATAGAGAGAGACGATCATGGTCATGAGCTGTACAGACTTAAAATAGCAACATCAACACCCACAGCCCAAATGTAGTTTAAATTAACTCCAATCACACAGCTTTAGGAGCAATCATATTCATTTTTCTGGGTACAGTTTTTCTTTAGTACAGTTTCTCTGTAGGAAAGTCTGCATCCCTGCTGTTTAGAGCATACTGCTGGCAGCATCATGACACTGCCATATGACTTTCTAAGCAACATACTTCTGTTATCTACACATGACCAACACATTGATTTTGTTTCCTGCTTGCTCATCCTAGAGAGGATTTCTTAATTTTTTTTTTCTCCAAAACTAATCTTAAAATAACCACAGCAGTCTAACTACTGTCTTTGTCATGCAAGAAGTTTTGCTCTCCATTACAATCATTCACATTAGGTAGTGTGTTTTGTTGTGTTAGGTTCATGGAATCATTGCTGGGTGTGTTCCCAGCATAAAGGTTCTGTATAAAGTTCAAAGGTTAAATCTTATTTGTAACAACCCATCAGATCATAAGGTTAATTCCTTCTGTAACCAACCTCTGCTTTTTCTATCAACATATGGTTAGATGAAAATGTTCCCTCCTTCAGTGTTGAGCCCAACTCCACCACAAGGCAGTGGTTACCATATAACCTTTGTGAATCCACGCCTCAGATTCCAAAGTACCCTCAGAAATACCTCAGGACAGGAACAGATGTCCGTAAAAGAAGCAGAAGAATTGAAGGTCTGATTCTTCAGGGCTATTGGTTTGTCAAAATCACACCATAGCTGTGAAGAAATAAAACAGAATCAGGGCTATATTGTGCACTGGTGACTAACTGCTAGCCTGGCTGGCTGGGTTCAGGGGTGGGACTGGCTGACCTGCTGCTCTCCATGCCAGCTCCCCAGCTGGCACCAGGGCCTGAATAAATGGACAGTAAGAAGACATACTGTGGAAGTGAAAAGGAAAAGGGGGAGCTATTTGTGCTGCAGACATTCAGCATCTGAACAACCTCCCTATGCTCTCTTTTCATAGCAGAAAGATGAGCTCCTCTGGGATTTCCAGAGGACTAATGTTGGACTCTTAAGAATTGCTTCTCAAAGTCCTTAGACTTTGCTAAAAGCTATAGAGAAATTTATTTAATTGGGAGCATAAAATCAGATTGAATTTGTGTCCTTTCAGCAAGCTGTTTTCATCTGCTCTGGATAGTGTTATCCTTTTGGATATGGGACATCCATCCTTCATTTTCATGATATCATACAGACCTAGTTGTACAAAACATGATGTGGTCCCAGAACAGCAACTGTGATGCTTAGAATGGAAGGGATTAAAAATTCACTCATGAAGCAATGGTTCTGATAATGTAATATTGCTTTTTTGCTGCTATGACTTGCATTCATTTTAATGGTATTTCCAACCAAGAGCATTACATACAAAGAAACCAATTATGTCCAGTGGGAATACATTATGGTGTTACAATAAAGGAAAAAAATCGTTAATTGGTTCATGTTTTGATACTTAAAGCAGATGGAGTCTCTGTCATATATATATTTATTTACCCTGGATGATTATAATAGGTTATGTCATCAACCTGGTGTGTACAAGCTAGTTAGAAGTCTTTTCTTCTAATAGAGATTTCATTTAATGAGGACCAATTTCTTATAATGAAATTCAAATTAATTTTGAACTTGGGACTCTTTTGTTTGTTCTTTTAGCCGCTCATCCATCTCTGCACTGCAGGAGTACTACCTGGCTGGCTGTGCCCTCTTCTGTGACACCAGACAATTAATGGTACCTTCTGAAATATCTGTGAGGTATGCAGCACCTCTCTGCAGGGCAGAATGTCACAAGAACAACTACAGGTTTCATTAAAAGGACTTTCAAGATCAAAAACTTAATTTTATAACAATGAGAATGCACTTAAGACTCAGGACTCATTTGCCCCCCTGGTGAAACTATAGCTTTATGGCTCTTAGAAAGCATCTGAGTCTTAGACCCCTCCAGCTGGCTGCATTTGAACTCAGTGAACACATAAATCTGCAAGGCTGAGATGCATTACCTGTTCTTAAATGCATGCATATCCCACCTGAACAAACTATTATTATGGAAGAACTTTGACATATAAAATAGAGATTATAATAATGTTGTCATTTCCTATAGAGGTCAGGACTCAGTGACTCAGGTCATTGTCTAACTAAATATATGACCATACATATGGCTGTTTACTGCTTCATAGAAAGCCACTGGTGTGACAGTAAAAAGTAATAATTTTCTTTTGACTGTCTTTGGATTAGTCAACCCAGAAAATTGCAGAGGACGCAATCTTAAAAGATAATGCACAAGAAGTCAGGAGGAGTAACAAATTTGGCATGGATAGTGTATTAGAGATCTTGTTTAAGGATCAAGACTAATTCTACCAAAATCTTTCCTGAAAGGTATTTGTTAGACATGATTTTAAAACTTCTAAATTCTAAAACCCTGCTTAATGATTTATATTGTAATGCACCACTGTCCTTTTCTTCAAGAAGTTTCCAGCCCCATTGAACTTTCTGACATTTGCTATACTTATATTTTTTCTGTAATGATAGAAATGAGTGGCTGCATTTTTCTTTCACTGATTTGCTCTCCTATCAGTGATACTTTTAATCTACCAGTGAGATATTTACCACATTCTTCAGCAGGCTAAGACTTCAGTGCCTACCAGGCTGTCTGACATTAAAATCTGCCTAACTTATACAAAGCTGTCATGTTGCTGGATACATCAGAATAATCAGAGCTCTATTGGAATTTCTAAAATTATTATTCTAGCAATTATTTTTTTTCTTAGTAATCTAAGTAATAGTAGAACTGTAAGATGAACTGAGAACTTATGAGAGGAAGAATTTGATGTTCATAAGCATTTTTTAAATTGACAGTCTCTAAGAAAGTATTTCAGCATGTCAGAAAATTACAAATGGTCCTCAAAGGGTGGATATGATGAACAGAAAGTTGATAAAAGGTTTTAAAAATAGATGATACTCATGAGGGAGAAATAATTAGATATTTCAGAAATACATAAATTAAGCAATGGATTGAATTTCCTGAAGCTGTGATACTTTGCCTTTTTTATGTTGTCTAAATCACAGCTGGCTTATAGACTTAGTTAGCAAGTCCTGTAGCAAGCTTAATAACTCATAAATCATCTTTTCCTGTATAATATTCCTTGTTTCCCTATAAGCTTACAATATTGATGATGGCTCCAAGAAAATTAATCAGAATGGATGCAAATATAATGACATTCCTTGCCAAGTAGGTCTCATTAATCCAGCAGCAAGTTTTCCGGAGCATTAAGGGTAAACATTTGTAATCCTCTGCCGTGGTTATCAGCACAAGAGCGGAGTGCAGCATAATCAGGATAGAAAACTGAATGACCATTGGTATGACTCTGGGAAAGAAAAAAAAAAAGAGAGAAGTCAGCATTAAACCTCAACAAAATCAGTCAGTAAATCAAGGGAAAAGCTGGACAAGGTGTCCATGTAGAACTAGTCAAGGGAGTCAGGAGGGCTGCCTGTGCAGCTTTGGTTACAGTTCATCTCACTGCATAGCAGCCTCTTAGATTTATGCAGATAGAAGGCACTTTGAGATTCAGATTGACTTGTTCTCCAGTGGCTATACTTTGATCTGGGGTTATGGACACTGACAGAGGGTCATGCAAGATTCAATCCTTCAGTTTCCCACAGTACAGCAGTAATCTGCAGCAGCCTTCTTGCTTTGCAAAGCCAAGTGCCTGCAATCCGATTTGGAACTGATAGTTTCTAACTATATCTCAGACATATATAGACAGTCTATATATGCTGGTGTAACCCACCAGTTCTGCTAACCTGGCCTGATCCAGCTCTGAACATAACCAGATTCAGGCCTTCAGAAAGATTAGGATCAAGCCTCAAGAGGTCCGGCTCGAGGACACTAAACTTTAGTTCTTATTTTGGACTGCCAAACTCTACATGTAAGGCCCATGTTATTGAATTAAGATACTATAAAGGGAGCATCTACACACCTAAGTCTGGGATATAAACCCAAAATTGCAGAATAGCCTGCTTATGTGCCTGAGAAACTGAGACCTTGTATTTGTTCACAATAAATTTATTGGCAAATTTTTTTTTTCCACTCTGCTGTTCAATTGAAGATTGATGTGCTTGTCTCTTGTCTAAGCCTGCTTGATGTAAAAACAAAACTGAAGGCAGCATAGTATGACCTCTCAGATGAACAATCCAGTATCTGTGTCAAGATTTTGATGGGAGGATCAAGTACAATAAAATATATAGACAAGGTTAGAGGAATCCAAACGAAAAAAAACATAATAATGTTCTGTCTATGATCTTCTCCCAGAACTAGGACACCTGGCTGGGATCACCCCTTCATTCAAGAAGAGGTTCAAGACCAATTGATTTTCTTTTTAGGGATTCTCTTACTGCCAAGATCAAGCTAAGTTTAAAAAGAGCTTTTGCCTTGCCTCTTCCTCATGTACAATCCCAAATCAACTGATTTGAGCCCAAAGGAAAACTTATGCAAAACAGAAGATGCAACTGTTTAAATTATTAACAATTTGAAATCTGCTTTTCTCCTTCACTTAACCCAGTGAAAAATGGGCAGAAATAAGAGTATTTCAACAGTCTACTCTCGTAAGACCTGCTGTCCATGTGAGCGTACAAACAGTTCATTGCAGGAAATTAATGAAACTCCCAGGCCTCTCGGATGGAGATGAATCACTGCAAGGTTGACAATGTAATATAATGGTTTCATAAAGGACAATTATGGCAAAAAATATGGCATTAATTTATCTCACTTAAAGTAATTTCTCCAACTCCATATTTCAAAGAATGAAAACTATTGCAAAGATTTTTAAATTTATGTGCATCTGCTGTGTCAGGGAAAAATGCATGGATAGATCAAGTATTTATCCTTAGGGGGATAGATATAAACTAAGATAAAATTCTGAAACTTCAATACACATTATATTTGAGATATGATTCCCTTCTTTGAAACATAGACTAAGCTAAACTCTGGAAAACTCCTGAAGAACCTTAGTAATATGTGTTCTATGAAAATTTAAATTGCATTTTTTCACCAAGTTTTCAGAAACCAAAAAACTCAGTTCAAAAAATATTCACACATCTACTTAAGCAAATACAAAATTTCATCCTTGTTCAACAGAAATCTGAAACTTTCACTGAAAAATTCTTATATGTGTTTTTAGGAAATGGATAAGTTACCATGAGGACTGAATTATAGTTAGTGGTTTCATGGAAATTATTTCCATAGTTTTCCACCCTAGTATTTTACTTCTCTGGTATTTACTAGAGGTGTAATAAATGAATATGTAGTTATTTCAAGGACTCTCTGAATCCAAATCCTGTCTAACTTTGTGATAGTTTGCTCAATTGCTCATGCCTTGAACTGCTTTTAGAACTGGAACTTAGGAAATTTGAACTTCCAGATTATTTTCTCATCCAATATGTTTAAGCATATTGAAACCTTCTCACTTAAAACCCCTGTTATTTTAGGGTTGTTCATCTGTTGACAGGCATGCTTTTTTAAAAACTGAAACACACTTTTTGAAGCAGAGTATCAGAACTTGAAAAAACAAGACCAAAATTTTTCTCCTTAAGCCTTGACAGTGAGCTTCAGCTCCTGACAGAACATAGGAACTGCCATAAAACACCCATGTGTCCCCAAAACTTCTCTCACAAAAGGAGTGGTGGTAAATATCCTCTTCCTAAATATTCTCCCAGGTTCCAGCAATCAGCCTTCCAGGGCATTCTTGAAGACAAGGTCATGTTTTTTAAAAATCTCTGCTGATTTTTACTTGTAGGAATTTATCTAATCTTCATTTTGGCCTATTTGTATTTGCAGCCTCTTTAACATTCAGTGACAAAAAGGTCCTCAGGGAAAAACAAGACTACTGGCAGGATGATAAACTAAGAGGTGAGACAGCTGCAGGCAATGTGTTTGTGTGACTCCTTCCCCCTCATTCCAATGGTACTAGACACCCTGACAAAAATTAACAGATGAATCTGTGCAGATAGAAAAAAATGTCTTTTTTTTTTTTTTTTTTTTTTTTAACACTGGCATGACAGTGATTGATATAATAGCAGAAATCTTTTTGGAAAATAGGTTCTGTTAATAAGACCCATAAATCTTCTTGTACATAGTGAGGAAAAAAGTAACAAACACAACAAACAAAAACATCTACCAGAAGTGAAGAACTTTAAATGTGTATTAGGAGAAGAGTGGGAGAAGAGCTTTTAAAAATCAAGCAAACTTACTAGGGGCAATATAGCACAGAAGGAACAGCAGGTGGTCATGTACTACTCTGGGTACTTTTCCAGCTGAGAATTACAAAACATATGAGACACCACAGCTACAGAATGCAGTTGCCTGCCTGCACCTATCTACTTTAGTGTTCTCAGACATCAACCTGGTAACTCAGGCCTTCCAGAGGTGATCCAAGAAACCTTGCTGCACTACTGTAACACAATAAATGTCTTATTTATTCAACAAATAACATATTTTCAAAGTTTACTGTCAACCATAAGGTTCATCTGAGTTCTAGAAACTACTGAGAAATATGTTAATCTGGGTATTTCTCTTTTAACACTTGTTCTGTCAAAGACTAAGTAGGACCAGAGGGTTGTTATAGTGACACTCCTGTTCTGGAAAACTGACCCAGTCCTTGCACATACTTTTGTGATCTCATTATGAAATTGTAGACAAAAATACCAAGTGATATGTTTGAGTCTGTGAAATGTGGACACCGAGGTCTCATCTATGTCACATTTTCATCACCTTGATAGGAATTTATTGCTTGGTCAGCCCCAGAGAAGAGCAGAAGTGAAAACAGATCTACCAGATCACCTCTGTGCTTATTAATG
This sequence comes from Cinnycerthia olivascens, assembly GCA_035048155.1. Classification (NCBI taxonomy): domain Eukaryota; kingdom Metazoa; phylum Chordata; class Aves; order Passeriformes; family Certhiidae; genus Cinnycerthia; species Cinnycerthia olivascens. The sequence continues at coordinate 142,542,328 of JAWWMU010000106.1, forward strand.
GCCTGAGACTGCTTTTCCCAGCTGGGCAAATCACATTGTCAGCAGCAAGGCAAGCAGCACAATTCTCTTACAAAGCATTTATGAAACAAAACCGAGAGTCACTGATACCCAAGGTGATTATCAATCACTTAGCAAAGAGGCACAGCTATTGTTCTGGATCATGTTTCACCAAGACACAACTGTGACAAATTTTTGTAACCCAAAATTTCCACTCAACTTGGTGGTAGTTCTACTTGAGAACGTAACAACATAACATCAGTACATGCTGCTCTCTCACTTGAAAACATTTGACTGCAGATAATTTGGTAAAAATGTAGTTAGTATTGCAAAAAATAAGTGAACAAATATTTCCAAACACTTCTGGGGAACAAGCAGATTTCATTGGCTTATTACACATCAATCCTAAAAATTTTATTCCACTGTGTCCCTAAGAGTGCCTTCAGATATATAGAGATATATTTCTGAATTTACCTGGAAGAAGGGAGCAAGCTTTGGATAGCGGTGATAAATACAAGAACAATAAATGCACACACCAAGTTTGATTTGAATACTTCATCCCGCATTTGAGAATACTAGAATAAAAAAAAAATACACACACAAAAGTAAATCAGCTGTTAACACATGAAGTAATTTCATTAAGGCTGATATATATAGGAGACATGGGGAAAATTAGCACAATGCACCAATAAATCAATAAACCTGAATTATTGTTTTAAATTCAAACCCATCAAATAAATTGTTAATAATCTGGTAAAATATTTTAACCAAGAGAGCAAAACTCTGTAATTTGCAATACAAAATTGTTCTGCTTAGTTCAAAATTGTTTGCTTTAAAAGTCCTGAGGTAGATATCAGGAGCTTGTGCTGCTGAGTACAATACTAATTGCTTAATAAAATACTTAATAACCAGAGAAACCATGAATTTCCTCACATGAAGATGAGCACTGGAGTCATTTGTGACTCTGCATGTGTGATGACACAGGGATGTCTCCATGACAGCCACATTGAGGCCACTCTGCTATTTTTTCTAATTTTCTTTTTCAAGAAAATTATGTAGTTAGAACATTCTCTGACTATTTGAGATGCTGAGATGCTGGAACTCTGTATCCTAACTGACTCAGATGCTGTGTGGAAACTTGGTGGTATTGGCATTCTCCAAATGTAAAAGACTATTTGAGGTCCATCATTATAAAGGTTTATTGAAAAAATATTTTTCTCCAGCATATCAAACAACTGAGAATGCTGTCAGGTTCCTTTTTCATGGGAATTACCAAGAAATGGAGTAACAGACACATCAACAGACTGCAGTGGATCTGTTAAAGTGGAATATTAGCCAAGTCCTCAGCTGTTATTTATCATTGCTAATTCAATTAAACTGCAGCTGTATACAGCAGATGAAAATTAGTCCACAGGAATATTTTTTGTAATTCTCTATATCCTTCATAGATACCAAAGTTTCTTTGTCTTATAAGAAATCCTGCAAAGGCTTGCCCAAGTAATTTTTCTTCCTCTGAACAATAACTTCATTTTTTTAAACCTTTGCAGTTTTAAAGGGGCTGAAGAAAAGGTTATAAAAGTCAAAGCAATATCAGGTACCAGAATCTCTCTCCAGAAATTTGGAAATAGGGAAAACTGCCATTATAAATGCCTAGAAAGCATTATAACAACAACAAAAAAATATATTAAGAAATGTGTCAAGAACATACATTGAGAGACTCCAGCTATGAACTAGATTTCATAGCTAATTTGCTCCTGAAGAAGATCCTAGCTAGACTTAGAGTATTTTCCCTACATGGACCTTTGGTCAGGACATCACCTCAGCTATAAACATCCGGTCAAAACAGTCTCAAGCTCCCAGATGGAACAAAGATTTCTTGCTTCCCCGCTCCCAGTTGTCCTGAGTAAGAGAGAGGGTTCATTTGGTTCATGGTGTCCCTCATTTTGGCTCCTCCTCTCCTGTGATTATACCTTGTGTCTGCTGTTGGCAATATCACATTGGCATGATTTTTGACAGTGCTCACAGGTAATTCCTCTTCATTTTGTTGCTGGAACCCCAGAGGCACTGACCTTGATTTCATGAGCAAGGAAACAGAACTGTATCACTCTGCATAAATAATGGACTAGAGTTTTTTTCAAATAAGGAAAAAGAAAGGTATGTTCCTTAAAATATAACATGAAATCCCAACTGTTCCATAAGGAAATTAAGGCAAACTAGATGAATGAAACACAAACATAGAATGGCCTGCTGTGTTGAGCATTATGTCAAAAGGATGGATGCTGTGCTCTAATCAGTAACAGCATTGTGATGAGGAATTGTTGGCATCCCTAGGCAGCACTGAGATAAATGATAAACGTAGCAGTTCTGTAGCAGTCTACCCTTAGTGACTTGGAGAAGTGATTGAAGGACTGACTAAGCCTCAAGACCCTTCAAAAACATGGTGAGGCATGTAGCCAACCAGAACTGTGTAGAGTGGTAAGAAGAATGGTTATGTGAGCTTGTCTGCAGTGAAAACTTTCACTGCAGCATCCCACAGAGCCACCTGTGCTGGTGTGACTTGCTCATGGTGCAGTGAAGGCTCCCATGGGGCTTGGGCCCTTTGCCTGCACTGTTGGGAGGGAACTTTGTCCATGTGCTTGCCCAGCCTGCTGGCTGGAACTAAGAAAGGCTCAACTTCTGTTGAGTAATGCTGCTTGTTCCTCACCTCTCTCTTCCAAACCCTCTTTGAAAGGGGAACACCAGTAATATGACAGGCTTCACACATTCCCCTAAAGAAAATATTTGTGCACCGGGGAGGAAGATTTTTGGTCTTATGCTCACTGCTGCTCTTTGACTCAGATAGGTGATTATAGGTGAAAAGGAAGACCAGGATTTTTCTTCAGCTGAGTAATGCTGGAAATTTTTCTTCAATACAGGAGAGGGATGGAAGAATATGTTTCAAGAAGTCTAAGACAGGAGAGGAAGTGAACTCCTGAGAAGACCAAAGAGTAGACTGAGACCCAGTTGCTGACAAATGACAGAAAATTTCCTGAACAGGCACAGAGTTTGCCCAGCATCTCCTGCAGACCTCCTTGCAACTGGAAGTTTCTGAGTTGAAGGAAGGATGTGATGCCTGTGTCTGCTGAGATACAGCAAGCAGGAAAAGCAAAATTGTTTTCCTGCTCATGTAATTTCTATTTATCTTACCAGTCAGAAGTTCTGAAACAGAGAAACTCAGATATTTAGGTCTAATATTTGAACTAAGAAAATATGTACTTTGAAATCCAAAGCTCTTTTGATATTTCCAGTGTGCTTGCCTCACAGAAAATACATAAATGTTTAATGTCTAAGCCCAGCCTGTTTTCTAATCCAAGTGCAAATATGCAGGAAGACTTTGAATATCTTTATACAAACCTTCACATTGGAAACTTTCTTTAATAAATCCCTACCAGCTTGTAAAACTCCCTGTCCTGTGCCTCTGCTTTACCCTGTGTGAAAGTACATGGTATGGATATTTTCAAGTTGCTGATATTTAGGAAGATCATCGTGATTGTATCTTTTAATTATTGGAGTAATCAGAAGTAGTATCAGATTTTCCTATGAGCTATTATGTATTTGGAAATTTTAATATCATTTTGTGCTACCATCAGAAGTACTTTCCTGTGATGAGTTGCTCCATCTGCCTACATGCCATTTATGAAAAAACCTTCCATCAAAATTGAGAGTGAATTGTCTCTAAATGACATATCAATGAGTGAAATACAGGCTAATAATGAATAGTCCAATTTGGTAAAGAATATACAAAATATACCAGGTGAAGTCCTGCAAAAATCCTATGAAAAATGAAGTATTGCAGAATTCATATGGAAATACACATAATGCCTCAGAGAGATAACCCATTCACTCATGTAACTAATACTGCTTGCTGTGGAATGCACACATCCTATCATCCTAGAAGGACAAAAAGCAATGAGATAAGAGAGGAGTGGTAAGATGTTCCACTGGCTTAAACTGCCATGACATACCAGTTATCTAAACCAGTGTAAACCAGGACCTGTGCTAGCTCCATGGTGGTTTTGTGGAAGTTGATTTCAGAATTGTTTTGGGATTTTTTTAAGAACCTTTTGAAGTCTTAAAGGAAGAAAACCAGAAATTTCATGGCTAGTGCAAACCTAATATCTGGAATTGCTTTATAGTGAAAAAATTCAAACCAACCCAGGCTGTTTAAACTGAAGTCCAGTAAAACATTTGAGATTCATTCATGTCACCCCATGATCCCACATCATGGTAGTCCTGTTACTAATGCAAGAGGAAGAAATATAATTTATGTGGTTAGTCGTTTTTCTGTCATTAGAGGTACAGAACATTAACACAGTTCTCACTGAACAAGGTAAAAACACTTCTTGGCCAGGATCTCAGCTATGGGTGCTGATTGTTCTGCCTCTTGTAAACTGTAAAGTCTGGGGTGAGAGGCACTTACAGAATATAGAAATGAGTATTTAGCAGATGCCAGTTCTACCTGAAAGTGTGATGGCTAAATGAGAGAGCACAAGGTTTTACGTGAGGGAGGTTATTTTACTTCAGAGCTCCCTGTGGCTTGAAGCTGTCACTGTGCTGAGCAGAATGTGTCAGCCAAGGGGAACAGCAGTGGGAGCCCACAGACACTGCCACACCATGGGGGGCAGCTCAAGGTGTTGGTGTAGGTCTTGTAAGCAGCACCAGAATGTTAATGGCTAGAAAAGAACCCATAATTGCAGACTGAAAGGTTAGGCGTGGGGGGAGCAGAGGGAAAGGCTGCTGAAAGAGCTTTGTGATACTCTAATTGCAACCTGAGTTTGGTGTGTTTCCTAAATGGACTGGAAGAAGGGAGAAAGTGGTAGCAAGAAGATAGCATGGAGGAAATAGCTCCTTTCTGCAGGAAAATGATTCAAATATTACTTTTACCATGACTTCCTGTAACCTATTGTTAAACACTAAGGTTATAAGGACAAACCTGTAATTACTGTACAGGCATGCAGGAAGGAAGGGACATTTCCCATGCTGTCCCATAAGATAAATGCTGCTGTCAACAACAAAGAGGACACTATGATTCATCTTCCCTTAATCCACATCATTCCTTTGTGTCCTGCTACATTCCCCATCACTATTTTAGCACACTCGTGATGTCCCAGCACCCTGAACAGAAGCAAGGAGGCTGCTGACCAGAGGCTGTCCTGCTGTTGGAAGTGGATGTGCAAGAACAAATAAAGCAGTAGTGATATTTTTTAAAACTTCACTCCTCCATAATATGAGAAGCCAGATTAATTTATGGAACAGAAAGAAATCTCAGTGAACTTTGCTGAACATATTTTATATTTCTATTGTCTGTGCCTACTAGTCGGGACTAACATATAAGGAAATGGAATGAAAGCGTAATTCTCCAAACATTGCAGGCCAATTCTCCATTAGAAATGTCCTTCTGGGAAGAAAATGAATCAAAACTGCTAAAATGTTAACTTTAAATGGACCTTTTTTCATTCAGATGGAATTAAAAACGTTATTAATAATTTTAATCTGACCTATGTAATATAATGGATTAGAGCATGAATCTTTTTTTAGTTCCCTAAATTGCATTTAAATTGAATTCTACACTTCCCTTGTAGTTTTTCTTTGTGTCTGACAATTGAGAAATCTAAAACAGTAAGAAAGTTTACATTCTGGATATGGGATCTGATTCTGGGCAGTGCCCCTTTACACCAGCCCATGCTCAGGCCTTGTGTGATTAAATAGCAGAATAAGATGAGGTGAACCACTGGCAAGTTTGCTCATTCAGCAAGTTGTTTCTGCCCAGACTATTTTCTTCTTTGAAAAAAAAAAAAAATCAGATTCTTTCACCATATTTTTTTATTTTGTGTCTTGAAAAGATTAAAGACTATTCATGACTTTTGGGACTTTATGTAGTAATTCATGTGATGATATCAGAGATCTTGAATTTTGCTTCCTCTGGGTTCCTGTCAGCTTTGTGTGATGACTGCACTGAAAGAAATATCTTTATTTCTTCCTTTTCAGCAGATAACTATATGTGGATAATTTGGTTTGGGGAGGTTCTGCCTTGTGTCTCAGTGTAAATATCCTCATGTGGAAATGCAATCTTGTACTTTTGCTTTAACAAATATTTCTTATTTCTTCTACAAGATTACTTGTGCAATGAGGGCTTAGATATACTTCAAGCAGAATTTTTCTTTTTCAGTTGTCTTGATAAAACTCTCACCAATCAGCCTTCCTGAGGACTAGTCTCTCATAAATCAAGTAAAAATGTCTGTTTTCCAGTGGACAATAGAGTAATGATGGAGAGGTGAGCCTCCATACTTCCAATTCCCCACTAGTTTTATTTCCTTACAGTCAAGTGCACATAGTATTGCAGACCTGCTGTTGCTGCACTGTCATAGCATACAAAATTATCAATGAAAGTCAATGAAATTATTTGAGATCCGTGCAACCTCACCCTGTGCCATCAGCTTTCAATGAGTGTTCTCCCATTACCTTATCTTTTAAAACTTAAAACTTACATCTGGATGTAGACCAAAAGAGAAGTTAATGAGATCATACTGCTGTTGAGAAGCAGTGAAGACAGAAACCATATTTAGCTCTTAGAAACAGATTTTTTAAGAAGGGTGTTTAAAACAAAGAGTTGAAAAATTATTGTTGACTTGAAATAAATATTGCAGCCGCATAGAGGACATCAATGGGATTCTATGACTAAATGGAAGGAACATATCTATATAAATATAGATATATATTTGTTGAATAGAAATGTCAGTCTATTAATATGCTCAATCATCATTATTGCCAAAATAACCTGACAGAAAACTGCTTGTACTCGATATAGCCAGGCCAGTGGTTGCTGTTTTCAGAAACTGAGTTTCTTAGTGTACATATTTTCCAACAATTAAATGCAATCATTTCAGCATTATAACACCTGTATCATGTCACTGCGTATTATGTACTCTAGATCAGCCCCGCATTTTGAAAACTGAAACAAAATGAAAAAGAAAAACAAAGCAAGAAAAACCCAACACAAGCCAGAATCTACAGCTTCTCTACTTCAGTGAACATTCGTTACACTTTGAGTTGTGAATAATGCAGCTAGCAAGCCCCAGCTACCTTATGCTCCAGGCTGGAGTCTTTAAACATCAGTGAAAAAGGCTTGATATGCTCTCTTCTCAATTTATCGCCACTCCGTAAGTCGATGGTGTGCTCTATTCGCTTGTTAATTTCCTCAGGCCCAGACTGGACATGCAAAGCTTGTGCAAGATGGTTTGGAAGCAGATTTATTGAATTTCTTGTTAGGGCAGCCAGAGTCTAGGGGAAAGCACATGCAAACAGAATAAACCTGCTGATCCCCTTGGGTTAAAAATGCAATGTTTTAGTTCATGTTGCATTGCAAACCATTACAGCATTCCATGCAATTCCATTCAATGAAATCTATAGAAGTGTAAAATAGTAACTCTGTTCCTCTAAACACATACAGTACATTAAGGGGAGCATTTTAATGCCTTCTTTTTTTACAGGCTAGGAGGTTTGAGCATTAAGACTGTATTCCGCTTTCCAAATCTGATATTTAATTATTAAAGCAAGCATGAACACACCAAAATCACAGCTGATATCTGACTCAATGGTGTATTTAAAAAATGAGATTAGAAGCCATATGAAACAAAACCCACAAAACAGGATTAATGGAGTTTTTCTTATTTCAAAGTTACTGGATGCGTGTAGTTGAGGAACAGATCACTTATTTAGGAGTGAAGAAGGTGACATTTCTGATTTCTTCAGCATGGGTTTTCAGATTGTATGTTCTTCTTCAACCAATCTGGATTACAGTTAGGCTATATGATTTAATTTAACTGTAATTCATAGTATTTAAAATATCATCTCAAATACATAATTTATTTGGTATTTCAATGACTAATCAAAGGAAAAAATGAAAATACTTTTGCTTCACCAAGGAATTATAGCAGATATAGTATGAAGGGTGTTTCATCTTCAGCAAAGGGTTAGAGTTTGCTTTCATAAAGAGAATAACTCATTCCCATTTCATGGTGCCATTTCATGACACAAACCACAGTGAAGCAGCTCTTTCCCATTTGAATGGGAAAATAAACTCTACTACTGTAATATTCCCAAAGGTTAAGAAATGTTAATGAATGGAAAGGATGTGAAACTTCATACATCATATCATTTCAGCATTATTATGAGTGGGAAATAAAATTCTGCCTAAGAAAAGTTATTCCATAGGTCCTTCCTTAGAAGACTCCAGCTCTGTCTCCTATTGGGCATTGTTGAAACAGGAGCTTAGGATGTTGTGTCACCACATGCCCCAGCAAAGCCAATTCTTTTGTATCACAGGATTACATTGGGCAAAAGCTATAGGGAGTTTTCCCTTGTTGACGTTCAAATTATTGTCAACAAACACATTCTAATGAATCTTGGACAGCACATTAAAACACAGGAAGAGTCTTAGGTATCCACTGCCAAAGCCCAGGTGACAACTTTCCTTACAATCCTAAAATTAAGTCCATGGGCTCTGTAGTCACAGATAGTATTTCATATTCCATCTTATTATTGGTAATTTAAGATCCCAAAATATAGGCAGGAAAGTATGTCAGGATTGAAATCTTCTCTCTGTTTAAGTGAAAAGCAGTTTCCTTGTTTGTTTAGTAGAAAATGACTTCAGTAGAGAAGGTTTGGGAAGACACTCTACTAGAATCCTCCCTTCTTCTGTCCAGCAAATCAGTACCATCAACGTTAGGAGAAAAAAACAGTATCAAAGAAACTTTTCTCATGCTTGGGTTTCAGATATGTCTGAATTCATATCTAGCCTTGGAGAAAACAATCAAGGCAAGAGGCTAAATGCTATATTATTACATGCTGTGAAGCCACTTTAATTTAAGTACTATCTCTTCTGCACTGAGCTGGGAAGAAAAGCTTTTATCAATTTTTGGTGGCTGAAAGGGCATGAGTGTGTCTGAAGTCCTTGTTAAAGGATAAGATCACATCAGATGGTGGTATGTAAATTAATTCCTCAGAATTACCTTGTATTTCTGCTTCTGCACTGAAAACGAGGGTGGAGAACATGCCTAATGTTTTTGATTTATACAAGGATAATAATCTCAGTTCATCCTTGTAAGTGACTATATTTTGGTTAGAATTCTATTTTAAACTGAGATTGATATGAAGGCTTGTCTCCTTGCTGAATGTATGAAGTGTTTTACAACTCATGGTAGATGAACATGACATAATATCACGACTATGGCCACGGTGCCTGTAGTATTTTACAGAAACAGACTCTGAATTTGCATTTATATCCACAATATAACAAGGAAATTCTTATATGTGTTTCATCATTTTCTCTCTCACGCATACATGCACATAATTAAGAAAACTGCTTCCCTGTATTAAGAAATAAAAACAATGAAAAAATATCATGCAAATTATTGTCTCAAGAAAAAGTTTTATCTCCCTCTTTGGTCTGCATCTTTTAAGACTTCTTTATGCAAACACAAAGAAATATTGATTCTTCCTCTTGTGTCTCCTACACTTTTGTGAGCAGCTCTATGGAAGACACAGTTGTGAATTCTACAATGAGCTTTGGAATTTTTCTGATGCTGACAGTAACCATTCATCATACAGCAACAAACACAAATTTCTGAAAAGAAAAAAAAAAGAAAAAAAAAGAAAAAAAAAAGCCTGGCCAAACTTAGATATGAAATTGAAAGAAGATGAATTAAAACAAACAAATAATAAAACTCCAACTTTAGACACATTTTATAGAGACTTTAAAATGTAGCTTAAATTAGATTTTACTTCCTTCCTGGGAAGTCTTTCTGCCAAAAGTCAAAGCATCCTGCTCTCAACAAGAAGGGAAATTTTTAATCTGTACCATTTAGAAAACCCTAGGAAGGTTTCAAATTCTTTTTTTCATACTGTGAGCATCAGGTTTTGTAAGGAAATAGGAAATAAAAGTCACATGCTCAAAAAGACAGGTTGCAATAGGAATTAGTTAAAGAGGAAGACACATAAATGAGGGTGTCTACAAGTTTGGTGGCTAAATTCTCAGTGTCTAAACTTCTGCTCCTTCCAATCCACACTCCAGATACTTTCAGTGTCCCAGTCCTATGTAGGTGTGGTCAGCAGAGATGCTTTAGGTAACTGGACAATAGTCAGGAGCCAGGAGATGTGGCACAGGACACAGGGACACCATGTGCCACTGGTCAGTGGTGAGGATTAGCTGGGGTGTGCTGGGGTATCTCAGCACAGAAATAACAACAATAACAAGGGGGTAGCTGTAACACATGGGCACCTTGGTTTTGAACTGAATTCCACCCTTTTGTCTAGACTTGTATAATTTCTGTGCTCACTGTTAAGCTTCACTGCAACCACTACTAAGGTACACATATAGATAATAGATATTTTAATATGCTTTTTTCCTAATTCACATCCTGAAAGGCCCATCAAGTGCCTCCACCAGCACCTACAGTGACCATGCTGTGCTTTCAGCTACTCCTTTTGCAAGGTGCATGGAAGAAATCCAACTTAGACAGCCACTAATTCATTCTAGAGAAGGAGGACTTTACTCTCTTGAAATAAAATAATTTCTATCCAATTTTCTTTGCTTTAAGAGAGAAGCCCAGACACTTGTTTCAATAACAGAAACGTCCATTTATATTGGACATGTCTGAATTTCAGACAAGATCTTGCACCCTTGGCTTACCTCACAATCAGAGCTAGAGCACATAGTGATAATTGGGCTGTAGACGGGTGAAGTTTTTGCTAATATCTGTGACTGCCTACATAAAAAGTGGTTATTTGTTTCTTACTCACATAAACACATCTACAATTCACTGATTCAGGCTACTCATAGAAGTCTGAGATAATGAGTATGAATTGGGATAAATTTAACTTTGGCTTAAGAAAACCCCAGAGATTTCTTTTCACATGCTTCCTCACATAACTAGAGTTAAAAGTAAGGCACACATGATCAGTTGCTCAAATTTTGTTGTAATTTATATTGGGTAAAGAAATAATTTAAATTCTATTGGCAAATATTAAAACATACAGAATGATTCATTGCTGGGTTGCTGCTACTACAATTCTCAAAGCCTACTGCTGACAGTGACCTTTAAGCTGCTTAATTATTATTATTAAATGCTTATTCTGTCCAAGACTGACGTACCTCTGGAAAAACCTACTACATCCTAGTATAATTTAAATCTGTCATCTGAATTTTTTAGCTAAAATACATTATTTATGAGCAATGCTGCCTATTGTCTCAACTGTAAATTAAAAATTACATAATAATTGAATCATACATAGAACAACAGATTTTTAAAATCTTGTCTCCACCAAAAGGCTTATTGTAAAACTATGAAATAAAAAATTACGGCTTTTCCCAACACCACTTCAAATTATTTAACAAAAAACAGTTAGAAACTGTTCTAAAAGTAGACTGTTTATTACCATAAGAAAAAAAGATTTAAAGAAAAAAAGTTTTAAAGAAACTGTTAAGCTATGCTTATTTCAAATACTTTCAAGGCCTTTTTATTAGTACTGGAAAGGAGTTGATCAATAATTGAATAAACCCACTAATCCTTTAGTTTGTTCTCTGTCTTTGTTAGCATCAAGGTCAGGTTTAGCTGAGAAATTACCAACAAAATGAGAGCCTACTCTGCATAGATTTTTTTGGACTACAGAGATAAGAATGTCTTAAAGGGAAAGAAATAGAGAGAGATCTGAAAATATTCACAGCATCATACACCCACATCTCTATTCCCAATGAAATGACAATATAGAGACAGGTCAGCAAAATACAGAGGGTACTATGGGGCAGTGTACATGCACATACACAGATTTACAGAACATACAAAAAACAGGTGTTTTATATAACAGCAAAATGTGCCATGTTCAAATTCAGTTTGAAGAGATGAGGACACTGCTCTGGGCTGATTGATTGTGAAATTTTAACACTTCTGATCACATTTGTAAGAAGCAGGAGACAGTTGACAAAAGCAAGACCTCCACATAACAATGCTTGAGGTTCAACAGACAGTTCAGACAAGTAGGAATAAGGATGTGCAGCAGAAGAAAGGATATATCATGTCATTACAGATCCCTCCAAGAAAATGAAAGAAAACTTCAGCTGACATTGCTTCATAAAGACTCATCAATCTTTCAAGTGCAGTGAGAAGAGTGGAGTCTGAGGGCATTTTAACCTTTCTATCTTTAATTTCTCTAAACAAGCAGACTTCAAAAAACAATTTTTTTTACCGTACAAGAATTGTTGGTTCCCAGGTTGCTGGCAATCAGCCATGAAGTGCTTTTGGAAAAGCACCTGATCAGAAGTTGCTATTATCTCATATTTCTATTGAGCTACAGATATCTTTAGAATCTAACTAATCTGTTAGTGAAACTTAATTATATCTCAGAGTATGTTTTTTAATATTTTTTTGTTAAAAAGTGAGAAATTAAGAACCTGATTTCACAAGGTGCTTTTTTCTTTCCTTCCCTCAGATATCAATAAACTACTTTATGCTTTTTCCTCTGGCAAAATGTCCTTTCCCTCATCCTTTTAATTTGATGGCTCTACAGTGAAGCTATGCAATGCAGTATACACACTGACTAGAATGTTCCAGCTAGTTTAGTAACATTAGATTTATTTTTAATTACTTCTTTGTGGACTAGTTCAATTAAAACTGAGGCGTGCAGTATTTAATTTCAGTTGCGAAAAAGAAAAAAACAATTAAAACAAAATCTCCGCTTCACTGTTTTTTCCCAGTTTAGATACAAGATTTTTCTGCCTTGAAACAATTTGTTCAATCCTCTGCTGTTACAATATATGTTAGAATAAAGGTTAAAGATGAATTTGTCTCCTCTGAGGCCTCCATTATTGAAGTGCACTCCATCATGCGTTCATCTCAATGACATTAAAGGAAGTTTGACTTACGTTTTGTTTTCCCACTATGTTATCAAATGGAAGTTCAGGGCTCCATGATCCTTCAGTAAACGTAGCTCCACTGTTTCTCCTGTCAGAGGAGCTGACAGCCTCTTTCACAATATCTTCAGGTAAAGTCAACAGACTCTCCTCAGGTTGTTTTATTAAATAAGTCTCAATGTTATGTTTCCTCAGGAATTCATTCCGCTCTTTGCCATGCCCTTCTTCAACTTTATAATCCCCATTCAGGCAGTCCAGAGTGGCTTTGGAGATGTGAATCCTCCTGCATAAGAGAAACAAGTAGTAGCAAATACTGATTAGACTCTACTATATATATATGTTAGAAAGAGATTTTGATCTCTGTATATTGTTTAATATCATGAGTAAAACCAAGGTTTTCTATTGCAAACAATGAAAATTAAATAGTGCATTTAAAAACATGAGCTTTATTTGTGGTCAAGTAATCTCAAGACAGGTTTACATCAATAAGGTGTCTTTAATGCAGAAAGTCCTGTCACAGGAAAAACACTTTGACATTCACACCTGATACCTTTGCTCATAATTAATAGTTTAATGGGAGACCTTCCCGAGTAAAATGCTATTCTGACTCAAAGAAAATTGTACTTCAGGGAAGTATGTTGAGAGAAAAATAAATGGTAGGCATTAGAGCAGTTTATGTCAAGGTCTTTAATTTCCTTCAGTTTCCTGAGGTAGCTTTAACATCGAAATTAGAAATTGAAATTGCAATTGGTCTGATTGCACCTGAAGTGAATTAGGGAAATAGGGGATCTATGAAAAGGCAACCAAGGTAATCATTTCTATTAAGACTAAGCAATGACTAAGCTTTGGCCAAAGTGAACTTGAATTTAAGAGATCACATGCAAAAGAGCTCAAATATTGCAACGGTATGTTAGGAATTTGGATGTCTTCCAGTCAAACTATTTTTAAGGAATCTTCAAGTTCCTGCATGTAAGAAAATTGCAGAAACCTCTAGAATTCATCAACATGGTCAGCTATGCTGTATTGTACAATGCAGCATCATGAATGCAGTAAGAATTGTTCATTAGGCATTTATGTAACTCAAGCAAATAGTTGTAGTGACTCTTTAAACCAGCTCATTTTTTAAACTTTGAATGCATGTCACTTTCTGAAACACTGACTTTCTTACAGATTCCTAATATTCAGAGTGAGCTAAAATTCTTGATCCTTTCTTGATGACACATCCTAAGTTGCTTTTATCAAGCACCACAATTTGGCTTCCTCCTGTGAAGGAAATGGACCTAGCCTGCCCCTTGGGAATCTCCTTCTGCAACTCAAACCATGCCAATACAGAATTGAATTGCTTAATATTTTAATGAAACAAAAAACTATAAGGGCATATGTGATGTGTATTTTCTAGCATTGCTAGAAAATAAAGTGCTGGTTGTATATAAACAGTGTGAAGTGTTCAGGAGTATCAGAACTTGGCACAAACTGTCTATGTGGAGCATTAAATATCACCATCTAATTGACAGATCAAAAATTTGTATCCCAGTCATTTTTAAAACTGTCTCAACTTCCCTGCTTCTTCCCAGGTTTTTGTACAATTTTCTCTTTCTAAAGTCATGCTGTTATAAAAATTGCAGAGCTTAACA
>JAWWMU010000106.1:142557004-142583195 GCA_035048155.1 Cinnycerthia olivascens
AACAGTGTGAAGTGTTCAGGAGTATCAGAACTTGGCACAAACTGTCTATGTGGAGCATTAAATATCACCATCTAATTTGTATCCCAGTCATTTTTAAAACTGACTCAACCTCCCTGCTTCTTCCCAGGTTTTTGTACAATTTTCTCTTTCTAAAGTCATGCTGTTATAAAAATTGCAGAGCTTAACAGTATTTTGTCACAAAAAATTAGTAAAACTCATAATAAAACCTAGTAAAAATGTTCTGCAAATATAAGCAACTTTTGGCCTGGACTTAAACAGCAAAGCATGTGACATCTCACAAAGATGATGCCTTTCCTAGCTCTAAGAAACCCAAACTGGCTAAATTGATTTAAGCAAAGTACTAACCGAAAATTAAAGGAAAAAAAAAAGAAAAAGAAAGAGAAAGTGATACATTAGTTGCCAAGGTGATTATCTCTCTCTTTAGAATCAACTAATATAATTTAGGAAGGTTAAGCAATAAAGTCCTGAAATGTGGGTTTTATGATGGATATGATAACAGCTTTAAGCAGAGTATGGAGATAGCTATTAATGTAATAGCCTTAAATAGGCCAAATATAAATAAATAGTCGGCAGATTATAACTATTTCCGAGCTTCACCTTTTGTACAGCCTGCTTAAAAAAAATCCTTAAAATGTGGAGAGATATCTTTTAATTTTATGCAAATACAGTACATTGGGAACCTGAGTATTGAAGTTAAAAAGTATTGCCAGACCTATTCTTAAAAGCATATCAGACCCACAGTGATAGGTGATGCCTGTCATTGAGACATCATTGAAAATTAATTATTACCTAGGATTTATGCAATTCAGTACTGGAGATTAATACTTACATACACTAAGTAAAGATTATTAGAAAATAGGATCCTGGCAGAAGAATGTCACTGAAATAACACTGTAGGATCTTACAAGGTTTCCTTCTCGGGTGTTATGGACACATTTTTTACTCTTAGAAAACTGGAAATTAGAATTTTTTTCTCAATGCTCCTAACTGCTTTCACCCATGGCAGCTGGGCTGTTGGCTTATGCTTCTTCTGTCAGGTGCAATCTCTCCCTGCATCACCCATGCTCCTGGGGGCTCAGGGGGACATGCAGGCATTGAGGGGAAGAGCTGAGCCCCTTCTTTCCCGCTCTCAGACTGGGTGAAAGGATGTTTCTCATCCTCAGCTGCCTCTCTTCACTAAGCCCTTAGGAAACTGCTGCAGTTCATCTTCACTCTTGTTTTACACCATGAGAGCAGGACTGCTCATAACCCCAGGGCAGCTTTCCTGGTGAAGCTGCTCTAGGAATGGGAATGACCTCGGTATTACAAGTAGGGGGATTTGAATGCTGGTGGCAGGGAGAAGTAAGGAGAGGCTGAAATGAGCTTAACTGCTCTATTAAATCTGCTCTTCACACTAGGAAACTCTGATGTAAATCACTATTCTGAGGGAATTGGTTCATTACTGTCACATACAGGCTTTGTTCTGCTGGCACACTGATATCCAGGAAGTCACTCTGCTCTGACAGACTGAAAACCTGCCAGGCATTTTATCTGCAGCAAGGCTGTGCATTTTCTGGGTTATTCATTAATAGCCATATGACTTGCACACATTAACAGCAATAGACTGCTCTCTGCAGGTATGGATGGTGAAACTTCAATGATCCATTTGCTCATGTGAACAAAGCATCCTCTTAGTCATCTGGGGCTATCACATGGGATAAGCAGCAGACAATGAAATTTTTTTCTGACATTTTGTACAGGATGACATATGCAGAGTAGAAAAGTTGTTCTCAGAGAATGCAGAATTTCATTTTCTGCTAATTCCAAAAATATATATTAGAATAAAAGTCTGCTGTGTAAAACCAGGGAAGGACCTGCATTTGCAATATATGAAGTGAATTTCCTTCCAATTTTCTAGGAATTTGACAGCTCTGACAGATCCTGATGTGTGTGTAGGGAGGACAGCACATGACTCAGTTTTGATGACTTAAAATCTCTGTCATTCAAGGTGACAGCACCACTTAGACTTTTTTCCACATAAAGTTGTCTGCTGCTGTTGCTTCCAAATTCCATGGCTAAAATTGGAATTGCCTAAGTGATCTTTTTTGCATCTTTCATCACTGGCAGGTGGAACTGAAAGTGAACAGAAGATTCCTGCAATCACTACTGTTAGGTCAAATTTAGGATTTGTAGCATCCAAACTGGGAGGATATAGGCCATAGCAGGCAAAAATAACATTCAACTTTCAGGTGAATCGGCCACATCTGACACTCAGACACAAAAAAAAACCTTGGCTTTTTTTTCTAGTGAAATACCATACATTTTCATATATAGAGAGGTTAAGATAAATATCTCAAAAACGAATTATTTAAAAGACTTCCTAGAGAGACTGGTGTTCATAACAACTTATTATTAGCATATTGACTTATGAACACATAGTTTTTCCCACATTTTGTGCATTATGAAATAAAACACATTATAGCTTTATGTCTCATAGTATCATTTGAATGAAAAAGATGAGAGAATGAAAATGGAAAATCTCGTGAATGATCAACACCTAACTGGGAAATTTGAGCTACCTCTGAGGACTATGTGGATTAAAACCAAAAATTGATCTTTTTCAGAAAATGAAGGCTGACAAAGAAAAATAAAGATTTTTGTCTTGTCTTTTCATACGGCTATACAAGCTGATCATTTCTACCTCTTTTGGCTATAGCCTCACTAATCCTTGCCAATTGCAATACAGCAAAAAATTAAAAAAAGGGTCATAGTTGATGAAATGACGTAAGAGACAGTTAATCCCTTGGCCAGGGTAACAGTGTAATGTGCTGGCAATGTTTTCTGACTGTGGGAAATACACTTTGCCTTACCCAGGAATTCCACCTGACTCGAGTTTGTTTGCAATATCCACGTCCCATGACCAGACATCAAACTGCCACTTTCTCAGGCCCAGCACTCCACACAGAACCGACCCGGAATGGATCCCTATTCTCATGTCAATGTCATGCTTTGTTCTTGATCTGACATATCTGTTAAACAAAACATACAAAGAAAAAAGATCAGACTTATGAAAATATATGCCACAATTTTCCATATAATTTTGAAAAGGGTATGATGTAAAGTACTATGTCAATTTGCTGTAAAGTGCAGTCTAGCCTGTAAAATGAAGAGATAACTTTCTAAAAAGCAAAGGTAGAAGTAGTGATAAAATTATTCTAAAAGCCAGGTTATCCTTAAGCACTTAATTGCATGCATGGCTCAGTGGCACACTTATTATTCCAATCAGATAGAAAGGGAAAGAGAGAGAGAGAAAAAGATTTGTTTGACTTATTTAGTGCTTTAGCTTGGAATTATAAAAGGTTCAGAAACAGTACAGAACTGTTGGAACAGTATGGAAAATCAGGAACAATATGGCTGTTTCACGAACGGGAACTATTTTCATCAAACCTGTCTATTTCATATTCTTGTGCATTTTTAAATAATTTTCAATTTTTAAAAAATTATATTTTATTGATTGGGATTTTCCAGAGTTACTTTTTGTCAAATGATTAATTATTTTCATTAAATTTGCCCACTTGCTCTGTCATGACAACTGCGTGAGTTTAAAATCAGTTTTGTCCTTTCTGTGGGGTGGTGAAGACCATTTCACCTCTCAAATAAACCACACGTGAGCATATTTGTTAAGAGAGTGTTTTCCAGTTCTGTTTGCGTGACAAGAACTTTGCACCAGAAATAGTATTAGAGTTTGTGTTCATTAATCTTTAAATTGTGTGTTCAGGACAGGAAAAAGCACATTGCTACTGCTGGTCTACAAACCTGCTGTGTCTGTGTAAAGGGCCTTATCTCTGCAGTCACTGAAGTCAATAGGAGCACGGCAAGAGCACACCACAGAGCAGGCAAAGAATAAACAGCTCTATTTCATTGCTCTGAAGTTAACTGCCATTGCCTCAGATGCCTCAGTAATGACTTTGACAGACCCTCTGTATTGGACAAAAGGGTAAATTTCTTACTGCATTCAATTCTTGAGCTTGCGTGTTGCAACAGAGCATTAGCTCTGTTAGTAAGGGAAAAAAACCCAAAATAAGAGAGTTCTAAAATGGAGAAAAACTACTTGCACAAAAATGTGAAAATAAGAAATTCATCTTTATTTCCCTTCCCATAACGTTATGAAAAGTTGGAGAAAGGCAGGCATGTGATAAGTCTCTGCAGTAGTTTGCCTACAAGACCTGTTTATCACATCAGGGAGCCAACATACTTCAGATACCTAAGAGAAAAAGGTTTCAAATGGTTGACAAAGACAATAGTTAATCATAAAATAATAAAAAAGAAGTTTTGAGAAGGGATTTATCTGCGTTCTTATACTTAGAGCTTATAGTTTTCATTTACAAATTTCTTTATTGCATGCAAGCAAGAGGGCTTGAAATATCAAAATTAAACAAACATTACCTGTCCCTGGAAGATAGGCTATGCAACAACTCCTGAAGCACTTTAAGTGTTGTGAGAGCAGCAAATAGAAGTGAGACCACTGAGATTTTAATTTATTTTGAAGAATTTTTATATGCTACAAAAATATCTAAACTGACACTCATAACTCTCTGAGGAATTATTGCTTCTCACACGATTGTTTCCTCAGTCTGCCCTTTCCTTTTGTTCAGACTAAGATAATGATTTCTCATTTTACATCTGATTTCCTTAT
The DNA here is from genome assembly GCA_035048155.1 of Cinnycerthia olivascens. NCBI lineage: Eukaryota > Metazoa > Chordata > Aves > Passeriformes > Certhiidae > Cinnycerthia > Cinnycerthia olivascens. The sequence goes on from JAWWMU010000106.1 coordinate 142,561,701, forward strand.
CTTGAAATTGTATCTAGAGGAATAATTGAGCAAAAAGCTTTTCATTGAAAAATGCAGTCAATAGGAAGGGCTTAAGTTTAATCAAATGTTTTAATAGCCTATATTTATGTAAACTTTCTGTATACATTTATAGACAAACGTTATTATACCAATTTCATTTCTATTTTACCAACTGTCATATCCTATGACGAGCAGTTGAAGGCACTATGTTTGTCTAGTTTAGAGAAGAGGAGGCTGAGGTGTGACCTCGTAACAGCTCCTTGAGGAGGGGCAGAGGGAGATGCTGAGCTCTCCAGTGGCTGGATGCATGGGAATAACTCAAAGCTACATCTATGAAGATTCAGCTTGGATATTAGGGAACATTTTTTACCATGACTGTGGCCAAAGAGTTAAACACTCTCTCTGCTGAGGTGACTGATGCCCCAAGCCCATGATCAAGAGGCATTTGGACAATGCCCTTAACATGCTTTACCTTTGGTGACCCTTGAATTGACATGCAGTGAGACTAGATGGTCGCTGTGGGCCCCTTCCAAATAAAATAGCTTTATATTCTAGTCTAGTCTAGTCTATAAATTTTAAATACTGTAAATTGTGGTCTTGTATTTGTATCTTGTATGAGAACTGACACATGCAGGCATCACTGGAGAGACCAGGTACAAACGATGGTGCAACAGAGCAGTGTGCCCCTCTATTTCCAGAGTCTTCACTAAGGGTTGCTGCATTTAACTTTTCCTCTCTAATGAAGATGTGTTGATGGCCTGAGAAGGCTTTGGCATTCTCCATCGGCCACACAGGGCTTCTGCATTTATGCAAAACCTCACACAGCTGTGCTGTCCAGGCCACCTCCTGCAGAGCACTGCAGACACTAATCAAGGTCCTCTCCCCCTTGCCTTATCTGTCTTTCACAGTCTCCCAGCAACTCTTTATGTGCTGCTCAGGTGATATTTGATCTCAGCTCTTCATCAGCAGACAGAGGATTTGGCTGCCTGCCTGGACCCTTTGGATGAGGAACTTTCTGTTTCTCTCTCTGCTGCAGTGCTGCTGCACGTGCAGGGCTCTGTCTTTGCATCCTCCTCTTGTCATGCACAACAATGTGCTCCTGTGTTAACAGGTGGGAAAATAATTGCAGGAGGGGACCTGACTGCATGAAGTCATGGGCAGCCTGAAATATATTTAAACAACCCTGTCCAGGACATGAATCAATGCACAAGAGTGATCTAGTCTCACTCAAAATATTTATTATTTGCAACACAAGACTGAAAGCAGAACTGTTGAAAATCTGTTGTGGAAACAATAGTCTTCACAAAATTTTTGTTGTAAGATATTAAATTGAACAAAAAAGAAATGGTTTATTTAAAAATTTCTCTGCAAAGACAAATATGTTTAAAAGTTAAGTGATTTGTTAGTATGTAAAATGTCATGGAATTATAATTATTTTTTTAATTCAAAATTGGGAGTGATGTGGTTTGAAAAAGATTTCTGAATTATGTGAAGAAGAGGACTTAATTATGGTCAAATCCAACTCCCCAGCAGCCAGATTACCCAGAAAAATAAATCTCAGAAATAAAAAATGTAGAGATAAAATATTAAGAGAGTTCATTTTGCAAAAGCTCAGGTATTCCACATCTAGTTCTTCTCTCTCTTAAATTTATTCAACTGTCAACGAAGCTTCAAATTAAAAAAATACATTTTCTTCAACTACTTAACGGGCTCTCTTCAGATACGTTGACAGAGTGCATGCAGGAAGATTCATTATTGATGATATATAAAGCAGCCTTCTTTGCCTCATAAATGCTTTGTTATCTTATCCAGGATGAGGTAACTGGGACTGGTGTTATTCTTGCCATTCATCTCATTTCAGTCTAGCCAGAGATAAAAAAATTCAATGATTTTAATTGGATCTTGGAATTTTCTTCTGGCCAGCACTACTTGATGAGTATTTGATTTTTGTGGTGTTAATTTAAACCTTTCTCATTTGAAAGAGGGAGGTGAGCCAAAAGTCAGAAATTTGCTTTTCAGCCTCTTCTGTAGCTGTCAAAAAAATGCCTTGGAATTCAGGCCCTGCAGATTCAGAGCGACACACTGGCTGCTCCTGTGCTGACCAGTCCAACTGTACAAGGTTATGTCTATGCTTTGAGATACTTAAAACAACCCAGAATGCTTTTTCATTCTCAACGAGCCCTTTCACAATCTGTTCCCAGGTTCAACAGTTTGCATGTGATAAAGACCATTTTTAGCAGATAATTTGAATGCAACTGCCTTATTTTGGAAGCAAAATGACTTCAGAAGAGTGGAGTTGGCCAGTCTGTTCCACTTTTTCTTAATGATGATTAAAATTCTCTGAGGCTGTTCAATTTACCCATCAAGACATGGTCATTATCATCCTCATGCAGATGAAATATCAAAGTCTATGTATTCTGGTTGAAGTGAGTAGGGGTCTTAGCTGACTCTGCAGTGAGCAGAAGGATGGACAGGTGACCTCCTGTGTCTCCTGCTAACTGAACTGTCCTTTGATCATAAGATCCAGTTATATAGGGAACATTTTGGTTGGACTCAACAGAATTATGGAATTTTCCTGAAGGAATGCAAATGCTTTTTGGTGTTGACATGACAGGATAGTAGATGAGGTTAGGTAAGTGATCTTTTCACTGTGACTCTGGGAACTGTGTCATGCCTGTGAAGGAGATACCTATTATTTTTAAAAAGCTAGGTAACAAGATACATTAAAATACTGAACACTTTGAATAGTGCAGTGCAGGTAAGGTGACTTATGTGGTGATTTGTAGATTAAGTTTATACAAGTTGAATTTACAAATTAATGTAGATATTTTCCCAACGAACCAGTTTGAAATAGCACCAGGAGGAGTTTACCTTGGATTTAGAACTGGAATCTAAAGTAGGCAGAAACTATTACCTGGAACAGTTTCATGCTGTCAGACTTATCACTAATATGACTGACTTGCTCTGAGTTCAGAAAGAAACTGTAGCTACATGGGCAGGGTTAATACTGCTGCATTCCTCTTTCTTATATCAATCTTCTCTGAGAGGCAGCAAAATAATACAAAAGACCACACACAATATTCTTAGAAGTTTGTTTTTTCATTTGAAAATTATGTTATAAAAATCTATATAATCATATACATATACACACACATACATATATATATATATATATATACACACACATTCCTTTGCCGTTTTCCCAATACGGCCTTGACTGTGTTTCATGGTGCATTCAAAGGAAAGAGGTTGCAGAAGTACATGAACCCATTCATCTCTACCTGGTTTAGTTCAAATCATCATCCAACAGCAAAAACAGGGATAGTAAAACTATTCTGATGTTCTCTCCATTCAGAGTCAGTTGTGGAAACAGACACGTGGAGGTGACAACATGAACAAGTCCCAGTGAGAAACCTATATTCAATTATAGAACTGTCTAAAAAGTACTGGCTGAACTTGTGAATATGTCACAATATCCCTGTCCACCACCACACAGAAATGAAATTAAACCTTGGTTTTTAGGTTTGTGAATACATCCTCTCTTCTGTGAATCAGAGCTCATTGCATCATAGGAAGAGGCTTGTGGATCATAAGAGAAATAATCTATGGAAGAAATCCAGAACTGGATGAATCATATTAATAAATAATTATATAACTAAATAATTTATTAATAATGGAATATGAAAGTAATTCCTGTTTCTTTTACTCCCTGAGTAACTTCTTTAGGACATTTAATCACTTCATGATTTTTGTTAATATTCAACAGATGATAAAAGTATTATTTTCATGCTGAAAGCAGGAAACACACCAGGGCAGTCAATCATCTGAAATATTTGAGGTATTTTTGGTTGTGAGTTTTGTTTGGGTTTTTCTACTTTTCCTTTTTTTCCTCTCTCATGAATTTGCCTTAATATTAGTACTTAATTACAGACTTTTAATAAAGACAAGCTGTTATCTTATTTCTGGAGTTTAGCCTATATTGCATGCTGGGATGATTTATTCTGTCATAATAGTTACTCTTTCAGATGGTTTTTAGTGGGAAATGATCCAAAAAATGAAACAACTCAGGACTCTGTGATTTACAAAACAAATATACCAGCACAAAGGTTTGTTTGAATTTCCACTGCTGTTTAGATTGTGCCATTTCCATCATTACACTGTGAAAGAGAGTCCTTGAGGAGCTGAGTCTCACACAGTCTCCCTTCCCCTCCCAGTCACAGAGATTTTAGGAACAAGGACATTTGAGAAGGTGGCATTATCCCTGACAACTGCTTAGCTTGAGTGATAATTGTTAAAATGAAACATTAACATCTGGTGACTAAACATTCCACTGGAATCCCATTTTCATCAACAGTCAGGTATTGACACAACAAAATTAAACAAAATGAGAGTTACTGCTGCATGTGAAAAGATATGAAAATCAGCTGAGTAAAAGAACTCCTTCTGAAGAGCTTGTCCTTTTTACTTTAATTCACATTTTCAGCTGCAGCTAAACAGAATTTACAGGTCTTTGGATTTTGCAGCACAGATGGAGTAAGGATTTTTTCTTATGCCCAAATGTGGTGCAGCAAAACTGCCTTACTTTGGAGTAAGAATCTTCCTGTGGTTAAAAGTTGCCATCAATTGTTCTCAACAGTAAAGGGAGCTAAGAACAAGAAGACAGATTAACAATCTGGAATAACAATCATAGTGGTTCTTTTATGAGATTTCTAACAAAGCATGATGATGCAAAAAACCAGAGAAAATAATGATCTTCAATTATTTTATTGAGTTCTGAAAAGCTCCTTTCATATGCAAAAAGACAAGAGTAGTTGCAAGACTCAAGCTTAAAATCAAGTTGTAGAGTCTTAATTAACAATAAATTAACAATTTAACAATGGATACGTGCTGTATGAAAACACTCACAAGTTCCTTGTGAGACAATCTGCCCATGTGGATTTATTTTACATGTTGTGTAATGAATGGATCTGACATTCTTGTTCTATTCCCTTTAACCATGGAGTCACCAAGGATTACAGGAGTATTCAGCAATGGTATCCTGAGATCACAGGGGTTTTTTGGGTGCTGCCTCACCAGAAGGGTTGTACTAATCAGTACAGCATTTCCAACCACTTGCTGTCAATGGATAGAAATGTTTGTATAACTTAAATGCAGATCTCAAATCTGAACAATGGTCTCTCACATCTTGGAGCATCTCCCTATTGTTTTAGACATAAAAATTGTTTATTTTCTGAAATCTTCTGATGATGATAAAGAAATTTTTAATCATCAAAATGTTATGCTCGTTGTGTTTTAAATATGTTAAAATTCTGTTGACACCAGTGTGATAAAAAGCTCACTTTTATAAAAAGGGTATTTCTTTTCCGTTTTTTTAACTGTGAGAAATATCTACGTCTTTAATTCTAATTAATAGACTGTAGATAACTCCAAGTTCCCTCAGAAATGTGGGCAGATGTATTTCTAATATTCCATGGCAGGATTGGTCCTCCGTAGCTGTCATTTAAGATACTAAAAATAAAGCACCATTTCTACTGGATGAGTGCCTTCAAAGCCCTGTTCATTGAAGGGCATGGGGTGTTACAGACTTTCACATGTGTGAGGAGATGGAGAGAAATTTGCTGTCTTAGAGGAAAATAGGGCTTACAATGGCTTGTCTGCAGGTGGTGTTACCAAGGAAATGCAAAAGATTTGATGTGTGTATCCAAAAAATTTTAATAATGGTAGATTTTTTTTCATCCCTATGCTCTCTAATTCATGTTTCACTTTCACTATGGGGATTCCAGAAGCAAAGTATTGATTACTTTTTTCAACATTTAGCCTATGATAATTGAATCCAGCCTTCTTAGATATCGCTGTTGCATAATCATTATTCAGTTACATTTTCCATTAATTAATTTTAGTCGAATTCTTTCTCTATTAAGAGCTCAGTAATGCAGCTGCAGTGTGCATTAACTGTCTGATGTATGTCATGAGACAGACCCAGATAAAAGGGGCAAAGAGGTCTGGACAAGAAGCAGACAAAGAGATTGGACAACAAAATATCCAGGGAAAGGGGAGAATGCTCATGTTAGGCAGCACTATGTTGGCGAAGATAACAACATAAAAACATATTTGAATACGAGAAATTCAGTATTTTTTTAATTGATACATTATATCAGTAAAAACCCATAAGTTTCAAAAAGATGGACAAAACCTCTCTTGGAGTATTAGATGTCAGCCAATGTCATGGTAACTCTTTGGATAAGCAGTACACACAGGCTGCTGAAACATGATTATTAATTGTAATTGCATCAAAATACAATAATCTAACAGCAACATAATTATATTTACATGATGGGAACACATTCCTTCATTAAAACACTTCCAGTGCTTGTGAATTTAAGCAAGAACCTAATTTAGCAGGTAAAATTTGTTCATCTGGAAAACCTCAGTGCTTATGAGTTTGTTTATGAGCTAGTTTCCAAGCTAAAGGATAGCCAAAGCTGTCCATTTTGTGTTTATATTGTGGTTTAATTTTATTAAAGGAATTATAAGAAGCAATTCTGACTCCTCCTCTTCAATCTCCTCTTGAAATTGAGAACAGTACAAAGTGAGAACCGCCAAGAACTGTGAAACCTCTCAGTTGCACACACAGAATATTGTGTTACATCTCTAAAGTAGGACAGATTAATAAAATAATTTTAGTAACTGTTCCCATGCATTACATGGGTCAAAAAAGTCCTGTCCTATTCACAGCGATAATGCTGAGAATTTTGAACCAACAGAATAATTGCTCTTCTAGTGATAGCATTATTGGGTAAGAAGTTCAGAACACTGCCAATTACAATGAATCAGGGGAGAAAAAGGCATTACCTGATAGTTTTGATCATGCTGAGCCCCATTTCAACACAGCAGTGGGCATGGTCCTGGCGAGGTTCTGGAAGCCCTGACACACAGTAGTAACAATCCCCCAGGATCTTTATTCTGAGACAGTGATGTTCCTATGCACAAATGTATCAAAGAGAAAGAAAATATTTGCATACGTTTTCATAATTTTAAGGTGAAAATAAAAGTAGTTAAAAATTACTGTTAAAAATCTAACCAAAACCCCACTTGTTTCTTGATGTTTCCTACTTGTCCTTAGTATAATTGTGATTTATACCATTTTGAAATAAAGTACCTTTACATTTGCAGCAAGAAAGGGTGTAGTGATTTTTCTTTTATGCTAATCAGAGATGTCCTTGCTGATGGGGAAAAAGGTTTTATCAGAGCTAGATGGAACATAGGCCAAGGATTCAGAAATGCCAGCTGAGATAATAAATAACCCAATTTAGGCTATGTTCTTCCAGGGCATATTTTCCTGCCCACTTTTTACACTTGAAATAAATGAAAAACCTCTTTCCTCCCACTGAAAGCCCTTCCCACCTAAAATTTCTGCAGTCATACTCAAGTACTCCCAACAGCTATAGGAACTGATCAAGCATCTGCATGGCAAGGATCTCAGAGAAGCTGTCTTACATCAGGCTCATATTGTGGAGAAATGATGTTTCTTTGGCATCCAGCTAGAGACACCTTTTACCCTATGAGCAAATAGTGAATTTCATTTCTAAAATACATATTAGTGGTATCATTGCATACTGAAACAGAATATAATTGTGTGATTTGATTATTATTTTAGAAGATCATTTTCTAGTGAGCAGAAATACCTGAGTTGCTAAAATTTTGCAGTTCCCAGACCAGCACATAAGACCACGATTACTTGTAAATTTGCCCAATGTATTCTACTGGTTGGGGCCTCACAGGAGGCAATCAATGCACAGGAACAGAGAACATTACAAGTTGTGTCAAGGAAGAGTTTTTATGATGGAGAGTCATTGGAATATTGAGTGTAGTATTAATAATCAGTGGGTAAAGGCTACAGTAACAGACCTTTAAAAAGAAAAAAAATAAGTAGAATCTAGAAGCAAATGTGAATGCTGGTTCTTCCAGAAATCTATATGGGTTCCATTCAAAGTTTTACTTAGGAAGAATGAAGCTTTGTAGCCATCCTCAGACAGGCCTTGCACAACCTGGAGTAGCATGCAGAATCTGCACACTTTTACCCAAAGCTTTCTGTGAAGTCAGCTGAAACCTTAAGCATGCCAGCAAGGGTAAAATCTGCTCTGGGCACGTGGCCAAAGTAAGCTGATTCACTCAAAATCTCCTTAAACCATCAGTAGGAACTGACTGTGTTTGAAGCTTTGGTTAAGTCTCCAGCTGAAATCAATACTGCTTTTCAGAGTGCAACGCTTTGCTATCCAAGTTTCACAAAAAATTCCAGACTGAACTCAGGTTTCTAAAACGTCAAAATTCATATGTAACTCTCCTCTTTCCTCAAGCCCTTCTTTTCAGTCCCTCTGCAGGCCCACACAAGAACACTGGGAATTTTTCATATGGCTTCAAGTGAAATTGTACATCCTAAGCCCCTCCAAAACAATTTTTTTTAAAAACACTTCCCCCTCAATGGAAAGAATTAAAGATCTGATTTTACCACATTTTCCACCTATTTTTTAAGCTACAAAGTGAAACAATGAAATACAAAAGTTAATTGACAAGAAGGTAGGACTCAATGGCATAAATCAGTGAATGTCAAATAGTAAGTGATCTTCCTTAAGCTTCTCTCCATGTTGTTTAGACAAAATGCAAAGAGATGAACATATAAACCACAGATTCTAGGTTTCTTTGTTTTTTCTAAAGGTCTCATTCAATTGATTCTTACTATAAGGGATATTTGCTTTTACATCTACAAAGTAAAAGGATCATGTGTGTTGTCGTATTGGTTTGACTGAGGTGGAATAAATTAAAAGGCAACACTTTATTCAGAGCCACTACAAATGCTTTGCAAATAATAACCTCATAGTAGAATAGAGGGAAAAAAAAGGAAAAAATCAATGTTTAGAAAATAAATAAAGAAGGAAAGACTAGAAGAAAAGAAAGAAGGAAGATATCTCAACTATTATTATATTTTAATTTTTTAATTACATTTTTAGCTTCAACATTTATTATACCTATCTGATGATATGGGAATTCCCTAATAAGTGAGAATTTATTTCAGCAGTTAAAGACTGTAACCTTCAATAGGATAAGACTGTTGTTTGATTCTTAATGCCTCACTTAAACTGGCTAAAGTGCTGATTCTAGTAAATTCAGTGAGATTTATATCGTCTTCCTGCATGTCTGAAATTCAGAATAAAGCAGACAACTTCAGAGGGATGTGCTTTTTGCAATAAAAATAAGAATCTTAATGCACGGCAAGATCTGCTAATGAGGGTCTGATATATGAAAATGCAAATGCATGTGTGTTACACGGGAAATCCATTCAGCTACTCATGAATGTTGTCTTTTTCTTGCCATGTGATGTCACCTGGCACATTTGCCAAAGCTCAGGAAGTCATCCACGGAGTGCAATATCCGAACGGACGTGACTGTGTTTGGTGTCCTGGTGCCAGCCATGGAGCCTGAGTACAGCCAGGCAGGGCAGTCAGGGAAGCCTGGGGACAATTTCAGCTCACAGCTAAAGCACTTGGCTGGGCTTCAGTTCAGCTGAAGGTGCCTCAACTCACCAGGTATCTGTAAGACCCTGGGTATGTGAAACACCCACACAGAACTAACAATATGACACAAGATTTATGTCCTGAGGAACACTGAAAAGGCAGAGCAAGGTGTCTCTACAAGGCACAAGAAACCACAGGGAGCTTTTAAATGACTCCTTGTCTTCCTATTTTTTTTCTTGTCAATCAAATTATTAGGACTGCTAAATGTGATCTGTGTTACAGCCTGACTACATTGCATTTGCATTTTTTATTCTTCCCTAATTATTCCCATCATACTCATTTCAAAAGTAAACCATGGGCTTTTTGTCACTGGGAATATTTCATCTACAGGAAAATAACTCAGTGATTCTCAAGGACAGGGGGTTAATGGTTTCTGCCTTTGGCAGAGGTGAGCTGGCCTGGTCTCCTGAGATTCCCTCAGGTAACTCGGTAGCTTAATCACACCTTTGATTTACACTCACACCTTTGTCAGTCTGGTTGTACAAGAGCAATAAGGTCAGATTCATGGATTATCTGGGCAGTCATGCTTTAGTTTTAAATCAGAGACTGAGTTTTGTCAGGGCCTGCCCACTTTGCAGTGGTATAAAATGATATTAGTAGCAATCAAGGTTTTCCTCACACTGCAGAGCTCAAGCCCGCTTCCTAAAATCATCTCACTGCCATGGTATCTAAGAGCGGCAAGTTGATATTAAATGAAAATGAATGAAAAATCTAAAATTGTATGAAGAAAGTGTAAAATGAGTAAATTACTTAAATAAATGAAAATTGCCATACAGGACCTTTGATACAAGAAATATTTTTCACAACAGTGTTAAATCCTTACACTGTTGTGAGGCTATTATCATCTTCTCTTTAATTTATTCTATTCCTCTTCCCTTTTTCATAATTTCATGTAATTCTAGAAGTTGTCCTTGGGCATGTAAATGATAGCTGATATTATACAGACACTCACATCAGTATCCAAAGCTTCACACTCCTTCCAATACTCATTCATTAATAGCATTTATTGAAGGGACCAATTAAAATCTCAGCATGTCACAAATAACGGCTTTTTGTCCTCCTTATTTTCAGCTTTTCATTTGCTGCAAGTGGAAGATTAAGGGGCCTGATTCTGCCAAGATCAATTTAAATCAGAATTTTTGCCTGGGGATATTGAAAAGACTCAAATATCCAACTATTTTTAATAATAATTCTAGATTAATTCAGCAGCAATTTATAAAAAACCTTTTTCCAATTCACCTAAATCCAGACAAAAAAGAAAATATGCAGATTTTTCATAAATAATTACTTCGTATATGATGAATGATTTGTGTCTGAGCTAATTAAATATATCCCTAGTGACTGGAAAGGAAGCAAAACAAATTGGCATAAGGTAGAGCTGCAGAAATAAGTTCCTCAAATATCAAGTTACTGAAGGACACAGTCAGAGACTTCATTAATATTTCTTGTTTCCTTGGGCTAAATTTCTGACAAGGAAAAAAAGTGATTTCGTTTATCAGCTATGCCACTTTTTCAATTCTGCCAGTGCTGAATCAATCATTTCACCTAGTTTTCAAGGGAACCCCATAGGATAGCAAAAAGACCACAGAAAAGTCAAAATTTTTTTGCAATTTTTATAATTTCAAGCTAAAAGTTTAGAACCTTGGGGATAAAATTTACTGGAACTGAACTACAGAACAAAGAGAAGTTGTACATGTAAGTCTTCTCTTACAAGGCAGCCAGAGTGGGAGGAGGATGGGACTTGGCCTTTGTGTACAATAACTCAGTTCCTGAAATATATGCCAAAGGCAGAGGAAACCTGGACAAACCTCATTTCTTAGCATGAATGGGGTCTAGGCCAAAGCTCTTAATCAGCAGTCTGTTTTAGGGTGGGTTGGTGAGAGAGGTCCATCCAAATTCCTTCTATTGCAGCTCTGTCACTTTGGAAAACAGAACTGGGACCTTGAGAGAGCCAGATGGAGAGGGGTTCTCAAGCCTGGTCATGTAGGCAAAAAGGAGGACTAGATATGGTACACTGTTACAAAGATTATTTCTAATTTTTATATGCATAGAGGGAAAAATATGGCAGTCACATTTGCCTGAACTAGGGAATACATAAGCATTGCCTTATATTAAACACTTTCTACATATTTTAACATGCCATATAATGAATGTCTTTTTTTCTTTAGAATAACCTATAACGGGGTAGGAATTTCTCTGTGCTGCCAGAAAAAAGAGGTTGGAGGTCTCTGATGCTGCAGGAGGAATTGAGCACATTGGTGAATGAGTTTTATATCAACAGCTTTATTCCTTGACACATGGTAGAAGAAAACTGCTATGATTGTTGTGTCTGGTGATCATTTTGCCTTGCCAGCTTGTGTTAATTAGAAGACTATGCTTTAGATGATTTCAGGGACAGAAATCCCCATGAGAAAAATTCAAGGTGTTTCTTTCTACCTAAGGTAGGAACAATTCTGCTTGGAAATTCTGCCCCTTAGGAGTTTCTAGAGATTAATTGCTTCTGGTACATGAGACACTGGTCAACATTAGAACAGGAGCCAGGTGGCCAAGACAGAGGTCATAGGTGAGGGTCAGTCCTCTCTCCCAGTAAGAGACAGGACAAGAGGAAATGGTTGCAAGTTGCACCAGCAGAGATTTAGGTTGGATATTAGGTAAAGTTTCTTCATCTAAAGGATTGCCAAGCATTGGAAAAGGCTGCTTGGGAAAGCAGTTGAGTTGTCAACCCTGAAGCTATTTAAAAGTGGATGTGCTGCTTAGGGACATGGTTTAAAAGTGGCCCTGGAAGTGTTAGGTAAATGGCTAATCTTAGAGGTATTTTCCAACCTTAATTATTCTATGAGTCTATTAAGGCTAAGTCAGAGAATTCCCAAGAATATACTTGTAAAGCTTAATTTAATTCAAATCCCAATTTAGTCACAAAGTGGGATTTCTTTTTGGGAGGAGTTGAATTTGAGTAATTTTTAGTTCATAAATCCCTGGGTAAATTTAAAACAAATTTTATTTAATCTGTCATTTTCATCTGACTTTTTTTCCCAAAAAGCCTGCATACTATCACTTCTAAAAGCATTTTGTGTACTGGTGTTTATTTGACTGTTTAGGTCTTTTGATTGGCTCTTTACTGTAAAAAAATAAACCCCTGTAAATATAGGGAGAACATTGTGAACAAGGTTATTTATTCATTAGTATTAGATAATTATTGAAACAAGTTGGGAGGAAAAACACCTCAGAATTAAGCACAACATAAAGTGCATTCACTCCAGTCCTTTACTATAAATTCACAATGTCTTTATAATGAGCTAAATATCATATATGCATACTCCTAATCCAGAACCTCTGCTTCTTACTACAGCACCCCAAACAGATACACATGAAAAAATTCACACCTGGCATATATATTCAAACAGGGTCTTTTGGAAGCCTCCGGGATTCTGTGGGATACATGCTTGAAGATAAATTCACCGTGGAACAAAGCAGCGCCAGAGCTGAAATGTGGCCTGGGACAGTAAAGCACTGCAACGGGAGTGTCTTTATCAAGGAAAGAGAGGAGCCCTCAAAACTCTCCAGTCTTCCCTTCCTGATACCAGCAGGTGCAGGAATTGGGGCTATGGGGTGATGTGTTCTTGGAGCCTGGAAGTCAGGTTGGTTTCCACCCCAGGAAACAGCAGTCACAAGGTTGGTAATACAGCCTTGAAAGAATTTTTGACAGCTTGTCTGCAACATCACAGGAGACAATTTAACCAAAGTTGCAGTAAAAAATTACCTCCTTAGAAAAAAAAAAACAAAACCCCATCAGTTGTTTAATAAGCTCCTTTATTTAGGGTTTTACTCTTTCCTCTTTGTCATATCTGAAACTGAATCTAAAAGAGTGCTGATAAATTTAGAAATATGATAATTTAAATCATGGTATTGGCTGACATCTAGCACTGCAGAGAAGGCAGAGAAAAAACAAACATCAAAAATAACTATTATTTCACCAAGGCAGGACTTTTTTTAGGCTTAAGTATCTTGCTGAATGTCATCTTATTTCCCTTCTCAAAATTTCTGCCTAAGGAAAGTATTAATATTAATAAAGTTTCTGTTTAGACCTTTCAGTAGATGAAGTAGATATAAGGAAATGTTTTCTTCAGTTCTGTTTTATGCCAACTTATTTTTCTTCTTTTGTAAATGTCACTTTTCTCTTTAATAAGTCTTTTACAAATATCACTGAGTGATTAGAAATGGGAAGTAGATGTATATAACATTATTACATTTTTTTTCTTGGGAGAAATATTGAACTGGGTTCTAATTTTTGTTTAGAGTGTTCTATGGTAATGATACAGATAGTATGGATTTTTTTTTGTTATTAATTATATTCATCAATATATGCCATAAAATTTGATGTAACTTAGGGAAGATTAAGAAAAATCAGAGTTCTCATTACTTCTGTATTGCTTAATAAAGCTTAACAAGAGAAAAAGAGAAACTTAGCCAAATTAAATTTTTCAGTATGCTGTGAAAATATCTTCTTTAAAATTATACGATTAATATAAGATGTTCAAGCAGATCCAACAATCCTTTATATGAGATTATAATTTAATACTTTTATTTAGAAGTAAATAAGGTAATTCTTTGCTTTGATGGTAATTCTTAGCAAACTCCAAGAGTCTGAATAACAATGACTGTTTTAAAGAATTATGATAACTCTAGTTTAGCTGATTAAGAACCAGTTAAATGATAGATCTGAAATCTAGATGTGATTCTGAATGTGATCCTCCTTAGTGGAAGATCCTTCTAGGGAGACCTTGAAAGGACCACTTTCCAAAAGTCCTGTCAAGGATTTACAGGCAAGTAGGAAACCATTGTAAATAACATTTACAAAAGGAATAAAGCCAGTAAAATAAACAATTACAATGTAGGCATGGTGGTCACAATATGACAGCAAGACCAGAAAACCCTAAAATAATACTTTTCAATACAATAATGTTATCACAATTGTATGTTTAGAAACATGGCATTTGGACAGTGATCAGGGAAAGAGAGATTAGGAGGAATGGTGATGATCTGCCTCCACTGCACCCACAGAGGTTAGTCCAGGAACACTGTTTTCAGTGCTTTAAAAGGGATTCTCAAAAACAGGAGGTATTCCAGAAAAATTGTCTCCAAAATTATTTGAAGGAATAAAACTTAGAGAGTAAAAACCTTGCCATGAGTTTGGTCTGCTTCTTTTATCAAAAGGAAACCTGAGAAACCCATCGATCAAAGCATCCAGATGCATTCCCAGAGGAAGTCAGTGGCTACAGGATGCTTCTTTTGTCTGGGAATGATAGGCCACAGCAAGAATCAATGGATGTAATTCAAAGTCAGAAAAAATCAAAGGAGAAAAAACCCATATTGAATAAACAATGCGAGTGTAAAGGCACAGGAATACACTACCATGATGGACAGGCATTAAGACAAGACTATCTCTTGGTGCATTCAGATGAAGACCAGGAATTTTTTAAAAGGATACACCTTTACCAGGTGTGAAAGATTTATGCAATATCAAATAGTAGATTGGTAGATTCATATAATTCACAAGTCCTTAAAATTCAGGACCACTCAGTGTCCATTTCAAAAATTTTCAAAAGGAAAAGGTGAAGTTCAAGACAAGATTTAAACCCTTTTATTTTATTCAGCTGTTCCCCTCCATAAGAGTCTAGTGTGGAATGTGGATTTCCTGTAAAGTGTAGAGGGAGAATTTGTCTCCTTTAGTTGGACAGAAACACCAAACCCTTTCTGGGGGAGCAAGAGAGGTTCCTCTGTGTTGGGCATCTCTATTGTAAGGGCATCACACAAGTATCATGACATCCAGGTCACACTACCCACAAATAAGGAAAACAATCAAAATATCTTTCTTTTTACTAAATATTAATTATTCATGATCATATCACTCTAATCTTTGTAGGAAAAAACCTGACCAATTTCTGCAGTGGTTCTTCCCTGCATCTTCAGAGGATTTCAGAGGATTATTCTAGACCACTGGATTAGTCTAATCAATGATGTGTTAAAAAGGGGAATAAATTCCTAGACGAGGAAAGAAAGGACATGCATGAAGGAGCCTAGGGTCTTGAATTTAGTGACTGGTACACCCACTTGAGAGATGATTGTCCTGATAATGACATTTTGCAGTCACAGATGTTCTTTCATCACAAATCACAGATTTTTGCATAAGAAATTCTTGGCTATGTGGGACAGACTGATATATTGATTACCATTTCTTTAAAATAAACTTGTCTACATTTTTGAGATACCTATTATTGTGTGACGTGTTCAATATTCTCCATGAAGGTTTATGAATTTAGAACCGCAACAGAAAGATTTCTGGAAGGTTTAAGTAGGAGACGTGAGACAGGCCACAGAGAAGGGGAAAATGTCTAGGCATTTAAAGAAGCAAAATTTTCAGTTCTCTTAAAAAAATAAAAAACCAAGCAGGCAGTTGACTTCAGGATTAAGTGGCAAGTGAAGGAGGATTCACTGGATTAGACTTTTAAATGTAAATACCTTCCTTATTCCTCACTCCTTTACTGGTTATAGTCATGTTATACAAAATCACTATTGGTTAAATATAGCTTATGGAATGATTACAAAATATGGTTAATGATCAAGAATGCTAGCCAAAATTGAAATGTAAAGCAAGGCAATAAAGCATTTCATATATATAGTCTCCCTAAAATATTTCTGTGACATACATATATTCTATTTGGTGTAAAAATATGTTTTTTCAGTTAAAGTAGCTATTTTTGTTGAGCCATACAAAAGCAGACATTACTACTATAAGCTTTCTAAAAGACAGGATGGAGGTAATTCTTTCACCTGGCTTGGTTTACAGTGTAGACCAGAGCTGACCAAGGCTTTTTGTTTGCAAAGCAAATATTGTAGGTTGCATTAACTAATTTACCACTGCCAGGCAATGGGTTATGGCATCACTCTGTACAAGAGAAAGCACATTGCTATCTGAGATAAAAAAAACTTCAAAAGAAATTTCAATAATTATGGAAGTCTTGCCTTCCTTGACTTTAATGTGTAAGCTAGAGAGAACCACAGGGATCTTACTGATAGTTTGCAATACATATAGAAATACCCCATAACCCTGATTCAGAAACATATAAAAGCCAGTGAGGGATGCAAATCTGTACATCAGACCAAGCCACTTTAGGTTCCCTTTATATTAAATAGATAGCATAGGCTATGATATTTAGTGCAATTAACATCTTCCCATAGTATACTTACATTTGGCTGGATAAATGATAATATAAATTCCATGACATGTACTTTATTGCCTCCACTTAGAAGCCTTGTTAGTCAGCTCAGATATTGACATCTAAGGATAGCCATATTAAATTAAATTTTGACCAAAGAAACATGAAAAACAAAAAGTACAAGCCTAGCAAAACTGAGCATTTTCCCTTGTATTTTTGTGCTTCACCTTTTTTCTGATCAGTGCTAATTAAGTAGCAACTAATTTTCCTGATGTAATAATTTCCTCTGCTGTGTTTAATTAATTTCATTAAATCTGGATAGAATCCAGCCTAAAGACTGTAAACCTTGCTAGTAACTAACCACTGCAATGAGTGTGAGAACTGATTAGATGACCTTAAACAAACACGCTTTTTAACCTTCCTCACTTTGCAGAAGAAAAGACAAAATAAAGCTATGATCTCAAAAAAAAAAAAAAATTCCAGCAAAGATCCAAAATATGAAGCTTCCTTAGAAACTGTGGTAGGTGATCTGCTTTCACACCATTCCATGTGCAGCACTAGAGAAGCCCAAAGTTCTGATGACAACCTCAGCTTTCCCTTGCTATCAGAATTCATCATAAAACTTTGTCAGTGTCTTCCAGTCTCAACTGCTATATAAAGTCCTTGTGGGGAGAATCTGGATATATATTGTTCAAAGTTATCAGAGGGTATTTCCCAAACCTCACAAACAAGGAATTGATTTTGTCTTTTTTGAAATAAACTGTGTTTAACTCACATGTGCTAGTCGATCAAATCTGGCAAAGAGCTCGTTCAGCATTCGGACCAGCTCCTGGGCTGACAGAGTTGTAGAAAGGTTGGTGAATCCTTTAACATCTGCAAAAAGAATGCTAAAAAAAGAAAAAGTATTAATATTTCAGTCTATTTCCTTTGGTTACTGAATGTTTTAAGTTACCTTCTAGCATTTTACTAGTAGAAGGGTCATTTTATTACATTTGAAGTCACGCTACCTTTGTTCTAGACTTCCGTACATACTGGAGTACTGAATATAAATATTGAAGGAATTAAAAAAAATACTACTAAGACTGATAAAATGTTTTGTCAAAAATTGGAGTCTTGCAAGTCTAGATTTTCACATCCTACAAGTCTCAAATCCTGAGTACAAACAAATTTGTGACAATCTTGATACACACCAGGCTAAGGCCAGTTTTATTTCATCTGTTTTAAGCATTTGACAGAAGTACCTGAGTTAGAACTATAGTTCTCTCTTAATAAGGTATGAATCTTTAATTGGATAGTTCCTTTCTCATTCTGCTGACATTACAGGGAGCCCAGTGTGATCATACTTTGAATTTAGGTGTATCAACTTGCGTGCCTGAAGTTGTGGTAGGATCTCCATTAACAAACTACTTGCAAACAGACTTCTAACTTGTGTTTGAATATCCAGTTATTTTTCTTGCCTTTCGGCTGCCCACTGTGCCTGGAATGACTACATGTGACTATAGAGAAATATAAACACACACAAAGTCTGTGGTGTGCAAGATACCAGCCAGAACAAAGCATATAACAGCTCAGTACTTATTAGACAAAGAAAGTATTGGCTACCTCATAAAATAATGATGTTCAAGAAGACACATAACATTCTGGCACAAACCTTGTTAGCACTTGAAAGTCAACTAATAACTGATATTACAATCTGAGAAGATTTTGTTTCACTTTAGCTGATGACTTTTGGTGCACAAGATCACAATTTGACAGCATCTGAGAATTACTAATCTAACCAATATGAAATACAGTAATGTCTACTGATAACACATCTTCAAATGTATAGACTGGTAAAGGTTTGGGTGAGGTTTAAACAAGATGCTCACAAAGTTGCTAAATTTTTTTCCAGTGAGAAGTAGTAAAATTAAAAGGTAAAGTACCAAGCTACTCAAAGAGGAATGAATAGTAATAATAGACTAAATTTATAAAAATATAATTTTCAAACTACTGTTTTCTACACTTTTAATTTTAAAACCAACAAAAATTTCTAACTGAATACTACTTTTAAGGATTCATATGGCATTGGTTTGGGCAGTATTCAATACTGAACATTTAGGAAATGAAATAAGGTGAATGAAACCTTACTTTGAAAAGATCTAGTTTCTGGCAATATGCATGGAAGCCAACCAGTACCTGCATTTTTAAATATGCAGAATCTTAATTTCAAACCTCTTTCAAGCATAAAATAAGTTTCAACTTCTCATCCTGTCTATAACCCTTTTCCATTAAAACAAAAGGGCTATCTTCTCCATATTTTGATTCTTCTACAGCAGCACTTACTCTGAGTATGAAAAAGGTTAATGGAAGACATTTTAATTTAGTGCAATTCAAACCTTTATGAGGGTCCTTGATACTTTCAATGAGAGTTAATAAAATATCTGAGCTCCTGCATGGCCACAGAAGCAGCAGATAATCAATTTATTCTTCTGCAGAAGTTCAAATTATTTTATTGAACGTGTCCAGACAAAGTTATATTTTGATTTCATTGAAAGGCAAAGTATGTGCTTCCCAAACAAGCTATCTACCATCATATGCATGCTTATTTTTCACTTCCTTCAATGAAGATTTCAAAGATGGTCACTCAATAATTTACTCTTGAGTTTTGGAAAAGGCTTTTGGAAAATGCTATTGACTTAACAAAATATTCTGATTTTTGGGAAATACAATAAAATCAAGATTATGTAATATAGAGTGGAAGTTGATCATTCTGGTGTAAATGTACAATTAGGACTAATTACCTTGAGTAGCAGCTCATAGGAGAATTATCACCCTTGTGATAACTAACTTCAAGAAAGAAAAAAATTAGAGAAAGGAATAAAGAAAGGAAATGGAATTAAGAAAATAAAAATAATACTGATTAAATGAAAATGTCTATAAGGCAGAGGAACCACATAACAGATGTTCTTTGAGAACATCTTACAACATCAGGTTGTGGCAGAATGTGTGTCCACCTGTCGACAGGGCTCCCCTTCCTGTGCAATCCTGACCAGCTAAGTGAACTGAGTGTGAAAAAGTATGAAAAAGTGAAAAAAGAGTGAAAAAAAGAGTGAAAATGGTCCAGACTCAATGTTTAGTTCAAATGGGTCTTGCCATTGCCATGGCATCCTGATGAGTAAAAGAGGGCATCAAAATGCTTCTCTGCTCAAATATTAAACAAGGGCACACTAATTTTCTAATTTATGAATGAATAAAGCAACAGAAGGGAAACCCTCAGTCAAGAGTAATTTAGAAACATCTGAGACCTTAAACATTACAGGAAGGTCACTCCACCCACCTGACATTCTCATAACGATGAATGTAGATCTTATGGAACTGGTGCTGCAGGTGTTCATCTTCTACATTGGTCATATCATTTATCATTTCCAGGACTACAAACCGTGGTAACACAGACAGCACCAGCCGTTCCTAAAACAAAGAGGAAACCAAAGTGTCAGTATCAGCCTGAACTGATGTTTCACAATGCCCTGTTTAAAGATCTGGATAACTGGTTATGTAAGATGTGACCCTCCTCTCTAAAAATTCTAGCTTAGCCCATTTGATAATTCACTTTATCAACCTGAGTCCTCTGGTTTAGGTGAGAGAGATTAAAATGAGCTCACATGCAGCCATTCAAACTGTCCCTCTCTAACAGGAAGACTGGAGAATGTATTCATCATTTCTAATTAGTTTTGTCTGTGTTGCAAGAACACTCAGGAAGAGTAAACCATTGAGACATACATTTATATACATACAAATGCTTATTTGTAATGTGTATCTTTATATTAGAAGAGTATCTATGTATATTAGCTTATTATTAGTGTGCAAACACAGTATATCTGTGCATATTAGTGCACATATATTTCTAGTATTAGTGTATAAAGAGATATACACACAAATGCTGTTTTCAGCCCTGTCATAATATAACCAACCCTAGAATTTTTGTAGAATTTCAGCAAATATTCTGGGTTGGAAGGGACCCACAAGGATTTTAAGTGACTAGCCTATATGGGGACTGAACCCGCAATCATGGTTATTAGCACTGTGCTCTAACTAACCACATCTTAGTTCAGCCAGGCAAGCCCTCAAAAAGTAATCAAATTCTTTCATGAAAGCTCTAGATCATCCCCTGAGAGATTTTAGACTGGCTTCAGTGGCTTATCAGTTTAACGGCTTTGACAGATTTTGCTAGTATCCAACCCAAATCTGTTTCTCTGCAAATTAAGCCTTTTTTTTTATCCTCTCAAATTGGGCATAGATAATTATTGATTGCTGCTTTCTCTGTAACAATCTTTCTGTACTAAAATACTGTTATTGTGTCCTCTTGCCTTCAGTTTCCTTTTTTTTTTTTAGCTTAGAAAGCTTTGTCCATATTGGAATGTAACATTCCCAATTGCCTTGAAGCAAATCTACAATTTTTCACTTTTCTTTTACTTTATAAGATTGCAAATATTGAAATCTTGTTGAACTAAAGAGGAGAATGTTAATTATGTAAGCTACTTATCACCAAATTTCAGACAACCTTTTGGGGAACAGGATATATCTAGGGAAAACCAGACGTGAATTTCTAAATCAGCACATAGGTAAACTACAGAAAACAGAGATGAATAAAGTCCTCTCCTCTCCTCTCCTCTCCTCTCCTCTCCTCTCCTCTCCTCTCCTCTCCTCTCCTCTCCTCTCCTCTCCTC
>JAWWMU010000106.1:142584276-142608303 GCA_035048155.1 Cinnycerthia olivascens
ACACCACTGCAGCACAGGAGTGTTACACCACTGCAGCACAGGTGTGTAACACCACTGCAGCACAAGAATGTTACACCACTGCAGCACAGGAGTGTTTCACCACTGCAGCACAGGTGTGCTACACCACTGGAGCATATGTCACACCCCCTTTCAAGAAGGCACTCTTTCCTGCATAACACGCTGACAGAATATGGGAGAATTGAGAATCTCCTAATATTTAAGCCACCTATTCTACAAACCTTTGCTAAATCAAGACCTGTCTTTGTGAGGAAGGGACAAAAAATTATGTGAGTGATGGCTGATACAGACCAGGCTGTGAACTATACTGCAGTGAGATCATCCTTTATTCTGGGAAATAGCCAAGCTCAGACTTTCTGTTTCCCCATACAGGGTGATTCTAATTTTAGCACATCTGCTTTGTCTTGGCTTCCTTCCACCCTTTCCACCTGGGAACTCTGCTATCCTTCATTATTTTGATGTGCAAACACTGGATGTGATGCTTATGACAGCAAGAAGCAAATCAGTCCCTCAGGAGGTCCTTCATACTCCTGCAAACACAGGTTTCACAGGAACATATAGTCCTCAGGTGGCTCCACTCACAACCAAATGTCCCATGGTTTCTTAAGGTGGCTTGCTTGCAAAGAGATGCTGAATGATAGTCTAGGAGCCAGAAATATTTTTAAGATTTTGTGTCCTTAAGCCTCCTATGATAGAAGGCACTTAGATTTCTTATTCCTTCACTATTAAGATACATAGCTCAATATGACCAAAAAATAAATCCACCTTCTGAACAAATCAGATCAGTATTTCAGGGAGTTCTATGAATAAAGTGCCCAATGACTTCTTGTGAAGATACATTCAGAATAATACTAAATCTTTTCACTGTAAAAAGAAATATATAATTTCCTAGCTTACCCAAGTAAGATGACAAATTAGATTACAAATTTTAAAAAAAAAAAAAAGATTAAAAAAGAAGAAAGCAAACAGAAATTTTGGTTGCTATTGAACTTTTTATGAAATATATGATAAGAAACATTAAAAATGGTCAGTTCCTTCATACATATATTGCTTAAATAGCGAATGCACTTTTTTTCCACAAAAGGAGACTCTTACATTCCTTATTTGCATACACCTAAAGCGGTATCAAGCAATGCCTCTAGAAAGTTTTTTTAAAATAAAACATAGCTCACTTGGCAAATGTTCACGGAGCCAAGAAAACTGTGCCTAGCACATTTGATATCTTAACCTTCATGCTACTCATTAAGGTAAGTTAAATGTTCTTGCCTGCACATAAGATCTGGCAATGACCCATAAAACTGAGGTTAATTAGTTTGCCTCTGAAGCAGCCCTCCTCCATTAATACTGAAGCATGTGCTGTGCCTTTGTCAGAGTCACAACTGAAGGTTCATATACAGCTCATGTCACTACTCTGCATGATGTATGTTGTGCTGAGGAGGAGCACTGCAAGAAAAACAGCATTGCAGTGTGAATGTGTGTATCTATATATATGCTTTTGAGGCACTTCAGTTACCATCAACTCTCTGCTATTGAAACATTCAAACGACAGAAAATTTTTCCCTCTGTGGGTGTCAGTTGTCCCTTGCTGTGCCAAGCTGCTCTTACATCACACCACACTGACAAGGTGGTGGGGATGCTGAACCAGGCTTCTTCTCCAATCTGAGAACTGAGGTGGGCTCTGATGTGGATCATTTCCTTTCTTTCTTTTCCTACAGCTGATTCTAGTGTTCTCTGGACCAAGATATGTCCCTTTTCAGAGGTTTTTCACATCACTTTTTTTCAATCCAACAGTTAAGAAAGATTTTTGGTTATTCAAGTATGAGTGTCAGGTCACTCTTCCCTTGATATAAGGAGACTTGCCACATAACTCCCCTTCAAGCTACTTAAATACTATTGCTCCTGTTTCACAGATTTAGATACTGTGGCACTGAAGAATAGCTGAAATGTATGGAGGTCATGGACAAAAAAGCAGTAGCTAATCCCAGAGAAAAATAAAAGTCATTTTTTATTGTCCTCTGCATCTTACTATTTACAGGATCAAAGAGTCCTCACATTACTGGTCAGTCTCACTTGGAAGACATTTTCCAAGCTGGAGGGAAACACATGAGAAAAAATTCCTTCTCTCACAGAGAAAAACCTAATAAAGAAGTGTTACGAACTCTAGGCTGAAGGAAACACCATTACCCAGCTCTTTTAAAAGCCTACTAGTTGAGCAGTGGGCTAAGTAGAGATAATTCAAAGTAGCAGTGATAAGTGGTTTGAAAAGGAACAGACATATATTTCTTGGAAAAGACATAGAAGAAAGAAAATAGCAACAAAGAAATGCTAGACAAGAGCGGGTGAAGTATTCTTCTAATAACCATTCATGACACGAATCAACCCTAGTCTTTAAGACAGAGCAGTCAGAGTTCAGAGTAAATAAATAAAAAAGTGCCTTTAACCCGAAGAATAACCATGGCAAAGGAAAAAGACCAGTAGAAATCACCAAATGTAACAAATTGATGGTAAAATTCAGATCTGCATTCAGACAGCTGAGTTTTGTGACTCCAAGGTAGTTATGCCCAAACTTCCATTTAATCCAATGAATCTGGAGAGATACTCAGCTAAGTAAATGACTCCTTGGGTGTCACTATGGGTCTCTTAGGGTTCTGTTGCCTGTTTTGACTAGATCTCAGTCCATGGTAGTAGGAGCTCATAGATATAAAGAGTTTGTGGTCACCTAGTTTAGGAGGTGTCAAATATGGAGCTGACTCCTACCCAATCTACTCCTTCAGGAAAAGTTAGCAATAGTGACACAAATCCTGCAATGATAAGTAAATTAACTTCATAAGTCACCCATATCTACTTAAAGTCTCAAGATTGTAATTTAACATTGATACTTCCTTTAAGGCCCATTTGCTTTCTTATGCATCTGCAATAGTCATTGTTGGACAGCTTTGCTGTGGTCTGCGTGCCTGGTCCCTTGGGTCACTTGTGCTGAAATTTGGGGATACCAGTGCTTACAACTGCACAAATGTAGGTAGGCACATTCATGGAGAACTGGGACATGTCCCTGATGAATAAATAACGACGTTAGCAGCAGTTTTTGAGAAGAGTCAATTAACCAGTGCACAAGGCCTCTGTCCTGTGGATAAAAACCAGAGACCTTTCCACTCGGGCTGATCAAAGAGACCAAAATGCCAACAAGCACAAAACATCGACAAGGAATTTGGGACCTGGAGGGGATTGCTAAGAGGAAAGTCAAACTCCCCAAGGTTTCTCTGCAGGTCATGTGAGAACATCACTCCTGAAGGGTCTGTTGTCTGCGTAAGATCCATGCACCAGCTCCACTTGGAGGGTACAGATTTTTCTTTGTTTCTCATCATTTTTATTTGGGATGGCTTTGGCAATGCACAAAAAGCCCCACTTGACTGATGGGTCAGTTCAGGTTTTGCTATTCCTCCTGTACATGTACCATCAAAAGGGGGAAACTACAGAGATGTCATGGGAGTAAGCCTGGGTTTGGAATCATGCTGCCTATGGTTGTTCGCAAGACACTTGTGTAAAACTGGAGTGGGTGTACCCCAGAAGTGTTTAACGACAGATGCTCTAGAGAAAATGTTTTATATTTTTCAACTTGATTTTTAAGAATCATGTTTCCAGAATCATCAAACTTGTCCTTAACAACATTTACAATTGATATCAGAGATGTTTTATTGTATTAAACATCGAACTTAATGAATGAGAAAAGGGCCATTCAGATCAGGAGTAGTTTTAGTCTTTCTGGAGCACATGAGTTTTTACTACATTTAAGGTGAGTTGTTAAAAATGAAAACCTGACAATGTTCAGAATAGATGTAATTATTGTAGATGTCACTCTAGAAAGTGGAGATTAGCACTTCTCACTATGATGAACTGCTCTGAAAAGAAATTCCTTCGTGCTTTCTTAGTGTTCAATGGACAGTCTATTTGCAGCTGTTCTTTCTTGTAACTCATCAAGACAGTGGGAGTCAATTAAAAAATACTGAAGGAATTGCAGTACCTAATTCATTCAGACTTGTGGGGTTATGAGGCTGCTTTTTAGCTTTTACTACTTACTGCTGCAATGTGTGATATGAACTGTGTTATTTTAATTCCAGCAATTACTATCCCAAATTATCCCATCCTTGGCTGCATGTTCCATTTAGTCATCTGCTGTTTTCAAAGAGAAACAAGGCCAGATCAAACAGGAGGTCTTGGAGTCTCCATTTGTTTAACTTTTGTCTATGAAACATAGTTAGAATCTCAACCAAAATTATAACCCAATATTTATGAGAGTCATGACCCTTTATAAAAGTGTGTAATCTCAATTAACTGAGACATGTTGCAAAGTTTGTTGCAATTAAAGAAGGAAAAAGCTTTTTCCACACAATTCTTGTAGGAAGGACATGTTATCCAATTGTTCCCTCTATGCTGTTGTCCAAACCAGCATAAAACAATACACGTAGCACATGCTGAAGGGAGGAACTGCAAGGTACTGCTGGTCCTTTGTTTTGGCTGGATAGCAAATGGTTTGATGATTCAATATCTGAAGTCACATTACAAAATCTTGGCAGAGCTCGATGACTAACAGTATATTGCCAGGTGTTATTATCCAGTTGGCTGCATAAGGAGATCACAATCTTAGTGCCTGCTTACACTGCAGTTCCTGAGATGTAGGATGATTCCAGGGCTACCAGTCTGGGTTTTTATTCCTTCCCAATATAATTTTAGCTTCATAGATATTTAGCTCATCCTGTAGCATGATGGGAATTAGTAGAACAACATTCCCTGTCTTTTTTTTTTTTTATTTTTGGCATAATACTTGTTATTGTTGATGCATGTATATTTAATAAAAAACCCCAAACTATTCCTCTTCAAAATATTTACAAAATTAATTTTAGAAGTAGCACAGCTGGTCATGACTGCAGGCACTGTGGCACAGGTACGATGAATCAACTTGTCATAAGGCCACATGAGCACCACTTACTTTCACAGGAGTGGGTGGGAGCACATCATGAAACAATCTCCTGACAGTGCTTTGTTTGTTTTAGCTGTCTTTTAGCTTAGGCAGTAGGAGTTAAAGATCTCAGATTAAGCGCTCTCATATTAAGTGTCTATATTGAATACATGTAATTGTAAATAATTCCAGATCCTCTGAATACTTGCATATGACTTTTTATCTCTTGAATGAAAAGCATGTTAGATTTACATTTCACTGTCAAACCCCCCCACCATGTTAGAAAGATGAGTGGTGAAAAGCAGAAGTTACAAAACAATTTGTATTGCCGCCCTGCCTTGTAGACATGAACATTTGTCGTAGAATCATGGTTTGGGTTGGAAAGGATGTTCAAGATCAATCAGTTACCACCTCCTGGCCATGGGCAGGAAAAACTTCCACTAGACCAGACTGCTCAAGGTTCCATCCAACTTCCAGTCAAGGGGCAGCCACAACTTCTTTGGGCAACTTGTTCCTGTTTCTCACCACTCTCACAGTCTAGAATTACTTCCTAATACGTAATCTCAACCTTTGGCTTCCAGTTTGAAGCCATTCCATGTTGTCCTACCATTATATGCCCTTGTCAAAAGTCCTTCTCCATCTCTCTTGTAGCCCTTTTAGGTACTGGGAAGTTCTATAAGGTTTTCCTGTGGGCTGCTCTTCCCCAGACTGAACAATTTCAAATTTCTCAGCCTGTCTTCATAGGAGAGGTGCCCCAACTCTCTGATAATCTTCATGACTCTCCTCTAGACTTTCTCCAACAGGTCAATGTCCTACTTATGCTGGGGATCCCTGAGCTGAACAAGTGATGCCCTCCAGCCCCACAGTAACTCATTAGACTCATCTAATAATGGAAAGGCATATTTTATAGTTTTGTAATTTTATTTCTTCCAAATATCATGAGGATTTTTTATTATTTATTCTTTATTAAACAATAGTGGAGAAGAAAAGTATTCAGATGAAAAATATTTATATGGAAATAAGACCCATGTTATGACAAAAAACTTTGTACTGTCTTCTGGTGTATTGACTTCCACAAATTACTGTTTGCAAGGAAGGCTGGAGTCAGAGCTAAAGAACAGGAGATGGATAGACACAACACTGATTTCATAATAGCATAATCTTAAGCTTTTCCTTGTTTTACTGGAATAGAAAATGAGCACAAAACAGCTCCTACAATTCAAATTTGTTCTAAAATATCAGAATGGCACCATCTGACTTTAATACTTATTGTGCTGTGTTTCTCTGGAGCAGCTTTGACTTATCTGCTGTTAAATCTTCATTTAATTCCTCTGCACTGGTTCTATTTTCTATTGATTTAGATGTATCTTTTTCCATTTTGTCTCTATCCAGTTTTTTAGACTGTTTTGAAAATTTCTGGAAAATTTCAGTAAAATACACATTACTCGTGGCAGCTAATGATATAGAAAATATCAGAAAGAAGGAATTTATGCATTTTGTTATTCAGCCTTCTATGAATAAATCACTGCAGAACATCAAGATATATAAGAGCTATAAGGTCATATTTTCTGGTCAAAACAAGGGATGCACCTTGTAAGAGAATTACAAGACTCCAGTACTAAACAGCATAAGCAGGATGAAACTTCCTTTCAGTAGGTGGGAGCAATAGTCACCTCCTGAAAATCAAACACCTTTGATGAGGTTTGTGGACGGGCAGTTGAATAATGATGATATTGTTGCCTTTTTCCTAATCTGGAAATGAAACTTGACCTAACTTTAGTAAAGAAGTAGTGCAAAAAAGGATCTCTGATGAAGGCCTTGAAAGGCAGTTATGGAAAGATGTCCACAAAAGCCCACTCCTACAGGGATAAGTACTCATTTATAGGTTCTAGGAAATTAGCATAATTGATAAAAAGCAACAATTAGGACAAATAGAGATGCAATTCCCCCCCAGGTCAAGCCTCTTCTCTGGAGTCCCCCTTCAGCACTGGCTGTACTTTGAGAATGTGTCTCAAAGAGTTGTTCCCAGCCTTGGTTCCCAGGAAGAACCAAGGTAGCAAGGAGCCTTGTACCTCCTGGGGCTTGGAGCACTGGAATTTGTTTTGTCTTGCTGCCTAGGAAAAGGCTATGGAAAAGTACTGGAAAAACCAGCTACTAATACAACAGTTGGCAGAGTTACAAATATATGCGTGAAGAATACAGAGAACATATAAAAGAAAAAAAGGCAAACCCCAAACAGCATCAATATAAAAGATCAATACCCTATTTATAAATGTTAATCCAAGTACTCTATCTTACCTTAAATTATCTCAGTAATGGCATCAGTAACTTGACTCTATCTGTCTTGGAATTGCTACTGCTTATGGTTATATGGTTTAAAACCATTACCTGGACTACAGGGTCCCTTTATTAATTAAGCATCTAATAAGAACATTAATTTTAGAGTCCTTCTACAGTCCTTTTAGGGCACTAAGGAAAGTTCCTTAATACACTAACAGTTTGGATCCTGAACGAGAAATTCAGAGTAGAGGCACTAACTGGATGAATTTGGACCTTTATTAAGACAAGAGGAATGCATGACAGCCCAGCTGGTAGAAGTCTCATCACTGTAGGGGGCTGAAACCATTTCATTCCCCTACTCAATTAATCTCTGTCCACTTCCCTGACACATCAGCAAGGGTCACTAGTCAGTGGCAGATCTCAAAAAGGCTTTTTTTTTTTTTTTTTTTAGACACCTCTCTCTTTAGCAAAGAGTTGAGAACACAGGAGATACAGGCCACCAAAATCCTGTCAGCCTCATTCACTGACCAGCACAACATTTGAACAACCTGGTTCAGAGATCCACACAGAAGTTTTATCCTTAGTGAATCCACAATACATCTACTAGGAAGGAGGTTTTTTCCTCACTAATTTCTTCCAGAGAAAGCTCCCATGCCTGAAGATCTGACACTGGGATTCTTCCCTTATATGAATTGCACTTCAGGGTCTGACTCCTATCTCTCTGTCATTGGCTATAAATCTCTTTATTTTGTTTGAATCCATGGGACCACTCCAGATTTGCAAGGAATGGAAGAGAAGGCAGCAGATAATTTTTGTCTTGATTTTATGTCAGATTTCTACTTGAAAGCAATAGGTAGAGGTTATGCTTTGATGACAAGAATCTAACACCAGCAGTGAATGTGAAGGCACAACATCTAAAATTTGACTTTACAGTGTTTGGATTTCTACTGCAAATGGGTTAAATAATGGGGTGTTTTGAGAGGAGCTGCAGTAAATATACATCCTGATATCTAAAAAACTCTAAGTACAGGTAAATATTTCTTCTCCCAACAATAAGGAAGAAAAGTCTGTTACTGGATTTAGAAAACAGGTCACCCACTAAATCAGAATTTGGAAATGGTTTGTGAAGAACAATATAAACTTTTCACATTCCTTTAGTTGTTGGATTAACCTATATGTTGTGCTTAGAGTTTTATCCTCTAAGTGCTGATATAGCAACATGAAGAAAAAATTTCTGTGGGGATCATGGTTCTTTAGAGAAATTACTAAGATGAAAGAAAGTCTGGATAAATGTGAAGCTTTACTTAGAATGTCACAGTCAACAAATTGGTTTCTATCAAGAGGGAAAAAAAAGCTAAAATATAATATCTAACCAGAGGTATACATAGGTTTGTTTTTTTTTTAAAATTGTGAGTTTGTTGTTTGCCCTTTAAAAAAAAAGCCTCAGTTATTGTTTTCATAATTTTTAAATATGAAGCACATAAAACTATTTTTATAAAGACCAAGTGCTCCCTAAAATTAAGATTATTCTTTTAATTTTTAAACTAAATCTGAATTTTATCCTCATACCAATTTAGAGGATTTTAATATTCTTACCGACAGTGTATATATGTATACATATATATGTACATATATGTACATACATATGTATATATAGAAATATATACATATATATATACACAAGACTTTATGGTGCTTAACCCTCTTAAAGTGTCCTTTCCAATCCCAGTCCAATCTGCTCTTATTTTATAGGCTGCAAAATACTGACAGTTGATTAAATTCTAGATTTGTAAGAGCTTGATAAAACCTACATAACATGTAAGCTGCTTTAAAAATTAAAGAAAACAAAACCAAAAAACAAAACAGAGTTCATCAATCTTCAGAGAGCTTCTTAAAGCCATGGGAAATAGAGATTGTAGTAGGGGAAAGTGTGAAAAAAAATCCTCTGGGAGTACAGATATTTGGAAACAAATGGTCAAACAGAATAGGTCTTTTAATGGAAAAAGAGCTTAAGGCAGGATTACAGTTTTTCCAAAGATATCAGGCAGAAGAGACTAAATTTGCCAACAGCAGATTGTTGTGAAGACTAAGGGCGGTCTCCTCATTTTATAACCAGGATACCTGTACTAGAAAGATAGAATGTGTGATCATACCTAGAAAATAAAACTATCCTTTTCTCACCTGGACAAATGGTCCTTTCTGGCGGTGAGCTCTAATCCTTTTTGCAAATCAAATGAAACAATATCCAAACTGTTTTGACTTTCAAAATGAGCTTTAATTGGATTTGTGGAATCCCTTATGAGAAAGAGATTACCTGGAATGTAGGTGCTCAGTAAGCCAGTGGTAGGACTTGCAGGTGATGCTTTAAGTTTTAGCTTTTATATTTTTTTCAGATCCTGTGCTGTTTTAGTGTGTAGTTCTGGGTTTCATATTAAGTGCTACTAAGCTCTCTTCACAGAGTAGGTAGACAAAACAATTCCTATTCTAGTTTGGGACCAAGGACAATCAATACAAATTTCAGGCCCAAGAACATAAACAACCCTGAATTGATGAGAGAAAAACAAAGATGATGGAGCTTCATAACCTGAAGCTATAACTGGACAATTAACTCCAATATGTTAATGGACCAGAACTTAGAAATGTGTGAGGCCTTGTGGCTAGGCATCCATTTTGTGACCATTTTGGGATCCATCTTGGGTGTAGTCCAGCCAGGCTCTTGTGCTGCCAGGGTGTATCTATTGAGGCTTTTTAATACCTACTTTATCCTTTTCCTCTGTCTAGTCTCTGTTCCAGGTCAGCCTTCCAAGGCACCACAGGGAGGAATTGTCTGTAGGGTATTCTCTTAGGGGACTCTTCTCATGACACCATTTAATGTAGAAAAGCTTTTCTTATTTCTTCCCACTGATTTGACTTCATCCATAATTAAAACTTGTAGATGCCCATCTTGTCCCACCTTGATGGGAAGCATCCCTAGAAGGCCAGTGGATCGGGTTTGATACCAGCCTGGACCCTCTGGCCTGAATACTCCTTGCAAGACTGGAAGCAGGCAGTGTTTGCTCCCCACCTACTCTCCTGTCTCCAGCCTTCAGCTCCATTTTCTCTGCCCAAGAACATTTCCAAAGGGATTAAGGAAGGTATTAAGAAGGGCCTTTATTTCCATATAAGAATACCTTTTATTTGTGCAATTTGAGATTATTTCTGCAGAGAAAGGGGTCTTCTTGCTAAGAACTGTCTTGGAGAGGGATTTAAACAACACAACTAAAAAGACTAATGTGTTGTGACTTTATTAACTTCTAGAACTAGGTATCTGCACTGAAACTGTACAAATGTGGTGCTAAAATTAGGATGATTTTCTCCATTTGGCTTGTGAAGACTAAAAACCTGGAGGATTTGTTTCTAATTTGAGTTCACTCCCTCCCAAGAGTTCATCACAGCAGGGGCAGAGCAGCCTTGCTGGCAAGCTCTACGCAAGAAGTAAAGAGTTTTTTTCTTCATGAATGATGCATAACTTGCTTCACTGAGAACAAGAATGAATGCCTCTCCAGAGGATGAATGTAAAAGTCAAACGGATATGGACTGTTTTCTCCTCTGATCTCAAGCAACTTCTGTATAAAATGTTATTAGGTGCTCTAAATCTAGTAGAAATAATGCAAACAGTATGTTTCAGAGAGGTTATATATTGGGTTTTCTGAACATTAGTCCAGACCCCAGGTTATTCATGTTAGTAAGATACAATTTAACGACTTTGCTTAGCTTGTAAGCAGCCTCTCATCCACATTTTCCCCATTAGTCTCATTGGTCTAGACCAGTCTTGGACAGAGAGTTGAAGTGTGGCCATGACATCAGAAAATTTTCTAATTATGGCTAAATGCCTTTTCTTTGAATACCTGTCTTGTAGTGTGATATTATTACAAGAGAAGAGGTAAGGGCTGGACTGATTTTTATAGTATTCTAGCTATAAGAACTTTAGATATTTAACTTTTCTGATTTTCCCAGTCTAGTTTTCTTAAGGCTTCATTTGAAGCTTCAGTTGGCCAAATATTCCTTCACAATTTTTATTGCACAACAATATTCTTGACTTCACCATACAATAATTATTTTCAGATATGTATAACTTGACATATGTATGTGTGGTGCAGGAAAAGGCAGCATGGCAAAGTTATCTGAGAGACTCTTTAGAATTAAATTGTAGTATTTCAGGGTTTAAAATGTTAAACAAATTTCAAGTAAGATTGGGATAAAAGCACGTTAGGACACCTGATATATATTGAATGCAGTTCTTCATAAAGCCATCATTTCAACATGTGTCTGGATTTAATATGTCATTCATTGAAAACTTAAGGATTTTGTATCCTGAAAATTAGAAGTAATAAAGAAGTTGAGTTCAGGTTTCTGCTCTTCATTAAGGAAATTTCACAACATTTTCACAATGAGGGAAATTACATACTCTTTGGTTTTGAAGGGTTTTCAGTAGCTAATTAAGAGAGTGAGACTATCTATTTTCATTGCCCAGATATGATGAAAGCAGAATTACCTGCTGTGTCTTTATAACAAAATCAAGCTAAAAACAAAGATTGTGTCTTTGAAGTGCTCATAAACAAAGTATAGCACTGGTTGTCAACATTTTTGAAACACTTAAATATCAAATGAATGTATTAAATCAAAATTTCAAACAAGTAGTAGAAAGTTATTATATTGTTGGAATAAAATGGGTTGATGAGAACTGAGAGCCTCATGTTTGTTTTTTATTCATAATTGCAATGTTTAAAAAAAAAATCAGAGAATATTTTTTGGTGGCCATATTTGGTTGCTTGATATAAATACATCTCTTAAGAACAGGCCACTAACTACAATTCATTAGAAAATATTTAAATTCATTATTTCATCCATAACTGCTAAACAGGGGCTGTTTTACATCACATTTGTCTGCACTGTCTCCTGCAGCTTGCTTCTCTGATATTTTAATCTTTTGGTGATAAAGTCTTTTTGATATTCATCAACTCCTTTAACTATGTCAAGCTCTGAAATGTTTTAGATTTTCACAAAAATTCTAATTTTTTAATGAAAATTAGGCAATAAGTAAACACAGATGTTCCCTCCATTTCACAGGGTGCTAGGATTTCCAAATGGTATCACACAGATAATACCATGCAGGTAAGTGCATAAACATCATTAGCAATGGCTGCTGGAGTAATCCTCCTTTGTAGCCACACTACTGTTCATTTTCATAATAGAGCAATTAGAATTAGGAAATTCATTGTAATTGAAAATGCTAGTATGTACTTTTAACTACCCTAGGTGCCTAAACACAAAAGGATAACAGCAGAAAATCAGATCCTTGATGATCTGAAAATACAACTGAAAGTCTTGGCTTTCTGAAACACTTTCGAAAATTTTGTCTACAGGTCTTGTCGAAAGTAAATGGGGATGGGGGAGGCTGAATGAAAAGAGATGTAGCAGCTTTATTGTATATAGACTTTTGGAAACAGACACTGGAAACTGAGTCACTTCAAAACTGGAGTCAGATTGCCCTGGATCAGCCAGGCTCCAAAAAATCTTTTGCTTCACCCAGCTCTGCACTACATTCTTTTCCTTCCTGTGCAGTTTCTGAACGAATTGTGATTGCTGTAAAAGCTGAACTTGCACCTGTAGATAATTTCAGTGGAAAATGAGCTTATGGAGCTAATTCAGATTTACAGAGACCATAGGCCCAGACATTTCTGAACAACAAAATGGCTTTGACTGTCAAACTGGAAAACTTCACAGTAAAAACAAAATAGCGCCAGGAATTCTTGAACCCTGAAAATGTACAAAGGGAGACACTGCTGGAAGATAATGACACCTGGAAAACACATGCCATCCAAATTTCAGTTCAGAGTAACATGAAAAACAACAAAAATGATTTTATCATCCCTAGTGGGATTTTTGGTGATTTCACCTCTTATTTTCATTGCTCCTTATGAAACGGCTGCAAGTGAATGAATGAAACTGCTTTCACTGAAAAAAAAAATCAGCTCATATATATGAAATGTATCTGGAATACAGAAAAATCTCTTGGTTTTCATGAGCAGCAGAACCTGACACAGTAAAATTTGTGTTTGTATTTCAGAAAATCCACAAATACTCATTAGAGGATCCTTAAAAACCTCTGACAATGAGAGATCCTTCCTTATCAGTATTGTTTCCGTGTACAGCTCCACATTTCTAATAGTGTCTCTTGCTTTTCTCTAAAACACCAATTATAAAGTGTTTGGCTCGCAATTGTGTGACTTTCCATGACTGACACTTTTAGGCATTGCACAATACTGCACAACAATAGCAGTAGCATTTATCATTATTAGAATTACATAAAATGGAGATTGTAAATCCAAGGGAAATTGAGAAATTGGAAAGGTCATTTTGGAAGAGCAGAAACTTAATTTCTTAGTTTTAACAATACACAGTAATGAATAGAAGTATATCTGAAGCATTTATATAATTTCCATGATTATATAAAATTGGAACCTTGTTCTGTAGTTGTTTGTGGACAAGCATACCATTTCTTGTAGTTTAAAACTCACGTTGTTTTGTTCTTACTTTAATTTTACTGGTCTTCTGATTTAAACAAGGTAAAGAAAAAAACAGGCCATATAAGATCTTTCTGGCAAGCTGTCACACTTCATATGACATGCCATACATATGACATGTCAATACATTTTATTTTTCTATTATTTTCACTTTAAGAAACATAAGATGTGTGGGGATGAAAGAAGCCTCAAGAGATTTAAATTAAGTCATCCACCTCCATAAAATCTTGCCTTTGCTGTAAGTACTCTATAGTTTAAACAGTTTATGGGAAGTAAAGGACAAACAAATTGAAGTGGAATAAATTTTGAATTCCTGGAATTATTGCCTGGAAGAATTACACAAATAATTATTAGTCTGTTTTCTCTGCAAGTTTTTGCTCCTCAACAATATTTCTTGAAATTTCAGAAGTCACAACACAACTGTCATCCTGCACACTCTTTTTTCACCATTTCCCCCCTTCATAGGAAATTAAAGTAATAGAATTAATTTAGTAAACTTTAAACCTTACTTTTTAAAATTTGATATTCATTAACAGGTAATAAGTTTTTCACATTCATCTGAACTACAGATTCTATGTATCATGCAATATTTGTCCTCAATATAAGAAAATGCTTGCAGTCACTGAATTACTGTCTGTGTACTCATTAAATGAGCATGAAAAAGCTGTTAAAAAACTGGTCACCTAAAATGTGACCTTGTCAGTCTTCTTAAAGCAGATAGGTTTAAAAATTGCTCAAATAAGATGATACCTCAGAAATAAATGGAAAAATATAGAATGCTGAGGGAAAAAGGCTCTTTATTCCTCAAGATGTTCCAGTATTAGAATGTTTTTTCATGTTGCTGTTCCAAATACAAATGAAAAGCTGAGAAGTGCATTAAACATTTTTATATATAGTGGTATGCATAATAAAATGACAAAGTTACAAGAAAATGTATCAGAAATATTTCAAAATGTTTTGTTTCAAAATTTTGAGTTAATTATAAAATAAGTTTTAAAAGAGATCTTTCATTTCATTCCTGTTGTCTGTATTTTTCTCCTGTGGGCATTTTCCTTGGCCCAAGGACATTTCCCCTTATGCATTTCTAGTCATATGATGCCTGTGACACACCACTCACTTTGTTTGGTTATAGGTGAATCTCAGCTGCAGTGAGGTAACACTCCAGGAAGTTCTACCCTCAGGGAACAACACAGCCCTGAAACCTTGCAGAGCATTGGGCCAAGACAAAATTCACAGTTCAACCTGACTTAATAAAAACAAATACTTCAGAACCAACCACTATTTCCTCCCTCTCCAAAACAGAAAAAAAAAATCTGTCCACCCAAATAGAAACTGTTTTTATTTTCCTAATAGATAATACAAATTCAGCAAAATCGGATTTCCCAAAATATTGCATTTGTACTAACTTCATTTTACATGAGAGAGTAAAATAATTCTAATGGGAAAACCTCAGAATAATATGGAACACGGGAACAAGGGAATCTTTTGTTAGTGTTATAAAGGTTTTTAGAATGAACTCTAGAAAACTATGGTCAAAGTAAAGCTTACAAATCATGGTTTATGAAAAATTAGGAAAGGAGAAGGAAAAACCTCAAACACCCCAAAATCCCCAAAAGATACGAAAATAAGATCCTGCAGTTAAAAAAAGAACAGAGCCTCCTAGATAACATCCCTCAAAGTCTTTCTAATCAGCAATGGCTGCAGAGATGTTCTGGCAGGGATATTTGGCATTACTCAACACAGTACTGTCATTAGTCAATGAAGTCCAGAATAGGACATCTTCCTAGAGCTCTGTATAAGAGCATGACTTTCAGGAAGAAAATGAAATAAATTTGAGAAGTCATATACATATTTATGCATTTGAAAATGGGCAAAATGAAAGG
Organism: Cinnycerthia olivascens; assembly: GCA_035048155.1. Classification (NCBI taxonomy): domain Eukaryota; kingdom Metazoa; phylum Chordata; class Aves; order Passeriformes; family Certhiidae; genus Cinnycerthia; species Cinnycerthia olivascens. The sequence goes on from JAWWMU010000106.1 coordinate 142,599,981, forward strand.
CTAAATTCATCTTAGAATGATACAGCAATGTAACATATACGATATGGATGCTGCCCACTAGGTGCAAAATAATAATCAGAAAACTTCTTTTTATTCAATACTTATTTTGGATTACAAAAGATGATTAGCTAAGATCTACCATATGCGTTCAGATCAAAAGTGCACTCAATCCAGCATGCTGTTGCACACAGTGGTCAAAAGTTGATTTTTCAAGAAGAGTTTAAAACAGAGAAACAGAATAATGATATTTTGCTGCAGTGGCCTCCCAGCTGCAAAAATCCATCTATGAGCCTGAAGGGTTGCTTTAGTATTTTCTCTGCCTAGATAGAGTTCACTTTCATGAACTTTCTTAGTTTTGAAAGATTCACAGAAGCAGTCAGATTGGATGGGACCACAGTGGGTCATCTGTCCAGGCTCCCTGCTCAGGAAGAGCCATCCCAGAGCACATGGCACAGGATAGTGTCAGATGGTTCTGGAATATCTTTCACTTGGCTAACATAATTAATATCTACAACACTCTGAAACATGAAGTTCCCCAGCTTAACCTCTCTTGTGTAAAGAAGCATTTTTAAACACCTGCCAGTTGCTGTTTCATTTGATGGCATCTTCTATGGGAAAGGATGAAGAACAGCCACTCCATCCTGTTTCCTAGGGGAAATCTTTTGGATGCCATATCAACTCAATACACATCAGCACAGTAACAGCATAAAACTCACTTATAAATAAATCAGGTGGTATAACACTGGAGCCAGCAAGGCTACAAAAGCCTGGTGATATTCAATTATCAATACCAGTTAACACAAAAATAGGAGTCTTTTTCCTGGTGGCCATACCTGTCGCTGGTTTTCTGTCTCTAGTCTCAGCCTGGCTTCCACGCATCTCCTGGTCTCCAGGAAGGCTTGACGCTGTGCTCTGTCTGATAGGTAGCTAATGAAGATTCCTGCAGTGTTCATACACATAAATAACACTGCCTGAGCTGCAATCTGCAATGAACAACAAACAGGATTTGATTAGACAGGAGAAGCAAAAATATCTGTTTAAAAAAAATGAAAGAGAGACGAAGACAGCTTTGTAGGTTGTAAAAATAGCAGTTAGGAAAGTTTGCATAAAAGAATATCTTGGATCTTAAGTAGAGACATCAACTTTGTAAATTGTCTCTGCCTTGAGGATGAGATATGCAATATTTGGGGCATTAAACTCTGGTTGAACCACAAATTATATTTCCAAAAATTGACTCACAGAGCTCTAGCCAGGAATGATTACAAATGTAATTAACAATTTGTTTTTACCCTGCCTCTTCTGCAAGAGCAACTTTGTGATTTGTTCCGGCTTTAGTTTGGGAAGCAAGCCATATCAAGGAAAACAAAGAATGTCAGTTAGCTAAGAATTAATATCAGTGATGACAGTTATTGTGTTATTAATATCAGTGATAATGGTTATTGTATTATTATCCATCAAATAAAATACATTCATTTTCAGTTGATGTCAAAGCATCCATTTGCACAACCTGAATTCTGAACCATTCAACAGGGGAAGCTGAAAGGATAAACAAATTCTTGCACAGCCTGTGTATACAGACTTCTTTGCTGAAGTCTGCGTAAGAGCTGAGCTGGTTTTCCTTGTAGGAGTTGCGTCGCAGCTTCTTCCCTATAAATCAAGAGACCCAAAAAGGAGTGGATCCTTGAACAGTTTAAATGTCCGTGGATTTGTCTGTCATCGACCTGTCTTTCTCCTCTGCGTGTTTGTAAAGCAGGGCATATCAACACCATTGAAATGAGAACTGGTTGGGAAAGTGAGTAAGAAACTGGTAATATTAGACTGCACTACAGACAGGACAGAGTTCTGCAGTTTCAGTACCTTTATCCAATATCTCATGCTTGTCTTTAGTTGAGATTTCAAAGGCTCTTTGAATCTTTGATAGCTATGGGTGATACCTACAGGATTATAACACCAGAACAGCCACTACAAGGCAGATCAAGTGTTTGTCATTCAGGATACTCTCTATGGTAGTGGAAAACAGTTCTCAGGCAGGAGTAGAAGAATAAAACAGTAGATAAAGTGTACAAAAGTACATCAAGCATTCAGTGATGTTTTGTCAAAACAGTCCTGAACACTCCAGCAATCTGTGATTGCAGAACATTTTGGGATAGAGATTTTACTTTCTTACTATCATCTAATAATCAGTTTTCCTAAAATCCAAGTGTTGTTTGTCCTAATAGAAGAATCCCTGAGCTCATTGCGATTCTTTGACTCAGACCTGCAGGTCTCGCTCCCTATAGTCTTGTGGGTTTGAAAATGAGATCTGATATCAGACCAAAAGCATCTGGCAGAAACTTCAGCTTTACATATTCCTGTATTTCTGAATCTGGAGTATTGTTCTACTACAGTACAGGGAATTAATTTGCAATTTATGTGCCATAATTAAATAATAATGCACATCCTGGCTCCAGATGAAGTTTTGTTTAACCTTTTTCAAAAGTAGATGTCTAGACAAGGCTTGTGAGAAATAGGGCATGATTAGCACGATCCTTGCATCTCTCTGTTTTCCAGGATCCTCTAAGGTGGAGGTGATATACTCAGTGCACCTGCACAAGTTTTCCTGATGCCTTTCTCAAGTTAATAGTACATTTGGCTCCTATGTGACTCAATAATAAAGATTTTTACAATTTAATTGGGTCCTTTGTGATAAAAATGTTTCCTTTTCTTTCCTTGAATTCACTGTTTCATAATTTCCTTGAGTGCTGCATCATGTTTATAAACAGTGATTAATCATTTCCATTTAATTTGCTTGTCACCATTCCTGATTTTACTGGCTTAAAACACAACCCCTTACTTTTAGTTTTCAAAAGGGAAGAATTTGAGACTTTTTAGTTGCTCTGCATATATCACTATTCTCCCTTTGAGCTTACTGCTTTTTTCCTGCTATCTACCATACTCAGTTTCACTGGAGATGTGTTGCCCTGGACCAGCCAGCTTCCCCCAGACACTGTCTTCGCTCCAAGGTAAATCAGAGAAGGCATTAATTTATCTATGAGATAACTCCTATCTGGTGCAAGCTACTAAGAGGTGTATAATGAGACATGACATGAGATTGAGAGCAGTTCAGAACTGAATTGTTCAGCAGGACAACTGAAATCAGCTGTAGGAGGTTGGAGAAGTCAACCTTTCAAACCTTTATAACTGACTTTAAACTTTGACCTGGACGGTACTTTCACACATGGTAGGAAAGTTAGAGGGTGAAAAAAAAGAAAATCCTTCCAGGATATTTGAAAAGTGCATTTTAATAGTGAAAGCATTGACCAGGTGGTCTCCTTTGCTTGACATTTCCTCATGAGCCCAGTTCAGTCACCCATCTCTGCTAATGCTCAGGACTTGTTCCACTCACTTCAGCAGATCTCCTTAGAGCAAATACACTGCAGTTTGGCTTTCAATTAGATTTCATGAGTACAAAATTTGATTTGGACAAAGGGAATAATGAAGAACATGTTGCAGGTAAAACAACAGCTTATGCAGGGGCAGAATAAGCCTTTCTGACACATGGTAGTCTGTTTGAAACTATTCCAAAGAGTAAAGAACTATGACTTGCAAGGCATAATAATCAGGAGCTCTTGTTAATAAAAGAATAAAAAGGACATATAAGACTTGAGTTTCTCATTACTGCTCCTTTTTTTCTGGAGCTTACTGGGGCCAATTCCAGAAGTGTCCAAGGATTTTCTACAACCTGTCAAGGCTACAAGCCAGGACAGACTCTGCTTTCAAAAACGTACAGAGTTTCATATCTTTTTGACCTGAAAACAATTAATGCTCACAGAGTATGGAAGCTGAAGTATAATGTGAAAAAAGAAAATACTTTCACAAGTCTATTTGTTTTTAAGTCTATTTGTATCTGGCACAGCATTTAATAATGAACAGTAGTATCATAGCAAGTGATCTTAAAAAGATATAAATGATATATTTTGATTTTAAATAGGACTCTAAGGAGGTCTTCTTCTTGAATATTTAAAAAATGCAAACAAGATACCCTTTACCACACTTCTTGGGAATATCTCTGTAACAGGATTGTCACTGTCCCTGCTGAACCTACAGTTACACATAATCACATAATAGGATGAACAAAGCTAAAGGAAGTTACTTGACAAGATCACTGTGGCAGTAGAATCACAGAATCACAGAGTCATCAAGGTTGGAAGAGACGTTCAAGGTAATCCATTCCAAGCATCAACCTAGCATCATCATAATCACCCTTAAATGACATCCCAAGGTTCCACATCTAGATGCCTCTTGAACAATTCCAGACTCCACCACCTCCCTGGTCAACTTATTCCAATGCCTGACTACACTCTCAGAGAGAATTTTGTTTCTAATATCTAATCCTCGCAATTTAAGATCATTTCCTTTTGTCTTTTCACTTGAGACATGTCAGAAGACACTGACATCCACCTCACTAAAACCTCTGCTCATGTAGTTGTAGAAATTAATGAGGTGGTCCTGAGTGTCCTCTTCTCTAGATGGAACAATCCCTATTCTCTCGGCACTCCTCACAAGACATGTTTTCCAGACCCTTCACCAGTTTCATTGCCCTCATTTGGACATGCTCCAGTACCTCAAAATCCTTTTGGAAGTGAAGAGCCCAAGAACAAGCAGCCATTAAAATTTTTACTGCAAAACTCTGCTCTTCATTTCTCATAGGAGGCGATTAAGAACCTAGTACACATAGACAGAAATCACTTTTCAAATAAATTGTCATTTATAAAGTGTCCTCCATAGACGCACCTCAGAATCTTTTACAAAATCATTATGAAAACTAGCAAAAAACAAAGGATATGAAAGGAGAGGATGTAAGTCAGACAAGTAAGCTTAGTTTAAACTTTACAGAACACATTGATTGAAATAACATCATTTTTATCTTCCACTCATATAAAAAAGGTTTTTCCAACACAGCTGAAACCAAGAAAACATTTTGAGTTGATTTGGAACTGCTAGTTTTCAAAGAAACAATTAAAAGTCACTGGACATGACTCATCAGAAAGAAGTGGTAATCAAAGCAGGTACAGTATAGTAATGCAAGAGAACAGGAAAAGGAAAATTTACTGAAAAGGTGGTAAAGTAACTCCCAAGTCTTTTGTGAAGTGGTAGGTAATCAGCTACAGACAGTTTTCAAGGCAGAATTGAATCTAGTTCAGGAAGCAGAAAGTTCAGAAGGGTACAGGTGAGATACTAGGCTAAGTATAACAACAATTTTTTGGAATTTCTGCTATTAAGAACACTTAATTGAGTTGGCCTTCCATAGGAGTTTACACAGAATCCTGTGAGCTTACGAATGACTGGAAGCAAGTTAAAGAAGGTTTAACAAATGCCAGAAATTTCAAGACATGAAAAATCATAACTGAACTGTGTTTCAGTTTTACCATGATTTTCCTTTTTGAAATACACAATTGTCCATCAGGGAATTTAGAGCCATAAGACCAGACATTAAACAGACATTTATGGAGTGTATAGTGATTGACTGAGTTCAGCACTTCCAAAAAACACATAACCTGAGGAAAAATGAATATTCATGAGCATTCAATGAACCAAATTGGAAATATGTTGATTGATATAGATGGCCCTAAAAGATTGTAAGAGATGCAGGAAATCTTCATCATGAAGTTGAGAAAACAACAGCATATACCCACATGGAAAGCACAGTAGAGGCAGAGGAGAGAAAGCTTACTAAGTTTAGAATTTATTCTGAGATTCAGAAGGACAGTGAACTTGTGAGTTACTACCTCAAGTGCAGAAATGCACTCTAGAATGTTTAGCAGAAATAAACCTATTTTTAACCTCTTCAGCAGGTAATTTTGTTCTGCCACATAGAAACAGAGCAGCTTAGGGGCTGATATCACCCAAACACATTTGAGAAGTAAAGAAATGCATTTCTTGTAATCTCCAGCTAGACATTCTCAGGGCTTTAGCAACAGATTAGGGTATTTCTTGTCTGTTTTGGAAAATCTGGAAAGTTAACTTGTGCTTCTTAAAGAGTGTTTTCAGCATGTGCCATATAAAGAACTGGTTGCTATGGTAATTATTATTAGATAATTAAGTTTGGAGAAGCATTTTGATTCTTCATTAGTTGTTTAACTAAAAATAGATCACCACAAGGGTATTTTTTGTAATTAAAATATCTCAGAAAACACTTTCTCCCTTCTCAATCACTGTCTTGCTTGGGTTATTTGAGGGAAAATAAGATGTTTGTATAAGAACTCATCATCACGAATGGACTGAGAGTTGCACAAGAAGACAAAAATACTCTACTTTCTCTAAAACAGGAACATCTGGCAGTACAGACTCTACTGCTCTCTTACTGCTGGGCTGCAGCAAGCCTCTATCTCCCACTGAGAGCATGATTTTATGAATCAAAGTTCTTGGCAGAGAAACTAGTAGGTACCTGTTTCTCTGTACTGCCTCATGCCCACCTTGATCCCTCAGTATAGCTTCCCCTTTGTCGTGCCAGATCAATTATTTGTGGGACCATACTGTGAACTATATCAGGGAAGTCAGCCAACTTAAAAAACAAACATTTGGTGTTGGCAGTAATTTTCATATCTAGAGCAATCGTCTGATTAAGTTCACAGCACAGCCTCCACAGGAACAGGAAGCATGTGAACATTCATAGCTGGCACTACTGCCAACTCATTAAACAGAAATCATTGCTGCCTTATTGTTAAATCACCTTGTAAAGAGTGTTTTTATTCCCAAGGTTCACTCATTCCGACTTCTTCTGGGTCTAACTGCTAAATTCCCCTGGCCATGATAAGAGGGAATTTTGTTTGTTTTATTTTGTGGATGCTTCTTCACTGACTTTTATTGGAAACCAATCTGGCCCACAAAGGTGCCCAAACTGCTGCCATGACTTTCCAGAAAACTCACCTGTCCCTGATCTGCCCTATTTTCCAATGCATGAGTACAACAGATGTTTAACTCCTGCTCACAGCTGGAGTGAGTGCTACTCTTTTATCTGATCTACATACAGGTGCTATACTGACAGACAGAAATATACCATAGCCCTGGGAAGACAGGGATGGAGAATAGCATAATGTTTATGTATGGCAAAGTTAGACAAGCACACACCATGATGGCTAAGAACAGCTTTAGCCCACCTACCCTTGATCTGCTACATGTGAAAGAAGCCATTTGTACCAGTGTCACCATCTGATTTCATGATTTAAACTGAATTTTGTGGTTCAGCTGTGCACAGGTCCCATGGGAACATTGACTGATTCTTCAAAAACTCTGATCTTATTTATGACTCTAGGAGAGCTGAGACCTTTTAAGAAACCTGATCTTTCTACTTCCAGAGCCATCATTAGAGGACTTCACTTGTACTTGGGAACAGTCTGGTCTTTAAGGTGCATGAAATGTGCAGACTGCCAGCAGGTTGGCCCTATCAAAACATAGGGCCTCTACCACAAGAAATTATTAGATTCCCTTAATGAAAACAACTGGTTTCAGACAGAATTTTCTTCATCCTGCTGCAGAATATCCCAACATGAATTTTTGTCCTGATAGTGGTTTAGAAAATAAAACTGTTTCCCTCTGAACGATGACAGCTGTTCATCTTTTCTGGCATACCTCATTGCTTTTTCCATCTGATAAATTGTGTTTATGTCCCAGAAATTACCTGCAGGACATACTCCATGTCTCTTCCCACTGGAACTGCAATTGTCATAATTTGTGTGCAGATGACTCTGCCTTGGTGCATTCTACAGAACTCTAACAACAGACTGCACAAGAGAAACTTTTCATTATTCTTCCTAGTTAGTTTAGGCCAAGTCACATGTATTTTCATCTGAATTACCAAGCTATGGCCATAGGACAAAGAAAGAAACAAGATTCTGCAAACCATTTTTCCCTTTTTGTATTACAATGGAAAAAAATTAAAGCAATAGCAAAATGTAATGATCTTAAATTACTCTTGAATTCTTTATCAAGAAATAGACAACCTTACAAAATCCACTCTAGTCTGTGTCAGAGTGAGACTAATACCTATTAAAAAGTGAATTGGGTTAACTGAAATAATATTGAGAATACTGGTAATGAAAAATACATGAGGGATATCACAGTGTTGAGTGTCCTTTTCCAAACAAGTCTTGTCCTTCAAATCCTGCTTATATTCTGATGGGAAAGCCCTATTAATTACCTGGGTGTATTAATCAGTGATACCTGCTGGCAAACAAACTATCCCTTACAGCTATTCTTTTTTTTTAAACGATTCACCCACCCCCCCCCCCCCCCAAAAAAAAAACCAAAAAAACAAAAAGGCCAAAATAAAGATGGAGAAAAA
>JAWWMU010000106.1:142608807-142626943 GCA_035048155.1 Cinnycerthia olivascens
ATCCCAAAAAAACAACAAAAAAACAAAAAAACCCAACCCCCTCCCCCCCCCCCCCAAAAAAAAAACCCAAAAAAACAAAAAGGCCAAAATAAAGATGGAGAAAAATGTTCTTTACGCTTTATTATTAGCATTTTTTTATAGCAGGCCAGTCTCAAGGCTACCTTTTCCCCACAGTTTCACCTGCAAGTGGCTGCCATTTTGCATGGATGTCACTGGTGATGGAGTCTACCCATTGAATTTACAGCTGATTGATGTGTGCAACAGCAAGAATCAGCTGAGAGTGCCTAGATCAGATTTTAGCTTTACTAGACTAGAAATAAAATGGAAAATATCTTCTCTCTCCAAATTTCCCATCATGGCTGCCCTGCTTCCATTTAAAATTATTTCTTTAAAAAGTGATCAGAAAACTCCAATAAAAAACAATTGATATTGTTGTCTTTATTTTTTTTCCCTTGGTATCTCCTTCTGTTGCTGACTCTGATGATCTGAAAACCAGGAAAATACAGAACTCAACTATTCCATTTTTGGAGTCCTTTCCTAGTAAAACCTTGAAAAACACCAAAACAATCAAAAACTATTTTCTTAGCTGTCCCCGTTGAGCTGTAAACGTGAGACCTATACTTACTCCAGGGAAATCTCTTGGGGATAATAAAAGAAGTAGTTGTAGTCTGACTTCAGTGGACACAGAATATCAGGTATCCTTTTCCACACTGAGAACCAGTGCTAAGACCTTGGGAGACTTCAGGAAATGGAGTGCCCACGAAGATATGGATGAACTTGCAAGGAAAACTTAAGGATGGCTGGGAATTTGTAACAGGGCCCAGAAGACTTTGTCCTCCAGGACTGAACTGAACACATCTTAGGCACAGCAGAAGACATGAGTCACCCACGCATAAACAGGAATTTCATTGATATCTGATGTTATTTGATATTTTCTTTAAAGTCTGCTTTATCTCAAGTTTTTTAAGCTACCATTTAGGGGACATCCTGGGCAAGAAAACAGGGAAAGGACATGGAAGCAAAATGGAAATGTACCAGACAAAAGCCATGAGAGGTTACAACATTCCAGACCAGCTGGATTAAAACTTTATCTCAGAGAGTTAGGCAAGGACAAACATTTTCCTTTGTGAAACTTGTGGGTGTTGTTCTGCTATTAGTCATGGTGAATGCTTCAGTGTGGTGAGCTAGAAGAAGTCAAACTGACATCAAAAGTACAGAGAGTGCTGTGGGAAAGAGTTGATTCAGTCCTTGGCTGATAGAATATACCAGAGACAAATAATGAAGGATTAGGCTTCTCCTGACACTTTGAAAGCAAAGGAGATGCATAGTGCAGGACTCATTTTGCACTGACAGTGGTGTGATTTAGGACTAATTCCTTTGAAGGCAGTGGCTTATTCTGGTTTAAAACAAGGATGGGATTAACATCAAACCCTGATATTTACCGTGAGCCAAATTCTCCTTGCCTGACAATACAAGCCATGCCTTTGTTTTCCCTGCTTGTATAAGCACGAGAAACAGAAACTGGACTGTTCATGGAATATTAAATAAATGATGCAAAGCAAAACAATCTCTTTCTCTGATGTTGAATAATGAATCCTGCTGATGAAATGAATGCTGCTGGAGACTGTTAAAACTTGATGGACATAAACTAACAAGAGAAGGCTCTAAGATGATTTACATCAGTACAGCTGTGTACAAGGTTTGATACAATGTACAGCCATGAATGATGTGGACATATTTGCAGTTTGGGTTGTGTAAAGGCACCCACTCAGGAGCAAAGTTAGTCTTTACCTGCTCACACAGAAGCTGATTGTCTTCAAAAGGAAATTTTCTTGGGTAAAGCAGTGTTTGGTCTTAGTGAGTATTTAGCTCACAGATTTAAGTCAATATCGCTGTAGTCAGGATATGAAAATATTGTGCTTTTAGGAGCACTCAATACACTAGTGCTTGAAATGAAATTGGGTGTGGTTTTGGACATGCTGGCATATGATTACCAAGGCTGATGACTCTGTGTTTTGTGGCACAAAAATCATCCCATAAACAATCAGTTTTATGAACTGATCTTCCAAGAGGTTAACGTTTTTTGAAAGCCAGACTTTTCTAGTTGTTAAATTATGGAATGGTTGAAGGAGAAAGGTCACTGTTAATGACAGGGTGAGCACTTTGCTGAGTTTAACAATTGATCCAGACCTCCATCTGTTTGTTGGAGATATTCATCCTGGCCCTGATGGTTTTTTAAACAATCTCTTCCAACAATCATGATCTGTTAGATATCAGAACATGAATGAAACAAAGCATTTCAGATATCCTAAGGAATCGTTTATGGTTCCTTCTTGATAACAATTTGAGTATTTTGGTTTCCCTATAAGGATGAAATCAGTTCTTACTGCACAAGTTCTGCTACTCAGCCAGTTAGCATTGATCGGATTGGTTTAAATTGAAAAAAAAAAAAAAAAATAAAAGATCTTTTGGTCTTGAAGTAAAACAAGGCCCCAGGAAACTTCACTTTATTTTCTTCTTGTTTAGATAGTGTGGTGCTGAAAGCAATTAAAGCCATGTCTGTAGACAGCATTATGAACTCACTAGTTGTTGATATAAAGCTGGTATCCCATGGCTGACACTGTAAAGTAACTACGTGTGTAACCTATAGTAAATTCTAGGTAAAAACAAGAACAAATTCAAATGACTTCTCCATGTTGTCATCCTCATGAATATTCACATCCATTTGTTAAAGTCAGCATGATTAATCATTATATGAGTACAAGCCTAACATATTTTTCCAATAAATACACTGTGTAGTAGTATCATAAATTACTTTTTCCAGGCATTTTGGTCTTTCTTACCTTCTTACATGTTCCTAATACTATTTTACACAAAGAGTTTATAAAAAAAGACAAAGACTCTAAATCATGCCTGTTATTACTTTTAAGTAGATAAATATTAATTATAAAAGTAGAACACTGTGACTAAATACCTCACAAGATGATAGTAAAAATAAAAATATTGGAGAACAATGTCTGGAGACAAGCAACACAAATATGGAGAACCAGAAGAGTTTTATGAAGTGCTAATTTTTAAAAAAAGTTTGTATGTTTCTATGTTAAAATTTTCAGTCTTTGGCAGAACTTGAAAGAAAACCTCTAACTCTGCCTCACATCTTTTATATTTCCCTAGTAAGTAGTAAAGCAGTGCAACTGCTGCATTTCCGAAAAACTCAGATTTTTAGGTGTGGAAATGCCTTTCTTAGGCTGATACATGTCTGGTGGCCCCAGAAGGTAAAATGTGGCTACATGGAGATATTTAAGATTCAGAAGACACCTGCAGGATCTGCAGGTGGCAGATGTGGCAGTCCTCAGCTTCCAGCTCCACTGGAAAACTGAAATGGAAGAGTCATTGCCACTCAGAGCTGCAAAATCCCTCCTCTGGGAGGTGTCAGCTCCTGCTGACTTCAGTATTCAATAAAAACTGCTTGCTGGATGACAAGACATCACTGATCTGCAGGACTTGCAATTGGGAGGTGGCAGCTCAGGAGCCAGTGCAGACAGGAGCACAGCAATGCCACTGCATTTGGATGGGATGATCCAGACATTTCTGGAGGAATGCATCCTAGTCCATACACTGTCCATGTGCACATCTTCAAAATTATTATTATGATGAAAAACCCAGGATGTCCTACCTTTACCTACCACTGACTTCCACTTAGAAGAACAAGATTAACTGTATTTTGCCTGTGTGTTTAATATCATCCTCTCCCTTGAACAAAAAATCCAGCATAATTTGCAAAGTATTCATTTTTCAAAAACAGATTCCTGTGTCTGGCAGGAGTAGAAATGGTTGTCTGAAAATATTTCATTAAAGTTTTCTGTATAATTACCTTGAATGGCTGCTGCTGATTTTGTAGTCTGTAAATGAAAGTATTTTGCTGAAAGACTGAATCGCCCTTCACAACATGAAAAACTGGATTAAAATATCCTGCCAAGGTCAAAGTTTATTGCCCTTGAAGAGAACATTAGCCACCAGGTTCCCTGTGTTTAAACTGTCTGCTACTAAGCATTTCTCACTATTGGAGAAGGACAGAAATATTTTGTGTCTGTTCCAAAGTAAAAGCCCAATTCCCTCCTTGTGTCAGAGAGGGATGCTCAGCCTCAGGGAAACAGCTCTGTTACTGCAGTGACAGAAAACATCCTCAGGTCTAATGGACCTGTTGTGGGTGTCACTCATGGAGAAACTTGGCAAGAGACAAGATGTTCCATGAGCATTCCCAGAGTTTAGGATGGATTTAGATGCAAAGTTAGAGACAGGATTTTTCCACCTCTTAATGATGCTCCAGCTACTGAACAAGCATTCATTAACCCCTATATTTATTTATGTATTCTTATATTTTTTCCATTATTTTCATGTGCACCACATATCTAGGAATAGTCCTAAAGTCAGCTATAGTCCCAAAGATTTCTGAAACATATCTTTTAATGTACACAATGAAATATTTCCTTAGAGCAGAAACAACTAGGAAAATTCTTATTCTTTGTAATTGAGTGCACATTTATACAATAGACAGAATCTAAAGTAACACTGCTCCTCTGAATATATTTATGCATATTTATATAGATGAAAATAAATAAATCAGACTTGGTTAATGACATAAGATGAGGAAGATTAAAGGTGAAGTAAAATGAGATGCTGATGACCTGAAAAATACCTTTCACTGGGCAAAAATAGCCCATATTCAATCAAAAGATTCACTCTTCTCTGTTTTTTTGTCTTCAATATGACTTTATTGGCAACATAGTCTCTCCATCAATTCTTACTCGCTTGGAAGACACAATTGGATTTTGTCATTTTCTTGCACTATCAACAATACTATTGGCTAATATTTGATCCAACATGACTGTAGCAAATCACAAATATAGATACCTGAAGCTGCAGAATTTTAGGCTACATAAATGAAAATAATTCAGACTAATTCACCAGTCTCAGAGCAGCAATCATTGCATATACAAAATGGTTTACTTATTCTGAAACTGGGGGTGAGAACACTGTGCATCATAGTCAAAATTAGGAGCAAGTATAATTTAATTATAGAAAGTAGGGCATGAGAGGGCCTTGATAAGTCACTTAACCCATGCTCCAGGGTCCTGGATATAACCTAAATCACTCCTAAAAATTGCCTCTCTAAACTGTTTAATTATATTCAGGGTAAAACCTTCCAAGAAAAATGAGGTTATTTAACATATTGTTTTTACGTTGTTTTTTCAAGGTTTCTTTTACTAGCTAATGTAACTATTCTTTAGAATAGCTTAACCCATCATCTCATGATCACTCATGGATGAAACAAAGAACAATTATTTCTTCCTCTCTGTAGCAGACCCTTCCATATTTGAAGGGTCTGTCTCTTCATTTTCTTTTACTCTAGAGTAATCCTCTATCCTGCAGAAATAGTGAAAATAAGCAGGATCCACTGTGACTAGAAACAGCATGTTTAAAGAACATCAGTGCTTTCTTGGGAGAAAGTTAATTTCTACTTTTACTTTTTTTAAAGGATAGTATCTGTTGCTCAAAACATTGTCCTAACTTTGATAGACTCACTCTCTGAGGATAAACCTGCCTCCAGCTTTCTTTGGCACTTAGGACTGCTGAGAAAGCCTCAGGTGGACCACAGTACACAGAAACAGACACATAGAGGCACACACAGACACAGACAGACAGGTAGACAAACACACACACACACAACACATAAATCACATATTTGAACATTTATGTAGCAATCTGACCATATGAAACTGAATGGTAGAGTAATTATTTTTGCTGATAGAAAGAAAGACATGTATTGCTAATATTTTCAAACTCTTCCACCTGTAACATTGCACAGACCACAGAGATCTAGGAAGTGGAGACAGAATTGTTCCCAAAAGCAGCACAGAGTGAGTGTGTGTCTGATGTTTGCTGTAAGCTTGTGCTCTGGCAGTGCTTGATGTCCCTAGATGGGGATGGGGAAGGCAAGGCTGCTGCTTTGAGCTTTGAGCCATATGATGGTGGTAAGCCCATAGAACAGCTCTCATGAAGAAATGAGAGCTGATGACATGTGGTAGACTCTGAAGTTTTAGGTTTATGGTTTAACTCGATGGTCTGAAGTGTCTTTGTCAGCCTAAATGATTGCTTGATTCTATGATACAGGCCTGCAGGCAAGCCCCTTCCAGGAGTTGAGGCTAGGATGGACTGAAGTGTGTGCAGAAGGCACAGCATGCAAACCAGGTCTCTCTGTGATCACAGGAGATGTAACCATGTTCAGTCTGGATTCCCATGTTAGTTCTGCCCGCCAGATTCTCAGTGTATCTATATATCTATATTCTTGAAACAATACCTGTACTGCTATCACAGCATTAAGGAGCTTGGAAAGGACTTCTGGAGATCATATTGTAAGATCTTCCTCAAAGCAGGATCACCTGCAACTTGCTTAGGGTCTTGTCCAGTCAGATTTCAAATATTCTCAAGAATGAATACTTCTAAACATCTCCAGGCAACCTGTCAATAGTGCTTATTCACATAGAGTAAAAAAAGGTATTTTTTATGCTTAAGTGGAATTTACTGCATTTCAGTTCATGCACATTGACTATCATCCTGTCTCTGGGCACTGCTGAGAAAAGTTTGTCTCTGTCTCCTTATTTTAGAATAATATATTTATACATAATTATCAGATTATCAGCCCCCACACCCCCCTGTTCCTTCTCATCTCCAGCCTGAACAATCCCAGCTCTCTCAGCCTTTCCTCATTTGGCAGCTCTTCATAGCCCTTTTTGGACTAACTCCAGTATGTCCATGTGTCTCCTGTGCTGGGTATTCCTGCACTGGGCCTGGCACTCCAGATGTGTTTCAGGAGGACTGAACAGAGGAGGAAAACTGCCTTCCTCAGCCCCAGGAGAATTTCCTGCCTAAGGCAGCACAGGAGCATGTTGGTCAGTTCAGTGTCCACCAGGTTCTCCAGGGCCTTCTCTTCAAGTGCTGCTTTCCAGCTGGTCAGCTGCCAGTCTGTTGTGCCGCATGGGATTATTCCTTCCAAGGTGCAGAATGTTGCATTTCCCTTCTGCTGAATGAAGCTGGGGAAGGGTCTGGAGCACAAGTCTGATGAGGAGCAGCTGAGGGAGCTGGGGGTCTCAGCCTGGAGGAAAGAAAACTCATGGGAAACCTTATAACTTTTCACAACTCTCTGACAGGAGGGTGTAGACAGGTGTGAGTCAGGCTCTTTTCTAGGCAGTAAGTGGCAGGACAACAGGAAATAGCCTCAAGTTCTTCCAGAGAGATTTAGATTGGATATTAGTAAAAATTTTGTTACTGAAAGGGTGATCAGGCATCAGAACAGGCCACACAGGAAAGTGGTGGAGTCACCATCACTGGGAGTGTTGAGAAGGCCAGCGGATGTGGCATTTGGGATCATGGTTTAGTGGTGAAAAAGTGGTGCTGGATTAAGAGCTGGACTCAAGGATCTTAGAGGTCTTCTCCAACATTAAGGATAGTGTGATTCTGTGACTCCATGATGGTCCTGCCAGTTCATTTCTTCAGCCCACTGAGGTGCCTCTGAGTGCCAGTACAGTCATTTGGTGTATCAGTCACTCCTCCCAGTTTTATGTTGCCTGCATATAAGATTATTAAACTCTGTTGAGTAGGGTGGGAGTTAATGAGTCCCAAAAGACTCTCTTAAAACCACTTAAGACATTTAAAGAACTTGTGGAGTGTTGAAATTCTCCCTCACTCCCTTGCTATATTTTAAGTTCCTAGATCAAGTTGAAAAATGGGCTTTAGGCCAGATGACTATCCTGGGAATAATTTCTGTGACCATTTATCCTTCCATGGAGACCACAAGTTTTATGCAAAGTCTGTAAGAAAAGCTGTTTTTTTTCTGTATATATATGTGTTTATGATTTTGATTTTTAATTATTTCCTTATTTATTGGATACTCTAGCATTTTCTTTTTCCCTTGTCTGAGATGCCATGGATCATCATTCTGTAGTAAAGGGAACTAAGCTTTGATTAAACACCTTTCAAGTTCTCTTAAAATCTGCAGCTGCTGAATCCATCTTGCTGTTAGCCAGAATATGACAGTTTGATTTCCAGATTATAGTTTAATGATAGTAATTAGGAAAAAAAAAAATCTCTTAATTAATGGTGTGCATATTTTCCATTTTTAAATTGCACCTATAAAGCATCTTCAGATATACACAAACTTTAGGGACATAGTAAATATTATTTTGACTTGCAAATGTAATTATTGAGCCTGAAAGCAAGTTATAAAAAAAGGAATAAAGCATGAAATTTCACAACATTGCTTTTGCTGAGTATTTGCATCTTAAATAAAACTATAAATAACTACTATAAAAACTACAATAAAACTATATGTAAATCTGTGAATTGGTCTGAACCTTTAGAAATTTAAATATGAAATCTTACTAGATATATACATTTCTTCTAGATTAAAAAAAAACCAACTTGGTCAAGTCAAATTACAGAAGCTTTGTATAGCAGAAGAAAACCTCCTCCTTCTTGTACACCATCAGAAGTGTTCTTTAATAAATTGACTTGAAAAGACCATTTGTAAACTCAGTGTAGAAGTTAGCATGTTCTGGTGTCATGGAAAGCAATCTGGCCAGCAAAGTTGTGCTTGAAGAGGAAAGGAGCAACTACCTTAGCAATCTTTGTACAAAGTCTAAGAGACATTGAACTTAAACTTACACCAATCTTTATGCAGATAAAGTTTATGTAAGTTTTATGTAAATTTATATTGGTATATATTGAGAGTCTTTCTTGAGTTTAAAATAATTGACATGTTAAGGTGCATTTTTTTACACTTGTTCTCCAAAGTCACATTGCCTCGGAGAGTTCTGTACTTAAAGCTTTTAGATTTCATTGTTTTGATGTTGATGAGATTTGAAGTAAGTGAATGCTTGTGTTGGATAATCTACCATGCAGTGATAGCAAAGAAGAGTGTCACCAGAAAATGTACCTTAACAATAGCCAGACACAAGTACATTTTTACAGGGAAGAAAGTAATAAATCTTTGAAAAAATAATTTCTGAGCATGAAGAGCTATTGAGATTATAAGATTAATGGGGGCCTATCATCCTGTAACATCACATAGAAAATGGAACCACTTCATGTGTAGTTCTGGCATTTCTTACAGCCTCTCAGGTGACTAATGGAATACAGCACACAAAACCAATTCCATGAGCACAAATTAAATACAAGTAAATTCTTCTCTTCCTATTGTCAGCAAACTTCTATTACTCTCAGGATTGCAGAGATCATGTAAATTTTCATAGCATCAGTCAGAGTGGCATTTGGCTGTATTTTGGAATGTCAAAAAAGTTTTACACCAACTTGTAAAACTTGTACAGCCCTTAGGCAAGTTTCATATGACTTAAGTTCTACTTAAGTGTCAAAAAAGAATTTTCATTGGCTTCTCTCAGGGACCTTCAGATCCTGGAGGAATCTACTGTAAACCTCTCCGACCATTTTGATGTATACTACACCTTTATTGTTTCAAGAATAAGTTGCTATAAAGAATCATAGAATCAGTTAGGTTGGAAAAGACCTCTAAGACCATCAAGTCCAACTGTTAACCCAGAACTGCTAAGTCCATCACTAAACCATGTCCCTAAGTGTCACATCTACAGGACTTTTAAATCCCTCCAGGGATGGTGACACCACCACTCCCATGCACAGCCTGTTCCAGTGCTTGACAATCCTTTTGATGAAGAAATTTTTCCCATTATCTAATCTAAACCTCTCCTGGGGACATTTGAGGCCACATCTTCTTGTCCTATGTCTTGTTACTTGGAAAAAGAGACCAACACCCACCAGACTACAGGTTCCTTTCAGGCAGTTGTAGAGAGTGATTAGTGTTCAGCCTGATCCTCTGCTCCAGGCTGAACACCCCCAGCTCCCTCAGCTACTCTTGATCAGACTTGTGCTCCCGGCTGCCCTTCTCCAGCAGCTCAATGTCTTTCTTGCAGTGAGGGGCCTAAAACTGGACACAGGATTTGAGGTGTGGCCTCACCAGCTCCCAGCACAGGGGGACAATCTGTGTCCTGGTCCTGGTGATACAGGCCAGGTGCCATTGACTTCCTTGACCACCTGGGCACCTGCTGGCTCATATTCAGGCAGATGTTGACCAGCACCCCCAGGTCCTTTTCCACCAATATGATACCTACTGTTACATCTTCTCAGTACAGGTGGATGTTAGAGTCACTGGTGATCAGACTGAAGTAGAATGGCATGGCGTGGCGTGGCGTGGCATAGAATATTTCTGTTTCATGGGACCTACAACAGCCTTCTAGTCCAACTGCCTGATCAATTCAGGGACCATCAAAAGTTAAAGCACATTATTAAGGATATTGTCCAAATACATCTTAGATATTGACAAACTTGGTGCAATGATTACCTGTCTAGCAAGCCTGTTCCAATGTTTGGACACCCTCTGGGCAGAGAAATGCATCCTAATGTCCATTCTCTGACTTCTCTGGTCCAGCTTTGAACCACTCCCACATGAACTCTCGAATGGATCCCAGGGAGAAGAGCTCAGCACCTCTCTCTCCCCTTCCTCTCCTCAGGAAGTTAGAGAGCAATGAAGTCACAACTCAGCCTCCTTTTCTCTGAACTAGATGAAACCAGAGTTCTTAACTCCTCCTCATAGGACAGACCTTCCAACTCTGAAGAAAATTATGTGGAACCAGCTCTTTAAAAAAAGAATAAAGTTGCTTTCTCATTAATATTCAGTGGATTAATATTTCAATAAAAATATGCATCGCTGAAAAAAGCCAATGCAGTATTCCTCTTTTGATGCATCATAGAAGATCTTGGGATTTTTTTTACAAAAATCTCAAAGCAATTGAACATATTAGTCACTTACTACAGCAGCCGAGGAAGACAAATTTTCAAATAAAACGAAGCTCTGAAATGCATAAAGATGTGTGTGGGTCACCACAGACCAATGATTAATTTAGTGACAGAATGGGAATGATCCTCATTCCCAATCCCTAGCTGAAATCTGTGATGAAAATTACTCCTTCCACTAAAAGAACATGCATATCTGCACATTAAGCTATACTGAGCACATGTGGGATGACTTCTATGTCAATTATTATCCAGTCTAGTACACTTATGAAGCTTATCAATATTAATAAATGTTGGAGGTACTTTCCTATATGACAAGAGGATCATAGAATAAAAGAATGTGTATATCTAGACCTTATGCCATTCTTTGAATAACTTTCTTGAGATCTAATTAATTTCTTTGCCTGAGATTCTAGCTCCAGAATTCCTCTGCTACACCATGTAGAATCAGTTTTTCTGTGCTGATTCATTTTCCTGTTTTTTTATTATTCCTTTTTTGCACTGTGATAGTTATGCATTTATGAATGAGCCTTCTACTGTGGCAGACCTAATGCAAGGAAACAGAATATATAGCTCCATCTCTGAGTAGTTCTAAGGTAAATGAAGCAGAGATTTGAACAAAGAAGAAATAATAAAGTGCCCGAAGATTGGATCTATCCAAAGATATAAACTGATTTTCAAAATTAAGATTCTGACACTACTGAGTTCTTCCATTAATTTCATTAAAGAGAGATTTATGCATTTTATTTTTAAGGGAAGGAAAAAGAAAGTAAACATAGAGGAAAATAAAAAAACTGCAAAGTGATGATTAAATCAAAATTAAAAAATAAAATTGAGGTAAAAAATTATATTATTGAACTCAGACATTATTTCATTTATACTGGAAGCTACTGTTATCTAGATTAAAACTAATTCATCATAAAAAATTATGACACGAACATCAGCCTGTTTGAAAAAAGTACAATTATTTGTTGTGATTGTGGAAATAAAAATGACTTGTGTTAGTTTTTATATAGTTTTTTACATTGGTATACTTCAGCTGCTTCTCAGACTGCAGCAATGGTTAATTAATGAACTCCACAGCCTTCCTCCCTCCTCTAGGGCTAACTGCATGAAACCTTGCTGCAGAAGAAGCTGGCAAATGAAATAGCAGCACTTCTTAAAATAGTTGTTAATAAATGCAACTGGTGTGTGGAGACATTCCTCGGTCAGCCAATGGCTGCCTGGCTTTGTACTTCATCTTGTGCACAGTTCCTGATTTTTTGTTCTAGGTTAAACAGCACACTGGTATCTCTGTCAGCAGACCTGGCTGTTTGGAGAGATAAGTATGACAGAGCTCATTCCGAGAGATTCCTGGAGGAGCTGGATGTACATATTTGTGTTCTCTTTCAGAAGAACTGTGGATTCAGAGCAAAACTTTCCCTAAAGAGAGTTCTGAGAAGTCATCTTCATGGTTCACCCAAAAATCCTAATATCTATGGGATTCTTTATATTATATTCTGTGGGCTTCAAACCAAGGATCTAAATGAAGCTGTTGGAACGCTGTGTGTAAGTCAGGTCTTAATAATATCCCTTAGAAAAATCTTTAGTTTTAAGAAATGCCAGATCATCAAGATTTTTTGTACTTGATCACTTTTGATGAGCCAGGTCTCTTCCATCTCTGGTTTGAATGACTGAGGCTGCTAATATAATGCTCAAGATTCACTGCAGCACTAATCCAGTGATTTGCATTCATCCCCTCCTTGGGTCAGACTGAAACTCTACAGTCCTTTCTGCACTCAGCGTACCCACAAGCTGCACTGCACCAAGAACAGAGCAAGTGAGAGAACTTGTCTTTGTAAGAAAGGCAAGATGAAAAAAATGGCTCATAAGCCACAAAGCAAGGTCCTTGAGCAACTCATTTGCAGACACACAACTACTACAGTTTAATTCAGAAGCCTATGCTCTTACAGATACTTACACAGTATGTAAAAAGTCTCTGAAGCTATGACAGATGGGGAGTATGTCTAAAACCTTGGTTTCCCCCAGGATTTAGAGAATTACTGTGATGTTTTCCCTTTTATACTTGGGCTTTTCACCAGTCTGAAAAAGAGGTTCAAGATTCATCATGTCAGAGTGGAGATCAGACTGCTCATTGGGACCTATGCTCAAGGGAATGATTTAACAACATTATATAAAACACTGAAATGTTGAGCAAGGACACCTCTAGTGATGAATTCCATAATCCATTGGTTACAGAGTCAGGATTATTATTTTCTAAATTTTTCTTTTTTCACACTGAATCTTAAACTTTTATCTTCACAGGAGAACAGTTGTGCTAGGAATGGGGGAATGTTTGCTTTGGAAACACTCTGGTGAGGTAAGAGAGACAGACTTAATCCCCTCTGGGGAAAAAGGGATTCAAACCTTGGTGTACCACATCCCAGGAATATTTTCATTACCATATTTGTTACACAGAGGAAGAACACAATAACCTTCTCTAGTGACTTTGACAATGGACAAGTTCTGTGTGTGTAATACAACTGCAAAATATGTTCCAAGTAGAACAGTGTTTGGATGCTGGGTAGGGTAGGCTGCCTGGTAATTTAAACATAGAGTTATTGAGGCACTTCAAGGGATGAATGGAAACAGAAACACAGTTAAGGGCAAAAATGGTGCCTTGGGTTTTAGCTTTTATATTTTTCAGATTCTCTGCAGCTTGATAAGTCATTCTGAAACTTCATATTAGGT
The DNA here is from genome assembly GCA_035048155.1 of Cinnycerthia olivascens. NCBI lineage: Eukaryota > Metazoa > Chordata > Aves > Passeriformes > Certhiidae > Cinnycerthia > Cinnycerthia olivascens. The sequence goes on from JAWWMU010000106.1 coordinate 142,622,422, forward strand.
CTTAGTAAGTTCTCTTCACAGGGTAGTTAGACAAAACAATCCCTTTCCAGCTAGAGAATCAAGGACTACCATTACCCAAAAATCATAAACAATAATGAAGGGAAGGGGGAAAGCCAGGGGATTGAGATTTCATAACCTGAAGCTGTAATTGGACAATTAACCTCAACATGTAGATGAACCAAAACTTATAAAAGTGTAAAACTCGTGACCAGGATTCATCTTGCATTCATCCTGCATGTAGCCCTGGCCAGGCTCTTGTGCTGCCCAAGGTGTATCCTTTTAAGGCTTTCAATAAATACCTATTTTGTTCATTTAACTCTGTCTAATCTCTGTTCCAGGTTAGCCCTTCTAGGCATCAAGAAGGCTACACTTAGAGAAATGTGATTATTTATAATGTGATCATAATCACAGATGCATTGAATATAAAGTTGGAAGGGACGTCCAGGATCATCTGGTCAACCTTTCTTGGCAAAAGCACCATCTAGACAAGACAGCCCAGCACTCTGTCCAGATGAATCCTAGAAGTGTCCAATGACAGTCAATCCACCAATTCCCTGGAGAGATTATTCGCATTGCAAATATTTTTCATCTTGTATCCAATAATAATCTCCCTAAGAGTTACTGTCACACATTACCCTTCACCTTTTCCATAAGACTCCTTGTAAAAAAGGAGTCTGATCTTTGTTGCCTTTAAATACTAGAGGGTGAAAATATCTCCCCTAAGCCTCCTTTTTTCAAGGCTGAACAAGCACAGTTCTCTCTTCCTTTTCCCATGTGTCAGGCTTCCCTCTTCTTTGTTCATCTTTGTTGCCTCTCTTTGGACTCTGTCCAGCCAGTCCACATATTTCTTGTATAGCTGGGACCAAATCTGAACACAGTATTCCAGGCCAGGCAAGTGCTGGAAAAAGTGAGATAATGACTTCTAAATCTTAGCTGGAGATGTCCTGGTAGATGCATCCCAGCCTCCTGCTGGCTTTCTCTGCTCCAGCTGCACACTGATCACTCATTCTGAATTTGTTGTTCACCAGAACCCCCAGATCCCTTTATAAAAAGCTGATTCCCAGCCAGGCAGATTCCAGCCTGTGCTGCAAACCTGGATTATGCTTTTTCAGATTAAACACCTTGCACTTGACCTTGTTGAACTTCATAGGGTTCCCACTTATCCACTCTTCCAGACAATCCAGATCTTCTTGAAGGGTGGCCTCTCCTTGTTCAGTTTGGGACCATTGATAAACTTTGTAAGGGTACATTTGATCCTGTCTTCCTGATCACTTATAAACATACTAAACAGTGTTGAGCCCAGTACTGATCCCCTGAGGACCTCACTTGTGACAGGTTGCCACTTTGAAAAGGAGCCAATTGCCACCACCCAGTGGGTGCTGCCTTTCAGCCCATTCGCCCCCCCACGGCACTGACCACTTGCCTGGACCACTGTACATTGTGTTAACACACATTATACATTGTGTTAACTCCTATAGAAATGGAGTGCCAGGCAGGAGCTGAGTAAGGGTTTTCAGGTTTGGAGTTTCCATCAACCCAAGCATTAGTTTAAAAGCAGAATATCTTTTCTGCTTACTAAATTTTGACTTTTATGTGAAACACTCTAGTTTATATCCTACATAGCCAGATATCCTGGAAATAAGGAAAAGGTAAGGAGCTGTTCTACCCTCCACCTTCCCTGCCTCCTGGAAAAACACGAATCCCTTGAACAATTTTAGTTTTGCCTTCTTCTCTTTCCTGTTCCCATGACATCACTGAAGTGTTGAGAAGAGCAGTAAGAAGCTGAACTGGAGATGTTTATCCCCTTCAGACTTTTGTACAGGCTAATAAGGATCATTCAAACATGATCTGCTCTTAGCTGTGAGCTGTAAGTGCAGTGCTCTGATATGTGATTATTTTGCATTAGATGTTGCTGTTTTGGAGCACATGCCTCTTTCTAGGCCATGGAAAACAACAAACAAGCAATAAACAAACCCTTGAAATCAACCCAGAAGTGTTCTGACAGCAGAAAAAATGTCACATCAAATCTAGCGAGGTAAGTTTTAGTGAGAACAAGCATACTGACTGTTGTTAGCTGAAATTCACTGATGAAAGCATATTTCATTCATAGTTTGCTGAATTCCTACATATTGGAGGCAATTAATCATCAAATTGTAAATATACTTTGTTCATTTGCCCTACTTAGCACAACCATGATGCAGCTGCTTCAGAGAAAAGTGTATCCAATGTTAATCTAATTAAACTGTGACCCACTGATACTGGTCAGGTGATATTACAGGATATAAAAGGAAAGCAGCTCGTAATCCAGACTAAAATCACACACTTAGTTTATAAGTTGCCCTCAAAAAACTATGTCAGAAAACGCATAGAAAATAATGTTACAAAAGGAACAGGAGGAGAAAGGTTGAGTGCTTTGATTCTGTTCTTGAATGGTAGCTAACTTTGAAATGTCCGTGTATTTTACAGATTGCATAGATTTTCCACAAGCATTTAGCAGAAATTTTGAAGAGATGAGTGTGTTTTGCATATACTCATACACTGATAGCTATGATCAGATTTTGGAAAACATGTAGCTGAAATACGAACACAAAAGCTGTCAGTTTCCATTGTACAATTACACAGATTTATCTCTGTAGGGCTCCTTGTGACTTCATAAGTTCTGCCTTTCTCTCTATTAATAACCCTGAGAGAGAATCTGGGGAAAAAATAAGCAGGGAAAAAATTAATTCACAGAACTGTCGAGTCTTGGAAAGATAGAGGGAAAAGAATGAGCTTTCTCAGTCTTAGTATTACCCACTTCAAAGTTATTTCTAAATGAATTTTTAAAGTTTTATTTAATATGCATAATTTAGGACTTGGTTCTTCAAGGTATCCCTTATATACGTGATTAATAATGAGAGTAGTCTTACTGACTCTGGTGGAATTTGCTTATGTGAATGAAGAGTGCAAAGGCAGAGGATTAAAATCCAGAGTATGTGTGTAGCTTACATAATTTCAAGTCTGTCAAAATTTATGTCTATATTATCATCTGCCTATGTTACATAACACAAAGGAGCTCTGAGTTGTTTGTTCTTCCCCATATGGCTGAAACACATATGTGGTCTTCGAAATCCTGGATTGCATACTTTGTTACCCAGGAAAAAGTAAAAATGAATGCAACACAAAACTTTCATTTTGGGGAATGTCAGAGATACCCATCATGGTATCTGGCCAGGTACACAAATCCATGCACTGCGCTTGTTTACCAGTAAGATATTTCATTTCTCATTTGCTTCCTGACCCAATCTTTAATCAGTATCAGTGCAACCTTTACCTAAGTCATGGAATCAGTCCCTTTTTCATGGTTCCCCTCAAGCCGAGCAGCAGCACATTCCTTGGCATTTTAGGCCGGAGTCAGTTTGGTTTAAAAGTGATCATATCTCCCCAGAAACACTCAGTACTCTGCAGGATTGAAATTAGTCTATGTTTGGATTTTTGTTCTTGTTACTTCTAGCTACTATCTATTTTCAAGCCTTTCTCCTTCACCTTTTTCAAGGATGCTAGGGAAGAAAAATCAGATGACAAGTGTTACTGCAAGAAAAAAAGGTAAAAAAAGAGAATTATTTGTATTCATGATAATTCATTAAAACTACAACAAATAGTGAACCAGGCAGCAGTACTGCATGCTTGTAAGTAGCATTACTAATGGTTTGACCTGCTTGTGAGCAAACTTATTAGTGAAAACTAAACTTGATTAAGAGGTTAGAGGAAAACCCATCAAAGCACTTGATTTTCCTTTTGTGTAAACTGTTGCAACTTTATGAGCTTAGATAGATGTATGGCTGACTTATACCTGTGTGACTGAGAGGAGGATCACAACCATTGTGCCCATGAATGCTACTGGATACAGTACTAAATTGACTCCAGATTTTTTTTTTTCTGTTCAGAACTGAATTCAGTATTTTCCCTGTATGAAATCCTGATTTAAAATAAATAAATAAATAAATAAAAAAACAGTAGAAAACACGTTTTTTGTACCATGGTCAGAGTTTTACCATCTACTTCTTCTTTCATTGAATACTTTAATTCCTGGTTTTTGTCTGGTGTAAGCATCTGTCTGCATCCTGAGGCAGAGCAAGATGCTTACAGATGTTGCTACATAATCAAATAGTTCATTTAGTCATGTAAGGCTTCTTTGAAAAAAAGATGCTTTATTTTGTCTGAGAAAATAAACTTTGTGATAAAAGATAAAAGAGAATGTTTTGCCTGTAGGAGGAGGAAATCTTTCTTGGCCCAAAGATTTCCCACATAACCTTGATGACACAGTCATTTAAATTCTCCGTCTTCACCTGTGAAGCAATAGTTCTATATCCTTCATCAGCCACAAAAGCCCTCACCCACTAATGCTCCAGAGGGCTCAACAATCCTCTGCAAAAAGTAAGAAAACGGCGCAACGCTACAAAGTGCCAAAGTAGCGCTGTGCCTCACCCGGGCATCGGGTCCGGCTCCCCGGGGCCCCGGGGCCGAGCCCTGGCCCGCCCTG
>JAWWMU010000106.1:142630552-142642627 GCA_035048155.1 Cinnycerthia olivascens
GGTGCGCGCCCTCCTCGGGGCGGTGCGCGGGGGTGAAACCGAGCCGCGGGTCCGGAGAGGAGGCGGAGGAGGGAGGAGCGGAGCATCTACGGGTGCAACCCCGGTGCCCAGTGGGCGATCCTCGGCCCCATCCGGTGGCCGGAGGCACGGAGGGGTGGGGGCAGCCGCCTTACAGAGCCGGTCACAGCGGGCAGCTCCTCTCTCCGGGGGTCCCGGGGCTCCGCTCCGAGGTCTGGTGCCCGGGAATTGCTGTAATTCCCGCAGCTGCGGTCAGCGGCAGCGCTGCGAGATCGGACAGGAAGGGAGAGGCGGCCAGGTCTCGGACATCCTCGGTCACGGCGCCAGAGCCGCCGACCGGGGGCTGCCCGCCCGCTTTCCCCCGGCGGCGGGGCATGCCCCTGGCTCACGGGGCGCCTCTGCCCGGAGGGGACTCGGGGCTCCCATCCATCGCAGACACTCGGTTTGCTTGGCAACGGGAAAAAAAGAGGAGGGAAAAAAGAAAGAAAGGAGGAGAAAAAAAAATCACATAGAAACCCAAATCTAAAAAAAAAAAATCGAAAGAGCGGGGAATGAAAATCCCGCCCTAAACTCAGAGCTCTGGGAAGCCAGATGGGAGTATCCCAACTTCTCCGCGGGCCAGGGCAGGGAGTGCTCCGGCTCAGGGGCTTCCCCGGCGGCAGGGAGGAGGAGGAGGAGGAGCAGGAGGAAGGGGCGAGAGCAAAGCGCAAGGAGCCTGCGGGGCTGCGGGGAGCTGCCGGCGGATGCTGTCCCGGGAGCCGCAGGACCCGCACGGCGGAGCCGCCGCCGCCGCCGCCGGAGTGGAGCTGCGGGCGGGCGGCCCGGGAGGAGGCAGAGCCCGGCGCGGTCAGCTGATGCCCGCCACGTCGGCGGGGCTGCCAGCACCCCCCCGGCCCGGTTAAAGAAGCCGCAGCCGCGGCTCTGGGAGGGGGACAGCGGGCGGGGACTGCCGCAGAGCAGGACTCCTGGTCCCAGGAGGCTCCTTCCACCCTCACTTAGGTTTCTCTGAGCTGCCCTTCTCTAGGTGCCCCGGACTGTCCCGCCTTGCCTGGCAGGTGCATCCCTTCACGGCGCTCAGTGAGAGCTGATGCTGCAGCTGGGCATCCCTCTGCCCAGCCACAAGGAAGATCCCCAGGCCTTGCTTGGACAGAGCACATTTGCCCAGGGTGGGGGAGCTCTACGTACCCCTCCACCTCTGCCTGAGCAAGTTCAGATCCTCTCAGAAAGGTGATGTCTCTGCCAGGGCTGTGGCTCTGACGGCCCTATGTTCAGTGAGTGCTTGAGGATGCTATCCTGACAGCACTTACATTAAAGATGTTGGAGAAATAACAGAAACTGACCCATGCACAGAGCCTGGATATAAAGCCACTTCTCACTCCCCGTGCTGGCAGATGAAATTGTTCCTGCTTGTGGAGTCACTCTGTGCCAGCAAACCTGGATGCGTTGTGCATGGTGGCACAGCCTGGAGAGAAAGAGGGATCTATCTTTTTCTCTCCCATTCCTCCTCTGCCCAAAGTAAACCTTTTTAAAATGCTTGAACCCTGCCCTGGGGGAAAGGCTGAAACCTCCAGTTTTGGAACTGAAGCCGTGCTGTTGGAAGCAGCTAAAGCCAATAGTCTACACATTGGACTATGGCAAATTAAGGGAGAGGTGTTTTCTTTGTGTTTCAAAAGACAAGAGTGATGCCTGCTGAACTCTTTGAGACAAATATGCAGCTGCCTTCTAACAGCAGCAGTATGGACAGAGGCCAGTAGAGGCCAGAGGACAGAGGTCTGCCTGGAAAGGAGCTGTGTTACCCCACTAGGAGCTCTGGTTTGTTGGGAGTTGGGGTGTTTAAAAATGGCATATGATGCTTGACTTCCAGTGGGTCTGTGCCTCCATGAACATCCTGAACATCCCTCCAGCTGTCATTGCTTAATTCACAGTATATTATTATTATTATTATTATTATTATTATTATTATTATTATTATTATTACTACTATTGTCAGGAAGACAAGGAGATTTAGGAAGGATTTCACTGATTGTTTCTGTATTTACACTGCAATAGATTTGGGAACTCCAGCCAAGTCCATGTCACATGTATGGGGCAGGTTTTGTACAGATATAAGCAGAGGAAATTATTCTCCAGAGCTCAGATAAGGAAAGAGTGGCATTTTTGTGAACAGAGATGGGTCTTTCCTGTGGTTCAGCATGACCCTGCTAACCTGGCAAGGGTTAATACTTGTTTCGCAATAGTAATAGAGACATATCCTTACTCCTAGATAAAACCCATGGAAATTGTAGCATTACTTCTAGATGAAAATGATACTATACAAGAAGAAATCTTATACAAAAACTTATATTTTTCTTTAATGAAAGAGGTTATAATTGTTAGTGTTATTACCCCAGACCACAGAAAGAAAGCATCCCTCTCATTCAGAATTCTCAATACAAATCATGATAAATAAAAGGAAAAGGAAACAAATATATAATGCAGTTTAAGGAGACACCCATTCAAAAGAGATAAGATGAAACTAAGATAGGGACATCCCAGTTCTCCAATGTTACTGTATGCACTGAATCACAGTGCTGGCAGTTTCCTTTGCCTCATGGCAGAATGAACTCTAGTCTCATCATTTTTCCTGTGATAGAGGCTCTGTACTTCCTCAGGCAGTCTATTTTTATGCTTCTCCATCCTTATCATTTTCATATCTAACCTGAACATTCCTTGCAGCATTCACTAAGCACATAATTTCTTGTCCTGTCCACCATGAACAGGGAGAACAGACTATCCTGGCAGTAGTCTATACATATTTAATGAGTGATTCTTCTATCCACTCCCTCTTCCCCTTCTCATTGCTTAGGCTAAATAACATAATTTCTGTCATTTTTTTCCCCCCGTGGGTCACATTTTCTAGATCTATATTTTTTGTTTGTTCTGGATTATATACTCTTGCATGATTTTATTTTCTTTCTTCTTGCTCTGTGAAACTCATACAGCTCAACGTAGTTCTACAGTGGAAACTTGTCTTATATCTAGGACTACATTTTATGACCTGTACTCCTATTTATACATCCTGGGACATATCTGGAGTCCTTCCTTCACAGGCTTATTCAGGACTGATGACCTACTGAAACTTTGCTGTCCTCAAGGCCTGGGCAGGTGTCACTTGCTCCATATGTGCATAACAGCCTACATGAAGCATCTTGCATTTGCCCTCACTGGAATGCATTGTTTTTTTCCATCCTGCATGCCAAATTTGAAATAGAACATGTTGAAAACTAAACCTGTCCTCCTCCATGCCAGCAGCCCTCCTCAGCTCTGTGCCATCTGTGTGTTTGGTGAGCCTACTCTCTGTTCAGTGGTGATGGTGAGGCACTGCAGAGCATTTAGGTAACGGTGTGCTCATTTCTTGTGTGTGTTTCTGAGTCAGCCACACAAATCTGGGCACCTTTGTGGAGGGTTACCAAGAAGGGGACAAGGTTTGAGCATTGGCACCCGATGCAGCAATGCTCTTGGCTCTGCAGAGCAAGGAAGAAGCCTGTCCATCCTAGGGAACAGGAGAGGGGTGATCCTGCCAAAGCCCTGGTTGCCAGTGAAGGCTGGATGTGCTGAGGGTCCGACAAGATAATTTCACACACACGCACAGGGTCCTGTAAGTTTCAAAATCAGCTGGCACTAGATTAATACTGTGCACTATTCAATTTTTGCTGCTATTGCAATATTTCTTCTTTTTTTTTTTTTTTTTTTAATAGAGCTAAATCACTTGGCAGTGTCACAAAATCACTAAAAGCCATTTAAAAATAATACTGTCACTAGAAGGCTTTTGAAAGATGAAAAATCAGGCAGAATTCATTCCTCTTCTGTCACCTGAAAGTTTATGTCCTACTCCTCTCCTCCTTCCCCCTCTCTACCCACAACAGTAGCATTTATGTACAGTTTAATGTTATGATATTTAATCATGCAAATAATGATCTCATTCACTTTAGTGGGACTATTTATGTCCTGAGGATTGCAAACCTGGCACCATGCTCTGCAAAGCTCTCTAGGGTTCTCCAATAGAGGTGGCTTCGTATCCAACACATTTTGAAGGAACACTTGTGTTATTATGTATCTTTTTTACTTAAATAAATGTTTGACAAAAAATTTAAGAAAGGAAAAGCAAACAATTGACAGAAAGCTGCTGTTTCTGAAACGTGAAACTTGAATAATGATAGAAATAGAATATGAGGAAATTAGCTTGGAATTGTCTTCTTACCTGTTTTGTGGTTTTTCCTATAGTTCCCTCATTCTTTTTTATTTTTTAACTCTTCTCCTTGGCAACAATTCAAAAATTTAGATGTTCTAATACTATTAAAAAAAAAAAAAGGAAAAGAAAAGAAGGAAAAAATATAACTTCTGGCACTGTTTGAGTTTTCTTTTAAAAAACCTGTCTATCACTTTCCTCAGATGAATGCATATCCAATATGATGTCTGTACAAAACCAAGAACAGGGCATAAGAGAATAGATTGAAAATTGTAACACTGGTTAGTAAAAGCATTCAGACTAATTAATGAAAGTCATGCTAAAAGAAATGCAAGGCTTCATGGACTGAAACATCAGAGAGGAAGAGGATGAGGACACAGAGCACACTCAATATTTGCTGTGCTTTGAAGGTAATTATTTTTCAATATGGTAAAAAAAATCAATGAAATATTTTAAAGTTTGTTAGCAGTGAAGCTAAATTATTGCATACCCCAGTGATACTAAAAAAGCAGGGGGAAATAAATAAGAGGACAAAAAAAAAAGTCAAAGCATAAAGAAGGGTTGAGATATGTCAATGTTTTGCTTCTCCATGTTGTGAAGCAGCAGTTCCCTCACATGCAAATAAATTTCTTATCTCTCCCTCCATTCACAGATACACATATCCACATAAAAGGTCAGAAGATGGTCTAAGCATGGGGATTTTATGAAGAAAAATAATGGATTTGAGATTAATAACAAATCTTTTAACCAGTGGTTGGAGCTGTGTTTTCTTCCTCTGTCTTCCAAGTCCACTCCTTCCTTACCTACCCAGCTATTACTCCAGTTTTGAAAATGGATTATCAGTTGTGACCACTACAAATCTTTTACTCAATACCTTTTGGGCACTGCTGCTGGCCAGGAATTGCTGTTTTGTACTAAAAGAAGAGGTCTTTATATCCAGGCAATTGTAAAAGCAATGGAAATTTTTAGGTCTTGGAAGAAATCCAGATCTTTAAGACAGTGAATTTAAGTTTTTAATTTTCAAACGATTCTTTCAATTTTTTGCTACAGATGATAGTATCATTGGGTGTTTCTGTTTTATGGTTGGTTGGATTTTCGTTTGGTTTTTCTTACAGAACCAGAGAAGAAACATTTTGGAGCAAAGTTAAAAAATAAAGACTAGAATGTACTGTTCTTCCTTGTTAGGAAAGGAGGGTTTTTATCCTAAGTCAGAATCAAGAGCAGTTTCATTAATTCGGAAAAAAACCCTTCCCAAAACAGAACTGCTGTCCTTCACTTTGCCCTCTGGACCCAGATGTTGCCCTCAGTTCTTTCACCCTTTCCCAACCAGGTTTTAGAGAACAGCTGTTTCTTGGCTCATCTCTCTCTCCTGTGCACACCATCACCCTCCTGTAATGCTGTCAAATCCCTGAAGCACCTGCACTGCTGAATGAATCATACATTTTACAAAGCAGTAGAAGGCTCTGGATACCTTATGGGCTTCCTTTGAAGGAGGGATGATTTTTTTCTTTTTAATACAAAAGACCTTTGATTTACATGTTAATTGCAACAGATGTTAGAAAGAAATTAATATTAAATTCACCTCTAAAGTGAAATCTTTATAATACAGAAGACAATCCATTTATAAACATTTTATTCTTGATTTTCTTGAAGCAACAAGTGCTAGGAGTGTTAACTTGATTGGTGAAACTGCAACCAAAATTAATACTAGAAAGGAGACTTTGAGAAATTCGAAAGAAACTAAAATAATAAAAAAGCACACATAAGGCTATTCTGTATAACTTCTTCAGTTGAAACAAATTAATTCTTAGCTTGTTTTAGTGGGTTTAACATTTAGATCTCAAAGTGTTTTTCTTGTTACAGGATGTGGATGTTTCCTGTGGATGTATACAATAAATCTAATTAGGCTTCAAATAGGGAAATGTTATATTGTATGAGATTTTAAATCCATCCAGATCAGTATCCTGCAGTTACTGCAGTATAAGATATATCCTAAGAGGAAATCCCCCTGTCATCCACTTCAAAGAGGGGAAAGTCTGTTAGGATTGTGTATGCATGTGCTGATGTGCATGTATTAAACCTTGGAACAGGAACAAAACCTAGAAACCTTCATATTTCCAAGGGAAAGGAAATTCCTTTTGTTTCTTCTCCTCCTTCTTCTGTCTAAGGGAAGAGAATTCTGTTCAGTTTTTAAACAAAATATGAATCCAATTCTTAGGCTCTTAAGAACTCCTTTCTTTGAATCCCTGTTTCATGAACCAGGGAAGCTGGAAGCCCTGGGACTGTCACTTGGGTTTCGAGGCATATTGGGGCTCAAAGATGGTAAAACTATAAAAATGCTGGGAGTCTGGGCCAAAAAGGACTTTCACCATGTCCTCTTAGAATCAGACTTCTGAGCTAAGTTCTCAAGCACCTCTTTAATGAGTTGACAGGATACCAGGCAGGTTTTTGAAAGACAGTGTTTTTGAAACATTGCTTCATCAGACACTTTGCATATGTGAATGTGTGATACTCCAGTTTGCTGGCCTGTAGATAAACTCAGGGTTTAATTCAACTGGGTTCCTAGGCAGTTCTTCTCCCTACATAGCTCTTGCCCCTCTCTCTTATCTGCCTTATGAAGGTTTCTCGCATTAGCAAATGGAGAGTATGCAAAATAACACTTTAAGTGACTGGTTGTATGGCAGAGAGAGCACTGATGCCTGGTGTGCTGCTGTTAATAGTGATTTATTTCAAACTGAGCTGCCATCATAACTGAAGCATGTTATTCTGCTCGTTGCCAGTCAAGCTGGGTTGGTAGGTGTGCTTAGACAAAATGTTTAGGAGGAATGGTTGACTCATGGCAATCTTTAGTCATTCTCTGAAATGATACAATTAATGTGTACGGGCTCAGCAGAGTACTTGTTTCTCCTTTCCATTATCTTGTTTTTACATTCCCTAACATCTTCCTTGATGTAGGGGGAGGATAATTGATTCATGATTGAGCTATCTATTTGATATTGAATTTCTCTAAGTCACCAAAACCTGTCATTTTCTAGTGTTGCAGGATTTGCTGTAGAACATTAAATCTGATTTTCTTTTGATAGCAAGGGCAGGTTTTTGGTGAATATGAAGATTTAAGAATGGTCTGTAGGTGGTCTAACCTACATGTAAAAATTTCATCTTCTTTTACATGAGAAGAAAAGGCAATGGCAATCTTAAAGCCTGCATCTATTTTGCTTTCAATATTGTGAGGTTGCTTAGAGCCAAGGAGAAAATAATCTCATTGCCAAGTAATACAGGGACCTACAAAACATCCAAATATTTTTTCAAGGAAGCAAGCATAGAGGATGCCTATAGGCATTTAGAACCTATAGGGTTCTAAATCCAAGTTAAACTGTTCCATATGAGAATCAAACTATAGGTAATGTTATTGTGATGAATATTATTCACAATGGCACCATGAATAACTTACATAGGGGATGGTTGTGGCTGCTCTCAGTTATATGAGGAAGTATACAAAATTATTTCCTCTGGAATTCTAATGGGAGACAAAATATCTTAAATTCCAGTGCTTTGCAAGGAGGAAATTCCACACTGCACTACACTCTGCTGTAAGTTTTTGTGGCATTTCTTTAATCAAGACATTTCCAGTGGGTTTTTCCAGAGTAAACCAGCTCAGATATTTTGTCTTAACAGTAAAGGAACACTGGGGTACTGCTGCCTGTTGATCCCAAGTGTTACTCCAATGCATTTCACATCATAAAGTGAGAGATGCCACCAAAATGAAAGCTCAGTGTGTTTGATTGCTCTAAATTTTGCATATGATTTTTTTTTCTTTGAATTCAGCTTGTAAAAGCAACCTCATTGCATAACTCTCCTGATAAATGTGTACTGAAAAAAAATTTCCAGTTCCATTGGTTTTGCAGCCCTGGATGAGGCATACTACTTAGAACCAGCAACCACTGTGTTAAGCAATAATCTTTATATAGCATTTGACCTCTTCTGAGATCTCTTCAGGAATTATGGTGAGGAAATATTTAAATATTTAGGGGGAAAGACAGTATCTTTCATCATTTTTACAGAAGCAGGAGGCTGTCAAAGTGGTGAAGCTTTAATTCCACAAATTCAAGACAGAAAATGGATGTCTTTTTCCAGATTTGAACTGAGAGTTATCCAATACCACTTCAACAGCAAATGTATTACTGGTCATTCAGCTTCCAAATTTTAGCCAGCTATATTCAGAAACTCTTAGCAAACATCCTGGTGGACCATTTTGTCTGTGTTCCTAGATTGTTGACTCTTTTTACCTTCAGTGGTACTACATTATTTATGCTTTAAAATGTCTACTAGAGTTATAAGCCTGTGTGATGGAATATATGCTGTACTTACTAAGTACCAGGAAAAACAGCAGCACCTCTAGTTGAAGGGCATAACCAGATTTAAAAATAATATTAGCTAATTCAAGATATGGGCAAGAAAAACAAGGAAAAGAACAGAAGACGCAATTCACTATGGGCAAGAGGAAGGCACTGCACATAAGCAGAAATAATTGGTTACATTGGCACATGACGGGGAACAGCTGCTTAAATAGCACTTCTGCAAGAAATGATCTGGGGGCTACTGAAATTGAGCCAACAATGTCATGTTATTGCAGGGAAAACAAACATTGCAGTGCATAAGCAGAAAGATATTCTTGCAGAATAATCTTTTCCACTCTGTTCAATACCAGTAAGGTCGTAGCTGAGTACTGAGAGGAACAGAGATTCTCTGGGGGATGGGTATAGGGGACACTCCCCTGGTGGGGCTGTGCAAACCCCTCCCTGGTCATCAGGCACTTCTGTGGGGACAGAGATGCGCTGAGGCTGGGACATCACCCTGTGGACCTGAGGACTGGCATCTTATGACCTTGTTGGGGAAGGGACTGCTGTCCCTGAGATGGGCTGGGATAAGATCCTGAGTCATGGACAGAGGTTAGAGAGGCTCTGGGAGAAGTGCACCAAAGCAAATAAAGAGCTGATGATGGCTTTGGTGGATGGGTGCCAGTTTTGGGACATGCATATCAAGAAATACTGGATCTTCCAGGAACAGTTATGGGAGAGGTTGTTCTGAGGTGCAGGGAATGTAACCAGCAGGAAAGTTTGAAAGAAACACTTGTTTGGTTGTTTTAAGGTGCTGCCTTCAAATGTCATCTCCTAAAAAAATATTAAAGAACAGTATTATAAAAAGAGTAAAGAAGTAAAGCAAGTATTAATGTTCTATAACTGTAGAGGATATTGCTATTTAGGTATTTCTATCTGACTGATGCATATTTCACTAAAGAAAGAAAGCATTCAAACTGCATTAGTGACTTTCTGAAGAGTGTGGTAGATGTTACTTAGATGTGATGACACTTGTCATCACCATATGTAAACTTTATTTATAATGTATTCTTGACTCATTTTCACATTTGCATTTCAAAACTTCATTTATTCTGTGTAATTTAAATTGTACATATAGTGCGTGGGGGGGACAAGTTAATTTCTTTTTAAAGAAACATCAGCTTTTAGCAGCTCAATTTCAACTATTTCTGCAGAACAGGGAGGAGTTATTTCTCATCCTTGATGGGCTCTCAACAGTTGAAATGTAGCTATTCACCTTTCTTTATTTCAAAAGCTCAGAGTCATAGGTGGTGTACATTTGCTTTCATCATGCTTTGTATTTTTGGAGATCTCAGTATTTCGCATGAAGTGAACATACAAGGCCATGTTCTCATCTCATTGAAGTTCTCTTGACTCAGCAAAGAGAGAAGCTGGCAGAAGTTCAACCACTTCTCTCCAGTTCTATTTGGCACAAGGCCAGACCCAACATAGTCACCCATCCCTGCCTGGAAGGAATTTCATACCCAGCTGGCAGAATTCAGCCTTCAGAGTGCAGTGTGAGTCTCAATGTATTTTCTTGCTGTATCTTAGAGCAGAAAAAATGACCATTGAGCTGGACCTCTTTTCACTGCCTCTCATTTGCTGCAGTGGCTTCTCAGAACAAAGGCTGCTGAATGGCAGTGTTGAATCCTTTTGCTCTTGTGAGCCCACTTGTTCCTAAGTGAGCTCCACTGACACCTGTTCTGGTTTTCTCAGTAAATAAAAGCTTGCAAGCATCTTGCTTTGCTGTATTCTCCTGGGAAGCACTATTTTCACCCAATGTGTCAATATATAATTCACCTTATCAGCTTGTCTCCCAATTTATTTTTATATAGCCGTGGGGTATCATTGATATGCTGCACTCCAGGTGCCTGAAACTATGAAGTGCTGACATTGATATCCTTGAATGATTAACACAATTATTGTCACACTGTGCTCTGAAACTCATTTGCTTGGACACTGTGGAATAAGTCTTCCATGCAGGCAGTGCCCATTACCAATGAAAAAGGCACTTCAAAGATAGAAGAGTTTTACTACCTCTTTGCAAAGTAAGAAGCAAAGTGAATTTTCCCTCATATTCTACAGTCTGACATCATGGAATGCCTGTGACTTTTGCACCTGTGTTTCAGCCTGGCTCCTCTCTGTCCACTGGCTGAGAACACTCAAGGAGTGACCCACTGGGGTAAATCTAAATCTAGGACAGAACTTCTATTTTGCCTCCTGCTGCTAATTTGGAATGGCATTTCCCACAGAAGTGTACTAAGGAGACACATTCACTATTAAATTCTAATTCACCCCAGCATCGTGTAATGGGTATTACCTCCTTTTCACATTTTTTCTGTAGCTGATGATGTGGTGGGACCAAGTACACAGGGAAATTCTCACTCCAAATGGATCCTGAGTCATGCATTGATTCTTGTTTGAGTCCAGAAAAGGAGAGGAAGAGAATAGCAGTGATAGCACCTAAGAAGATGAAGACACTGTCAGATTGGGAACATCTTTGTCCCTTTGGAGAAGCCAGTGTTAAGAGCTTCCCAAGAGAAGGAAGCCAGATGTATGCTCTGGCAGTGTACTTCACACTACAAGAAGTGAAGAAAAAAGCCCAAAGGAAAAACTCCAGACTCAGTTGTCCTTTTTCTAGGAGAAGAATTTGAGGAAGATATGGTTCAAACCACTGAAAGAGCTAGATCATAAGTGATGAAGTATCAGAAAAGTATGACAAGTATTGCCCAAGACAGGAACTAGAGATAACACAAAAGAACAGTGCCAGCCACATTTGACAAAAGATTATTTTTCCCCTAAAACTCTACCAGGAAAAGGTTTATTGACATTTCTTGTCAAAATGAGAAATCACTTCAAAGATATTCCTAGCAGGGATCTAGTGGTTCAGTTACTCCTCTGAAATAAGGGAAATTAATCTCCTAGCCTGTATTCTATGTGATGCAGAGTGGGATCAGAAGTGCTGTGGGCCCCTTATTACACAGGTGCTGGAAAAATCTTTGTCTGACCCACTAAGTGTGGAACCATTTACACAAACCTTTTATACAAATATCTGCTGTAACAAGAGCTTGAAACAGACCCAGAGAGGGCAATCCCCTCTTTCCCAACTATTGGTGACTGTGTCACACTGAAGCAGTGAGTTCCAGGAGCTGCAGGTGAATACCACAGTGACATTCACTGTGGCCCTTAGAATTCAAGCTTCATTCACCTATGCTCCTGATTCATGTCATACAGATAGTAAGGACTACCAAGGTGATTTTGATAATGTCTTTTTGGAAAGCACTTCCCTCTCTGAGTCCTTTGGATGTAGGAAAACCTGCTGTGCACCCTCACAAATTTTCCATTTATATTAGAGAAGCTGCCTCAGAAAAACAGAATGACCTTTATGGTTTTTTTGTTGTTTTTTTTTTTTTTTTTCCCTAAAAGTACACTGCAGCCAGAGGAATGCTGGAT
>JAWWMU010000106.1:142642727-142669639 GCA_035048155.1 Cinnycerthia olivascens
TAAGTACTCAGCAATCAGCTTCCTAGCCACTCTTTTGGGAAAAAATTCTACAAGAAAGTAACCCAACCCCCAACAGGGCAGTATCCCTGTGTTTAGGCAGATGGATCATGTTTAATAAACTGAATTTCTTAAGTACATCAATAAATCATTTAGTTATCAGAATGTGGATGTTCGACCTCACTTTAGGTATCCAAATTTGACAATTTTACTTTATCAAAACCTGTGGATTATATTGGTCATTATTCAGTTTCTGTTTGGGTAGATCAAAAGAGTTCTCACAGAGTTATTTTCAAAATTAGCTTGGAATATTTTTGGATCTTATAGATAATTGTTTAAAACAAGGCTAATATTTATTGTTCACAGTCCTAACAGACTTGCATTTTCCAAGCCTTTTTTTCACAATGGGAGTAGAAAAGGTTAACTCACGTTGTTTAGTAAAGATTTTGTTCAGCAGTGAAAAGATCACAATTAATAAATAACACTTTGTAAAATTATGTTTCTTATAACATTGGAACCTGCCTGAAAACCAGCTAATGAAAGTTTGATAAGATTAGATGGGCAGTTTAATTCTGAATATGTAGGATGGACTTCAGCTGTGCATACCACTTAGCTTTAGCTTATGCTAAATTTATGCAGACCATTATATATATATATATATATATATATGATTTAAAAATAAGTAAAATTCCTGATTCAATCAATGGAGAGACATAATATTTTTGAAGTAAAATTTCTGTGTTCACTTTCAGACTCCTCCTTTTTGTATGAGGTCTGTGGTACTGTGTTTGTCTCACTGTCTGTGCAAACACTAGAGATAACCAGGTCATGTGTAGAAGTTTACAGTAGGTCAGCTGAGCCTCATCCATACAAATAAGTGTATTCACACCTCCTCACTCTGAGCATCAAACGCAGTGGTCTACTCAAGGAAATCCTCCTTGAGGATTCCCCCAATACAAAATCCTCAATACACAAAGAGAGAAGAGTCATCTATTCCCACAGGTAATGCACAGCTATAGCCCAAAATGTATGCATTGTCCAGTACCAGGAGTCCAATCATCTTTACAGACCTTTTCACCTTCAGGAAAAGATGTTCTACCTTAGGCACCCAGGTACATGTGCTTACAGTCAGATGATGGGATTTCTTTCAGAGGTGGAAATTCAAAAACAAAGATCATTTCTTCCTTATTTTTGCCCCCATAGGTGTCACCTCATTATTTTTTAATTACTTCCTGAAGTTTTCCTAGGATATTTGATCCAGATATAAGTATTTCAACCTATTTGAGTTTAGGTGTTATGAAATAATAAAGTAGAACTTACAATAATATATGAATGGAGTTTTACTTAAGTGGTGTTACGTCTGCGGCTGTACCATTTTTTAAAACTTTTTATCTCTCTTTTCTAAAGTGTAATTTGAACATCTGTGAAAATAGCACTGGAAACAGAGCAGGACTTTGGGAAGGAAATCTGCAGTACATGCGCACTGCACTGCTAGTGGCTTGCCTGCAGCAGCAATTGTTTTCCAAAGTACATGTCCTGTCTTGCAATTTTCTTACGTGCAGTAGCACAATAGTCATTTAGAAAAAATAAAAAAAACAAACAAATTGCTACAAATCTCATTTATTTTGTTCTGACAATCTCATCTGCTTAGGTCACACACCGCCACTGGCCATAGCTCATGTCCTTGTTAAACCATTGGAACACAAATTTGAATGTTGTGTGGGATTGCTTGAGATGGAAAAATTTATTAAAACATTGAAGAGGAGAACTCCTCTCTGCAATAAAGGTGCATGTAGCAGGTATATGTGTGAGAAAGTTCAGGGAATGAAAGAATATAGCTTAAGTTTGAGATCTCATTTGATACCAAATAAGTTTTGAATAAATCAAAATAATCTCAGGACAGTTTTATTTTCTAAAGGCTCTTACATAGGTCAATGGTCTACTAAATAAATTTTTTCTCTACAAAGGGAGAGTTTATGTCTGCAACAAGTCACTATATACATTGATTTACAATGTTTTTAATTGCTGTGTTTGTCATTACTTCAATTCTTACCCTGCAAGTAACATTTTAGTAGGAGCAAATAACAGACGTCCTTTGGCCAAATTGTTTGCAATGTACACTGCCAACCTCGTGTGCCCTTCACCAGAGAAGTATAATAAAAAGTAGTTGGAAATACATGGATTCTAGCTCTGTTGGGTACATATAATCACATTTTCTTAGTTTTTCTTTCTTTTGCATTTAATTCCATTTTTAATATTTGCTGCCAGGATTAAAATGAGGCTGCTTTCTCCCAAATTGGAAATTTCATCCTTTTTGTACACTGCTATTAGATTTCACAGATTTTATTAAAGTTTTCATTAAGAAATATGCAGTAATGAAAATGTGAAGGATTCAGATGATCAGCTCACTGGAGTGAGCTGTGACTCACTCCAGGGAGTGATTTTGTCTTTGGAAATTTCACTTTGGGAAGTGTAAATTGTTTCCCTGAAAAAGGAACTTGGATGATCTGTAATGCCAGATAGGGCATCAACGCTGGAAACTCACGGGGGGGATGATCAGCTCAGTAAAAAAGGTGAAGTTTATGTAAACCTCTGGTCAAAAATAGTGTTTCCAGGGTGTGATGCTGAGGTTGATGTGGTTTCGCCTCTTCTAAAAGAGCCCAGCTGGGGAGAAAGAATGTATTCATTGCAAACTGGTAGATGACAGTAAATGGGAGAACCCCGTTTGGGCTCCCCAGACGCTGACAAAGAGCAACTAGTTGAGCAGAAGATGGTCAGGAGGCTGGAGACATGGGGATAGGATTTTCATAACAAGTAAATGGCATTCTCTTTTCTGTTGCTGTAAATAACTGCTTAGGAAAAAAAAAAAAAAAAAGGCAAGGACACAAGTTGAAAAGAATGGAGACGATGTAAGAAGGAGAAACTTAAATAAATGCCCTGTAAAGAGGTTGTTCTCACAAAGGAGGTATATAGTTCAGCATGGTAAATATACCTGCCATGGCCTGTTAGTTTCTCATTCATATTACTGACCATGAATACAGCAGAGCTGAGTATTCTACCTCTACCTCTTTCAGGATATTCAGAAACTTGGACAGGGGCATTCAGCTCATGGTGACCTGAGATCTGCAACGTGTTCTTGCACTGAGAGGTTACACCTGAGACAGCCTCACCAAAAGTACTGACATATGATATGTGTCTGGCTCTGAAAGCTATTCAGTGTCTTTAGTATCACATACATGAGATCAGGAAAACATTACTTAATTGTGTCTATCTTCAAGCCAGGATGAAGGGTTGCTTTCACAAAACTGTTACAGTAGTTATTGGCATTTTCTATAGAAAGTAGTGCAGCTAAATCATGTCTCTTACACATCCTGAAATTTAGCCTCACATAAGGGTGAAATCATGCTGTTTTTACGCTTTCCTATATTGAGTTGCATCCCCATGTACATTTTTATAGATCTATTTTTAAAAGGTAGAATCCTCTCAAAAATACAGTGCTGTGTATTAACAGAAACTTAGGTGGGACAAGCAGACAGAAAAAATAAAACTGGAAGACAGACCCAAAGGCCCTTAGCAATTTATATTTCTAAATAAGAATGAAAACTTAATAATTTCTTATATATCAATATAATCTTCTCCACAGCTGATGTTTATTTTCCTTGAGTATTAACGTCCATACATTACGTGGAGCACTGGAGTCCTAAGCCAAAAAGCCTATGCCCTGAACCACCTATAGACTTCTGGTAGACACAAATTTTCCCTTGATATGGTTTATATCTATCAGTCCTTACGGTAGAAGCAATTAAACTAGAATAACTTTCTCCCTTCCTTGTCCGTACAGAAATAACTTTAATGCAGACTGATGAATGCTTGAGGGTACAAAGTAAAGCACTTAGAAATAAGGAAACATCACGGTCAATATGGCCCTGGGAATGGTGATTTGTGTATAAGCACTACAACATCATATTTAAATACCTGATCATGAATTATTTTGCTTCCGTGTCCTTGAATTGAGTCAAACTCATATAGGAGAATAATTTGTTCGGCTTATTGCAAGAACCTCCTTGCTTCCTGCAACAGGACAGTTTCAGTAGGATGACATGTAGAACTGAATAACTGGATTTTCCATTTCTCTGTGCTATAAATTTCATGTGATCCTTGATGAAACCACTTCAGAAAGCATTGTTCTCTGAGCTCCTCTTTTTACTGGGAAGGAGTCAAACAGCAGACCCCAGGGTCTAATTTACTCAAACTCTGAGCACCCACAGCTGATACTAAAATCAATTTAACAGAGAAATGAATAAAATAATCTAAAAATCTCAGACGAAGAAGGCATTAAATGTCTCCCTTGGACTGATAGTCAGAAGGCAGATGAGTCAGGAGTATCTACAACACCAGCCCTGGGGCTGGGTGCTTGCTACGCCAATCTCTTCGAGCTATAAACACCTGACCAAAGCACAGCAGAGGTCTCTGGGGTCCCAGAATCTGAGGAAACCTCTGATCTGTAAAAGAGCCTCAACAGAGCAGCAAGAATTCTTGTGTGGGTCCCTCCTCTTTCCACAACAGCTTTCTTCTGTATTATAACAATTGAGTTCTACCCTTTTCCTCCGCCCATGTGAACAACCACTTGATAGCAGACCAAGGTCAAGCTGGTCTTCAGACGTACAGATTGATACTCTTGCATCAAGACTAGGAGATTAATCTTCCTGAGGGTTTCCACATTGCCCTGAGATCATCTGAGCATCATCTGAGCTCCTGTTCATCACAATTTAGCCTCCAGAAAGACAAGTTTAAGACTGCAGAGAGATAGTTGAACTCCAGAGCTGAGAACCACTCCACTGCTCTAGTCCCTACTGTGGGTAGATTTAAAACAGTGTGAGCGAGAGGGTACTCAGGGTTAGAATAAATGCCTGGAAGCAATAAAATCTTATCTTTCTGCTGAAAAATTATCTCTCTGGTAGGATACTCTTTAAAGCTTTGTTGGCATAAAGGGTAATTGCTATATTTTATCTCTTTTTTTAACCTACTTTCTGATCTTCATAATAATGCATGTTCAGTTTTGAATTTAGCTGTCTCGTCTGACTGGTTAATTATAAAATAACCATTAAAAGTCCAGAAAGCACTTATGTATTTTTCTCCTCTCTGACTCTCTGGGAGTTGTCAGACAATAACCTTACAGAATTTTGATCTTTATCTTTGCTGTTTTATGTTTGCTTCTTCCTGGGTTTTATTCACCTTCTTCCTTCAAATGTAAAAATCAAATTGATCTCTCCAGGAATGAATGAAGCCATACAGCTTTTACCTTGCAAATAATGAAAAGTATGCCCTCTTCTAAGAATTCTATTATATCACTCCAATAGCTACTGTGAAAGAAGTCTCATGAAGAAGTTTTGCAGTTTCTAAAATCCCTTACTGCATATCCCTGAATTGCTAACATACAAAAAGTTGTTGCTAACATGAGACATGTGATTTCATTTCACTATCTTATCTTCCTCCCCCCCAGGCCAGAGCTCAAGGGTGGCAATTTTTGCAAAGGAGTTTGACAAAAGATTCAGTTCACCATGTCCCCTAAAAAAGCACTCAAATGTTGAGGTTCATACAGTTAATTGATTTTCTAGACTATGAGCTGCAAATGAAGGAGAATTATGAATTTGTGAATAGAAAGGATCCCTGTAGCACAAAACAGGTTTTGGTAACAGGGAAATGAAGTTGGTAGTCCAAAACCAAGGATTAATGAAGAGCAGAGAAGGAACCTTAGCATACCTTTGAGGGGAGATCTGGATCTGATGCTACACGTGGTTAAAGAATACAGGTGTATACATGTGTGTGTGTGTTTGTGTGTGTGTGAACCCATCTGTGCCCACTCCTCCTGTGTCATGGCCAGGAGAGACCCTCTCTTGAGCACGGCCCCACTAACTACCCCATCCCTTCCCAGCCTTCCCACCAGGATAAAATGAGAAGAGTAGATGACCCCCCCCCCCAGCACTTATCTTAGCACATTGCTAGGCTCCACCATGGATAACCTGTCTTCCTAACAGCTGAGGATGATTTTGTCCACCCTTTTTCATATTTACATTCCCAGGATCTTAAACACAATAGTGTTTCCTTTGATTACTCAGAGCTGCCTAATCAGCCTTGACATTACAAGTCTTACTTTCCTTTTCTACCAAAGGAAAATGAACAACCAGCCCCTCTCTGCATCATAGGTCAAACATCAGAGACTACAGCTTTACCTGATTTTTAGATAATAGTTCTCTCATTATGTGGTTCCCCACTTCTCCAGATTGTAGCAGAGCTCTGTAGCCCTGAGGATACAAGTACTTAAAGTAAAGCCAGCCAATTAATATCTGTTCATTACTAGTTCTCAATTAGTTCCAAATTCAGGTCAGGGAGAAGCCCAGGTAAAGTGCAGAAGCACAGTGGTTCTGAAAAACACTGTAATGGTTAATATCTTAACCTGCCACTTCATCTCCACTGCTTCAGAAAAAAGTTTGGCTGCTTTAACATAAAACTGAAATAGATACTTGGATATGAGACAAAAGAACATTTTTCCAGTAAGAGCTCACTAAGTTTTACCCAGCTTGGTCCTCAGCTGTTATTTTATCAATTAACTGAGTTGATTTCAGCTGCACTCAACTGCCTTCTGCCAGCTGGGGGTAGGACATGGTCCACATCTGCTCTTCTTTGATTCATAAATAAATGAATAACTGTACAACAAATTAAACCCATGCCTCAGGATCTGAGAAAATTCACACAGGGCCAGTAACCAGACACTAGGAAGATACCACCTGAGGATGAGGAGTGAATTCCAAGGAGGCCACCAGATGATTAAAGATGGAGCACCCCCACTATGAGGACAGGCTGAGAGAATTG
This sequence comes from Cinnycerthia olivascens, assembly GCA_035048155.1. Classification (NCBI taxonomy): domain Eukaryota; kingdom Metazoa; phylum Chordata; class Aves; order Passeriformes; family Certhiidae; genus Cinnycerthia; species Cinnycerthia olivascens. The sequence goes on from JAWWMU010000106.1 coordinate 142,649,598, forward strand.
GGGTTGTTCAACCTGGGGAAGAGAAGGCTTCAGGGTGACCTAATTGCAGCATTTCAGTACCTGGAGTGATCCTACAAGAAAGAAAAACTGAGACCATCCACATGGGGGTATGGTGACAGGATGAGGGGGAATGGGTTTAAACTGAAAGAAAGTTTAGATTGGACATTGAGAACAAATAATTCTCTGTAAGGGTGGTGGGGTACTGGAATAGATTGCCCAGAGAAGTTGGATGCCCCATCCCTGGTAATGTTCAAGGTCAGGCTGGAAGGAGCTCAGAGCAGCCAGATCTGGTGAAAGCTGTCCCTGCCCACAGCAGAGGTGGCTGGAACAGGATGATCTTCAAGGCCCATTCCAATCCTAGCCATTCTATGATTTAAAAATTAGTTAGTATTCATATTAATTGACATTTTTTTAAGAACAGATGTGGGTGAATTTCAGGAAACAATTGTCAGATACATTTACATATGAGCAAAGGCCAACCTTCAGGTCCCACTTTCCTACTGTAATAGACCATGGTGACACAACAGAAGCTGTAAACTCAGTGCTGGCACACAAAAGGGAAAGACCAAAGGGAAAAATATCAAATCCAAGCTATTTAAACTGAAGAGAAACAAGGATAAAAAAAATGTTGTTATAAAAAGATGCACAGTGTCATTGAGCACTTACATATTCCTTTTTAAAAAAAACTGCAGGTATCAGAGTGCATGTGGCAGGCAGATCTTGATAATCCTTCACTCTCCTTTAGCTCAGTGCTGGGTTAAAGGTGCAATGGAGCTGGAAGGGGAACAGCTGGAACACATGGCCAAAAATAGAAAGTATCTGCAAGCTGTCAAGGGTGAGGTTGCAGCACACACAGCCACACGCCTTCAGCCAGGGCAGCCTGGATGTGCTTTTGGCAGCGTGGGCAGAGGACAGGCTCCTCTCAGGGATCCTTGTGCTGACCTGCATCCCACAGCACAGCAGGATTGTCATGGAGGAGGAACCTGGAGGCAAAACTCTACAGGAAAGTATAAATCTCTGAGGGTAAGGGAAGAAGTGCAGGTTTCAGCTTCTCTCTGTCACAAAGAACCTAGAACAATCTTGCCCAGATGAAAAGGTCATTCTCCCCACCCCTGAGATGCAGAAACAGAGACCAAGTTAAACTGGTCACTGCTGGGATGTGTGTCTCCCTCCTGTTCCTCCCATGGTGGCTCTATGGACTGCATGTGCTCATCCTGGAGGTGACTGTGTCTTTCCTTGTGCTCTCACACCAAATCTCTACTTCTGCCTCTGAAAAAGGAACTGCTGATTATCTTGATGGATTATCATGAGACTGTATTCATTATTCTACCAAAATACCTCTGATTCTGAGCAGGCAGGTGTTAAAAAAAAAAAATGTTTAAGAGAAGTTATACTGCATTCTCAGGAGCCAAGTGCTCTCTTGAACCAGGAGCTTTTGCTTAAGCCATACCTGCTGAGACCTTCTGTCTCAGGAATCTTGAGTTTTGCACAGCACAGGTTTACCTTTGGTGAGAAATAAACAGGCTTCAGGGAGATGAAGATACCTCAGCATCTGCTGTCTGTAGCTGTGAATTAACTTCTCCATGGTGTTGTTGATAGGCTTGGCACATCCACAGGCTGGGAACAAAGCAATGGCTATTGGCCACAGCATATGTGCTCATTTATCCTGAATTTTCTCATCTGTAAATGGGCATCTGCTCATTCAGCCTGGGAGACTGATATCATGGTTCCCTCCTCCATGGAAATGGACACATTTTCAGTCTTTTTGGACTCCCTGGCCACCAACACTCAGGCTGCCATTTGCTAGGGAGGTATCAACTTCTAGCAGTGCTAAACCAGTGCAAGGACAAGGCAAATGGCAGTTTTCTCTTCAAATTCAAATAGATAGACAAACAGCAATTCAGAGATGGCTGAGAAGACAAAGGTGCACTCAAATTTTAGCTGCTGATGAAGTGCAGCCTAACTCCCTGTGTGACTATAAGGCTATCAGACAAGATTTACAGTGGTATCTAGACCTCTAAAGATAAAGAGGTGTCAAGGGAGAGCTATTAAAGCATCCAAATGAGTTTCTCCTTTACCTTCTGTAAGATTTAGAGTTTTACCTGAATGGATAATTTTTGCAAACCTTCCAGAAGGTTTTTAGACTTTTTGGGTGCCAGAGTCCTGCAGGAAGGTCCCATTTTAAAACCAGCTGCAGTGTCCAGGCCTGTGCACTGCAGCAGGTCACTTCTTTCAGGAGTGCTGACACCCATGGGCATATTTCTGTGGATCCCTGCATGCAGGTAACTTGGGGCTTTCAAAGTTCTCCTTGCAGGTACCAGTGGTACATGCAGCATCTCAAACTTTATTGTATCTAAAATAGCCAGATGGTGTGAGCTATCCCAGACAAAATGTCTATCTTGTTATCCTTCTTGGTTAGGGCAGGAGCTAAAGGTAGGTTACATCACTCCTAACTTCAGCCTACTTAAAGCTAAATAGCCTTTGAAAGTTTATCTAACTTTCCTCTGAAGTGATAGAAAAAATATAATTCAGAAAAGCAATTTAGCCCTGCTTTAATACCTCACTCTTTAGGTAGCCTGGGTCACCCATCAGGGATGGTTACTTGTCTCCGAGGAATGAGGGGGACACAAGATAATGATCTCAATGAGTCAGGCTCTTTAGATCTTGATTGCCTTCTATTCAGGCATTAGATTCTTTTACAAAAAGAGACCAAGCTTATTGACACAGAGACACTACCTGAAGAAAGGCCACACACCTGTCAAGGTTCTTTTTTGGTTTGCTTTTCCCATTTTAGCAGTTATTTTGATAAAATATTATTTATCTCATGGTTAGGTTTATACACCATAATGCCTGGGTTACACATTTATAATAGCTGGCTGAGAGCAAAACAAGGGCCCATATAGACCAGGTCTCTTATGTCAAATCACAGTGAGCTTCAGGTTGCAAGACAGGAACTGTGACTGTGATGGGTTGCTCTTGGATATCCACCCAGCTGCTCCATCATCCTTCTTCAGCAGGACAAGTGACAAAATAAACTGGAAAGGCTCATGATTTGAGATATCTTGAGGGAGATTCATTTGTTGGTTACCATCATGGGCAGAACAGACTTGACTTGGAGAAAAGTAATTTAATTTATTTCCACTTTCAATAGATTCAACCAGTGACAAAAAAATCAAAATTAAAACACTGTTCTCCAGCCATTGTTCCCAGGCCTACCTTCCCCCTTCCACCCATGATTTTCCTCCTCCAAAGGGTACAGGGACTGAAGATGCTGGCCCAACTTCTGCTACTCAGGACCCCTGCCTGCTGCCCTCTGCCCATCCATGAGGATTCAGCAGGAAAGGTGAACAGCTCACCAGGGCAGAGCTCCCCTTGAGCATCAATCCCTGCCATATATCCACAGTGTCCTCCACTCCTCCTACAGTTCCTCTGTTTGCAGAGGACAAACAGTTTGAGCTTACTCAGTGCCTGAGATGACATCTCTGCCTGCACTGGTATCAGTGGCAGTTTTCTACCCCTCTTGGCTTGGTAACTCAATACAGAATTCCTTAAGAGCAAGATATATTCGTTTGGTTTTGTGCCTTGGACAAAGGCCACAAGCAAATGTAGCCAGTGGTACTGATAATGTTAAAAAAAACCCCACAAACAGTTAGAAAGAGAGGTTGAAAATAGTTGTCCGCAAAGACAGATGTCACTGAGGGTCCAGCTGCTCCTGGAGCTGTCATTCAGCTCACAGGGCCAAATGATGAGTGGAAGGTCCTACACCACACCTTCCCCAGGCTGGCCCTGGCCTAACTCCTGTTTATTAAGAGAGTGATTTACATGAATTCTTGATATTACTCAGGCTTCCCAGCATACATCCCACCTGAAGTCATTATCCTCTCTCTGAGCCTTCCTAATCACTATTCCGCAGCAATCAATTAGGAGGTGACTAACAAGCAATTAGGCCTTCAGGAGAGTGGATAAACACTCTAAGCACTAAGATCTGGCCTCGTATAAGTATGTTTTGCAATCAAGAAAGAAATCAAACAACAAAATGTTCTGAAACCAGGATTTGTCCTCGAGTAGAACAGTGCAAGACAGATGAAGGTGGCCTTTGCTTGCATTTAGAAAAGTGTCATCTCTGCCCAGAGGCTCTTTCCAGGAATGTCAGTAATTTACTGAAAAAGTAAAGTTGCTCATGGAACAAACAAGGTTTTGAAAAACAGAAGATTCACAGCCCCCTAGCAACAGCAAGAGGGGAGACAGCTTAACCTGGGTCCAGCACAGCTCAAAAGCTGAGTTAAAATTGTAGTGGCTGTCCAGCCTCCACTTCTGCTTGAAAAGTGACCTGGTGCCTCTATCTAAATAAGCTTCATTTGGCACATTTGTGAAGATATGAGGTCCAAGTTTTCAGTTTTCCTTGTCTGTGTCAGATCAACCCATCCATCCATCAACAGCTTGGCTGTGTAATGGAAGTGAAAATCATATTCCTACTTCTCAGAGACAGGCAAAAGGGCTGATGGGTGAGTATCTTATTTGAAAAAAAATATAAAAAAAACACCTAGACAGCAGGCCTGAGTGTAAATTATTTGATTATTAGCAAATTTAACCTAAATTCTGCCAACTAACATTAACTAGGAAAATCAATGAAAACAAAAGTTAAACTGTTGCTCTTTCTGGGTCTGGGTATTTTTCATAGCATTTGATATTTTGCTGTTGACAGTGGCATTTCAACACACATCAGACCTGCCTTTATCTGGGAGAATAAAAAAGTCCATTCAGACAAATTTTTTAAGGATGATTATTATTATGTTGACTTGATGAGTGAATCAAGGATGGAATTTCTTGCATATTGTAATAGTTTTCATTCTTTCCCTCTAGTGTTGGTTGGTTGGTCACTCTTTTATCATAGTGTGCAACTCCAGGGAAGGACACATACTTGGTTTAAAGCTCCCAGCTGCCCAAGTCCTTTGTGTTTCTTGAGTGAGGCAAATTGTCATCTGGGTAAATACCACACAATCTGACCCTTATTTCCTGCAGTCAGCAGTAAAGGATCAGGCCCAGGAGGACTGAAGACCCTAGAAATGAGATGCTTCATCAGTTCTTTGCAATAGACACTTCATATTTTGGGATGTGTCCTTCAGTGACCTCCTGAGGTTGTCAGGGCTGTGGAAGTAGCTATCCCTACAGGGTTCTTTGTTGTCTCAGAGGTCTCTCCTTTTAAATTAACAGATGGGGACACAGAATGAAACCAGAAAGAAAGTTCAGCTATTTGTAAATTGTGAGTTTGTTTTTGCTTTATTTTCTTCTGTATTGTTTTGTTATTGTGGTGGATGGCTGAGAACCCTGGTCCTTCTGGCAGCAAATCATGTTCTGAAAGCAAATAACATAAAAAACCAAGATGCAAAGCAACTGTCAGGGAGATTTAGGCAATGTGTCAACCAGAGAAATGAAGAATTTTTTCAAGCATGAGAAAAGTTCTTGCAGAAAGAAGATCTTGAGTGGAAGAGAGAGAAAAGAAGGCTTTGAGACTAAGAAATTATTTTTTACTGAAACCTCTAAAGAGATAAAACAAGGACAATTCTGGATTTGTTATTGATATAAAATGGAAATTCACAATGTGTTTGGAAAGTACAGGTAATGCTGGATTCCCTCTAGCAGAAATTTCTGTTTTAGTCACTGGTATAAGAATAAAAACTTGTCTGTACCAATAATTTCACAATAACCAGAGTCGCTGCTTGGAGTTTTCATCTTGTCTTATTATTAGAGGATGAGATTTGCCAAAAGCCCCACAGAAAATTGCAAAAGGATACTGTAAGAGGAGAATCTCAGTTTGGAGGGTTCAAAAGATCCAGAGCCATATCAGCAGGGCTTTACAGAGGGATGTTCTGTTTGATTGCTCACTACGGAAAACTGAGGCCTGAAATCCAGGAAATCTTTAAATTCAATAGTAGGATTAATGGGTACAAAGACTCCGTCCCCAGATTTCACTGCAGAAGCATCAGGATCTTAACCTCCACAAATCAGCGAGAGATAAAGGTGCTTAGGCTTTGTCTTTCTCCTCATACAGAGTAGGTAACACATCTGCGATGTGGGTGCAAGATTAGCAACTGCAGTCTTTGACTACAAGTCTCAAAGTATCTTGTATTTCCTGAAGCCCTAATACCCAAGATTATGTTTTTCTTTTCTTTTTTTAATAAAAGAGACCTTCTGATCATAGAAGAGTGCTGTATATTTCTAAGATCAGAAGAAGAATTAAAATTTCAATGCTCTTATTTTTCCTTCAGTGTTAAAATACCTTGCTGCTTAAATTAGTCTTTTATTTTCCCGTTGTCAGTCTCCTGACTCCTGAAGACCAGGCAGAAGGATAGAAAAAGTAGGATCCATCATACAGGGAAGCTACAGAGCACTAAAACAGGAGCAGGTTAGTCCAGTCCTTGCCCCACTCCTACTCTCCATTACTTTCCTCCCAGGCAAAGTGTCGGGCATGACTTATTTCTGCTCCCACAAACCCTCTTCTGTAAACCAAAGGCCCTCTCATTGTAGAGGGTTGAAGAGATTTAATCTTCTCCCTCCCTGCAGCTAACTGTGAACTCTGACAGTCCACACAGTTCCCTCATTGGAAAAGGCACTTAGCCTTGCACTGTGACTCTTTACCCATCTACAAGATAAATCAGCAGACTCCAGTGTGAACAGTGATTGTATCAGTATTGCTATTAATAGTATTTTACTGTCAGACTATCAGGCAGATGTCTCTTCTCCCATTATTTTTGGTCCTGAAACACATAGGCCACTTAAATTAGACGAACAAAAATGATTGCTAAAACAAGGGAAAGTAAATAAAAAAAATCAAGGGGCTCTTGCTCGCTTTGACTCAGGTTTGTGATATTACCGTCCTGCTCCTCTTTGTTCATTAGAAGTACAGGAGAAAACAATTGCTTAAATGTGTCCTGTGGCAATAAGATATTCCTGAACTTTATGGGCTAGTGAATTCAACCCTTGTCTGTTACTGATGACACACAGAGAAATAGCTAAGCATTCCTAATTGCATTAAACCACTGCATTATCCACCTTAAAGTGGGGGATAATAATACAAATCTGGATACTTGCTAGAAAGCGTGTGTCATACACAGTCATGTAAATGTAAATCTTGTCTTTCTTTTAACGTATTTCATGCAGTGTTGATGGTAAACACCAGTTATTAATCATCAATTTTTATGAACACTCAATTTTATTACTCTGTATGAGACCATATTGATCCTGCTTCCAACCTAGATCATTTCAGGGTTTGTGTCTTATTATTAGACTAAAAATGTATAGATTGAGTCTGATAGAAAAACTATTTTTGAGCACCTAAAGTATACTGGACCACAAGTTTCTGAGCTTCCAATTTCACTAAATTCATACATTTCCAAAATCCCTTGGGAAAGAATGGAAACAAAAAGCCCCACACTCATCCTGGCTTACTGCAGGCATGAGCAAGAGGTGCTCACTTCAGGGAGCTGTCAGTCTAAATCTCCCCTGTGTTCTGGAAAAAGTCAGTTATCCCCATGGAAGCAGTGCTGCCTATCCACCTTATACAGGATGGATTCCACCCAACTCCTTGAGGGAAAAGGGAGTCCTCTCAGCTTCTGCCTTACATTAAATCACTCAGCTAGGTTCCCCCTGGATGTAACAAATCTGGGCCAAGGAAAGTGGAGCTTGTTGGGCACAGCAAGAAATATCCATAAGCTATAGCTACTTTCCTATAAAGATGAGGGAATATCAATGGCCACCAGACCCAGACTGTATGTACAGCTGTATTCTTCAGAACAGCATAATTTTGATCTGGGACATCTAAAACTTCCTCTAGGACCTAGCAGAGGGCAGAAACTCTCTAGTAAGTAGTGTGTGTACAGTCATCCTTTAGAGAGCAAGCAAAGTTAACGATATGGACATGGGTTGTTCTGTGCCCTTAGACACAGGTATTTTACTGGAATTGATGTAACTGGAGCTTGGATTAGCCCCAGCTGCCTCCAGACATTCCCTAACCAATGCCAGATGCAGATATTTTCAAACTTCTCTTTTGTTAAAATCTAACTGCGGATAAATCAATGCAGTAACAACATCTCATCTAAAAAATGTGGGCAGCACTTTGAGAGATTTCCACTGCCATGTCACCGGGTTATGATCTGCTTGTGATTTAAATGTCCTGATTGTTTTTATTTAAACCAAACAATTTGCGTCTCTCTTTGTGACCTTGCCAAAGTAAACATGCCAGGGAAGAGGAAGAGTCGCAGTCTGACAGACAAGCTTGCATAGCCATAGGAAACAGCTCTCAAGCAGACAAACCTGACTTAGAGAATTGTTTTAATCAAATGGAGGTCCGCACTAGAAAACAGATCTTGATGCTTAATATAATGTCAAAATTAGAAAGGAAAATAAGTAAGAATGTCCCAAACCGTTCTTCAGGGAATAGGATTACCAATCCATCACCACTGAACATATTTGGAGAAAGAAATCATTTTTTCTGAACTACTATAAAAATACCAAGGAAATTCTATCACACTTCCATGCCACATGAAAGTCAATCAGTGAATGTAAGTCAAAATGACGACTGCTAATGAGCTCAGTGGAAATACAGCTGTGAACATTCAGGATGTTTAAGAACTCTAGAAAAGATCGGATCGTGGGTCAAGCATTAAAAACTGTTGGGTTTTTTAAAATTATACCTGATGCCACAATGTAGGTGGTCTACAGTTTAGAAATGGAAGATCAAATTCCAAGACCACTCAAGCCCTCACATCAAGCAGATTTTTATCTCTGAAAATTGTATCTTAATTAAGAATAACTTGAAACATATGCATCCAAAATTACAGATTGCTTTTGAAAATAATGGCTTTACCTTGCCCAATTATCCCATGTGAAAGAAGGATGAAAGTTAGCAGCTTCCTGATCTGTTACTCAGATATGGAGATACCATCTCTTTCCCCACATTGCCTTCAGTAGCTCTATCTCATACTCAGATTGTTGGGTTTTTTTGTGCTTTCTCTCAAGATCATTCAGTAACGTTCATTAGCATCATCACTTAAACACAGACAGTCTCCTCTAATTTCTGAAATGACACAAGTTTTTCTGACATTTAAAAGAAAAATTGAAATGGGTTTTTTTGATATTGACAATTGCAGCCAATTTTGTAGTTTTTTCATTTATTTTTCCCAAAAATTATCAGTTGAACTTTTCAGGCAATTACAATTAAAACTTCATTATTATTGTTTTATTTTGAATAATGTTCTTGTAGGCATAACTGTCTACAATTCGGTAGAAGGTTTTGTTTTCTTTAGAACTAGTTTATTTTTTTCAAGAGTATTAGTTGAAATAATAAAAATATACTATTTTTTCTCTGTAAATCTTTCTTTTTTGTTGGTTTTGTAAAGAACTACCTCAGCAGCAGCTCAAATGTCAGCATTCCAAGCAGACCTCATTGCATACGTAAATTAATTTGTCTGATCTTCATTTATTCCAAGTCATTTTTTAATAAAAATCTTGGGAAGAACTGAAACTGAATCTTAATTTCTCATCCCTGGGATTCCCATAGCTTTTAATTTATGTCTTCCAAGCAGCCTATGAACCAAGCAAAATATGATCACATGTTTGATTTGCATTCTGAATTACATAGTATTCTTACTACTGTGATAAGATTTTCCTGTATTTTGCCTAATGATTGCTAAAACAGAAAAGTTATTTAACATAGAAGTAGTCATTGAGAATTAGGATCAGAACAAAGTTTTTTTCCCACCCCATTTCTGTGCTGTAACCACAACAACAAAATTATGTCTTCTTCTTATTTTTTCTAGCACCAGAGGTCCCTCTGGCAGGATCGAGAGAATGCAAGGCTGACTGGCAAATAACTTCAAAACTTTTAGGGTGGAGGAGAAAATGCAATCTGAACCTCTCTGGTTCTGTGCTAAACTCTCTAATCTTTCAACTGGTACATAAAGGGAGACAAGGAGGACTATGATGGGCATAGGAAACAAAACTCAAGAAAGCTCCTCTTCTGAGAGTCTCAGTTGGGTTGAGATTTTGCTGCCTGGAAAGGTGTCTGTAGAGCTCAGGAGCCTGCAGGCTTTGTTCCATGGGTTTAGGGACTTCATAACCTTAAATTCCATCACTCTTTTACTGTCTTGTAAAACACACTTAGGCATTTCCAAAGATGCTGGAGAATATAACAGCTTCTGTGCCTGGGACCATGCACTTTTAGACACAAACATCTTTTTATTTATCTGTAAGTTTTTTTTCTGATTCAACTGAGTGTCTCACTGTTGCTGCAAGAGTATGTATGCAAAACTTCACACAGCACTGTTCTTTGGTGCCTCCTGAGGAAAAGAAAATTCTTTCCCTTTCCCAGAGACATTCAGTTTAAGTTTTGCTGTGCTGAGGCAGCACCAGCTCAGTCCATGTTCAGGAGTTGCCTACTCTTCATGGCAATATGGATTTAAGATGCGTCCCCATCTGGTTTGGCATTTTCCACTTGTTTTAGGAAAATTTTGTATATATATACTAGGATGTAGGTTTCAAAAGACACCATCTAACTGTACAAAGAGCTATTTGAGCTCTAAATTTCTTCTTGAACTCAATTCAGGACTTCCTAGCTCCCATAGCCAAAACTCTACAAGGATTCAGATTGAGTGGTTGAATGACCCTTTCTGCATTTCAGTACTAAATGGGAAAAGTTCTCTGGGATAAGAACACAATCATGGAAAACCTTAGGTCAGAAAGGACTCCTGGAAATATGTAGTGCCATTCCTCTGCTCAAGTCAAAGCTAGCTTCCAGTTTGGGTGAGGCAGAGTCTGATTTAGGTTTCAGTCAAGGCTGAGAGCTTCCACCATCTGTGTGAATCTTTCCACTATTTAACTACACTCATGGTGATTTTCGGTTTTTTTATGTTCTTATGTTCCTTATATCCTAACTGAAGAACAAGGAGTTTCCAACGATCAGGAGGACAAGTAGCATTCATGAGAAGGGGCTGTTTAGAGAAATTAGATAAATGGAGTACAGAGAAAAGGCTTGAAGCACTGCTTGATAATGGAAACAGCCATTTGTATCAGCACTCTGGGATCCTAAGAGAAACATCAAAACAAGAATGAGAGCACTGGAGGATTCAGGGAATAATCCTGCCTCTGAGTAGCCTCTGAGCCAATTTTTTCAGACGAAAAGCTTTATCACAAGGTGAGTTTTGTAAAGCTTCCATACTTCTCACTGTCACAATAATGCTGCAATTATCAGAATCTTAATTACCAAAACAAACTACAGGGGAAAAAAAACATTCAGCATTCCATTTTTAGCTGCAGGCAGCTGCAGCTGGGAATGATTATAATAGTAATGATTAGTTGCCCATGGAAATTGCAATGATGTTTGCGAATAAACTTCCCCAAGTTTACATTTTAAGATTATTGAAAACAATATGGTCAGTTGCTTAGTGGGGTCAAGCAGTGAGGTTCGCTACAGATGTCTTCCCAGAACCTCATCATCCAAGATTTTAAAAAGCAATAATTTCATTACTTCATCATCTGTCTAATGTTGTGGGCTCACATGAGCTCTTCAGACTTAACCAAATGATCTTCATTTTTCTACGTAATCTCTTTATGGCACATGGATTTCATTTGGTATTTCAGAGAGAGCATTTCTAATAGACATCCAAACACAGCTGAAAAGTTATTGAAATCCTTCCCTCCTGCAATAGAGAGAATAACTATCAACCCAGCACATCAGTGTCATTTAGATTATTGGTGATACACTTCAAACTGCTAGGTCTGTGGAGAAGCTTACATTAATCTGTAATGCAGAGAACTTTAGGGAGATTACTTTAATGTGACATGACCAATTAATTAACAACAGAATGACCTTAGCAAGTCACATCACACCAGGACAATTGATTCCATGAGATCATGCCTCTGAAGGGGTATTAAAACATAGCTCAGATGTACTGAGTGACAGAAGAAATGTAGAGACATCAGCACAAACTGATCTACAGGTGAAAGTTGCATCAGTACAGCTGCTAATGTGGAGTCACACCTGGATCATTAAAGTAATCCCAAAGGCCGTGTGAGTATGCATTTCAGCAGCAGAATTGCTTACTTTAGACTGTCTTATGACTGGCTCTAAAAGGAGTATTTTTGGAATAGCTCATATGCCAAAGCTATCCCAAAATACAAATCTCCATTGTGAAGTAAACCATACTCTGTATGACACCCCTTAGGTCCTCTTTAAACACCTCTGTCAGGTAATCAGCACACTTTTTCATATTTCTGTCAAGGTCCAGCTGCTTGGTAACTTGGTCTCGCTCTCTCAGCCATATTTCCACCTCCAAGAGACTCCTCTGGGAAGCTTTTGACCAGCTGCTGAGTAAAAAGGAGCTTTGTCAAAATGAAGGATTGCTTATTTACTCAAACAGCTGCCGGAGGAGAGAGCTAGCCCAAGAGTGAAGCATCACCAAGTCTAACTAAAGTTCACAATCTCCTCCCAAGTTTTATATGCTCCTTGTTGACTCAAAGAGCCAGGTTCATTGCCTGAAGCTTCCTCATCCTCTTTTCCTTCTCTTGGGTTCACTCCTGAAATATCTCCCTTAAATAGCTCTTTTTCTGCCTCACTTACTCCCCTATGCCAATTCTGGCTTTCCCCAAAGCTGTCCTCAGAAGTAGTTTGTAAAGTGTTCTTTTGGTTTTCGATCTTAGACCCACGAATTGTAGAAACCCCAACAAGTCTCTGCACTTGACAGATAAATAGGCACTTCCCCTAAGCCTTCTTTGTTCTTTCAAGGTCTTCTGATATTTTCTTTGCAGATATTTTTTATCTGCCCTTGCTTCATTTCTGACTGCTTTTACCAACAACCCTTTGTCTTTGTTTCTTGCAGCTAAATAACAAAACCAAGTAGGTAAATTGAAGGATATAGACAACAGTTAAAAATTAACCAGACAGCTCCATCATCTGTGAATTCTTACAAAATATATTCCAAAAGCTGGCTCTGCGCTGAAATAATTATGGTACTTTGAAAACAATGTAATTATTTCCAATTAAATCACTTTTATTGTGCAATTAGTGTGCCATATGGAAGAGTTTTTGTCTTCAAAACAGCTAGAAGACATCTGAAGGATTGCAAAGAGGCAGGTTCATTCCCTCTATGAAGGCAGGAGGAAATTTTATCAGGGATAAGCCTAACACAATATAAGAAAGTTATAAAGTTATTAGAGAACATTCAAAGAAGGGCTGCAAAAATGGTGAAGGGTCTGGAGGGGAAGCCATAGGAGTTGCAGCTGATGTCACTTGGTTTGTTTAGCCTGGAGAAGAGATTTAGGGGAGACCTCATTGCAGTTACAACTTCCTCATGAGGGGAAGAGGAGGGGTAGACACTGACCTCTTCTCTGTGGTCACCAGTGACAGGACTCAAGGAAAGGCCTGAAGCTGTGTGAGGGGAGGTTTAGGATGGATACTAGAAAAAGGTTTTTCAGCCAGAGGGTGTTTGGGGAACTGCAACAGGCTCTCCAAGGAAGTGGTAACAGCACCAAGGCTGACAGAGTTCAAGCATTTGGATAATGTTCTCAGGAACATACGTGGTATGATATTTGGGATGATTCTGTGCAGGGTCAGGAGCTGTACTCAATGACCTTTATGGATCTCTATGGGTCCTTCCAACTCAGGATAGTGTATGATTCTGTGATTCATCTCTTCACTGGCTTTTACAGCCTCAGGAAGCAGTGCAACTGGGAGGAATTAAATAATGCTCAAATACATTAGCACTCCCTTTAAGCTCATCTGAGAGAAAAGTCACAACTTCTATTTCAATGTTCCCAACTTCCAGACTCCTTTAAGACACTAATGATACAAAACAACCTGACATATGCTTCTGACTGGTAAAAGGTGAGTAGGAGCCTGACAGTTTTGTCATTCTGCAATTGAAGAGGTTAAGAATAGAAATCCTGAAAAAAGAGGAACTGACATGTACAAACCTAATAAGTTTTACTGTCCTTTTCTAAGAAGAATGAGAGGAAAAAATCACTAACTCTGTCACAAATAGGTAAGAGTGAAGGAAGGAGAAATAATGAAACAGCACTGGCTCCCCACACCCAAATTAGCTCATTTCCATGCTAATAGTTCCCAGGTTTCATGTTTTAGCTTCTGATGTTGGCTCTGCAGGAGGATTTGAGCAGCCAGCTCTGGTGCAAATAGTTTGTAGGGGCAAGTGTGAATGTTAGGAGATGGTCCCTGGTGGGAAGGGGTTATCTCACATCAAAGCAGCTCTGTCCTGCCATGCACCTGTTTCAGTCCAATTAGTCTGCTGTGCCTTGTATTTCCTAGGTAAGTATCTGAGGTTCTTCTAGACTTATTTTTATCTTTCAGGATCTGAACTGAACAGTCCATTAAAACTAATGATCTAAAATACGGATTGCAGCTGCCTCTATATCTTATTAGGTGTTCAATGCAGAAGTTGCAAAGGGTTTTCCCTGCCCTTTTGGGTGAAACCTTGTTGACTATGCCAGTGTACAGCTTACAGCAGCATGGGGTCTGCATGGCCAGGCTTTGGTAGTGGGGGTCACTGGGGTGACTTCTGTGAGAAGCTGCCAGAAGCTTCCTTCATGTCTGGCAGAGCCAATCTCTGGTGGGTCCAAAGATGGATGTGCTGTTGGTCAAGGCTGGGACAATTAGAAATTATGATAATGCCTTCTCAATAACATATTAAAGAACAAAGATAAACAAAAAGTTATTGGGCAGCTATGATTGTGGTCAAAGAGAGGGATGAGAACAAGTGAGAGGAACAATTGCAGACACCAAAGTGAGTGAGTCAGGAGAGGGTGGAAGTGCTCCAGATGCTGGAGCTGGGATTCCTCTGTAGCCCATGGTGAGGCAGCTGTGCCCCTGCAGCCCGTGGAGATCCATGGGAACACAGAGACCCACCTGCAGCCCATGGAGGAGTCCCACACCAGAGCAGGAGGATGCCTGAGAGGAACTGTAGCCCCATGGCAGGCTTGTGAAGAGAGGAGCCCAGGCTGGAGCAGCCTGTCCTTGAAGGGCTGCACCGCATGCAAGAGTGACCCATGCTGCAGGAGGTTGAGGGGGACTCCTGCCTGTGGGATGGACTCAGGTTGCAACAGGTGGCAGGGAGGTGTTGCTTGTGAGATGGAGCCACATTGGAGAAGTTCATGGAGAGCTGTCTCTCGTGGGAGGGACCCCACAGTGCAGCAGGGGAACGACTCCCTGAGTAGCAGGACAAACAACTTGTGATGAACTGATCATAGCCCCCATTCCCTGTCTCCTTGCACTCCTGGGGAAGGAGGTAAAAATGGGAAGGAGGGAGGGGTGAGGGAAAGGTGTTTTGAAGATTTTATTTTACTTCTCATTATCCTGCTCTGGTTTTCTTAGTAACAAGTTCATTTGATACCTCTAATTTTGAGGCTGTTTTGCCAATGATGGTATTTGGTGAGTGATCCTCCCTGGTCCTTATCTGGACTCATGAACCTTTTGTTATATTTTCTCTCCCCTGTCCACCTCCAGAAGGGAGAGAGAGGAGCTTTGGTGGGTGCCTGGCATCCCACTACAATTGTCCAGTGTAAATGCACTTTGCTTATATGCACATATGTGCACAGAGTGTGTGGCATCAGACATGATGAGCTGGGGGAAGAACTTCATCAAAGGCAAGTCCCACAGTCTGTGATCAATTATTACCCCTGCTGCATAGCTCTAAGCTGTTAAAAACTGCTTTTAAACATTTTCCAATTTTGCTCCACTTAGATTATATGCTTTCAAATTATTATTGTAGACAACTTTTTTTCGTTTTGATTCATGGTCATCTTTCAAGCTTTATCATGAAGAGATTTTAAAATTACAGGCTACATTAATACAGTTTTCACCTCAATAGAACATGTTATGGCATACTTTATAGTTCTTAACAAGATTTTGTTCTTTTTCCCTCTGACTCAAATGAGCTTCCACAAAGAGAACCCAAAACTAGTCATGGTCTACAAAAATTTTAATCAAGGGAAGACCAATTGAGAGCTTTAGGTTTTTTTGGTTTTTTTTTTTTTTTTTGAGATGTTTAAGTTTGGCATAATTATTTATAATAATCCATGGATTAGATTTACCTTAGATTAGGTTTACCTTTCCTGATGTTAAAATTTTCAAAGAATCTTATCTTAAACAAGATCATTCCAAGTGCTAGATAAGAAATTTACATCAATACAATTTAGTAGAAGCAAATTTGGGCTACTGAGGTAATTATTTTTTTATATTGTCTGATTCCTGGAGAACATTCTGGCTTTTAACGGAAAATGGAAGACAAGTCAAAACACTTGCCTTGGCTCTAAAGAGCTGCTGTAGTGACTCACAATGATTATAGTTTAAGTGTACTGCTCTCCTTTCCAGACAAGTTTATCTGTTAGCATCCTGATTTCCATAGTCAAGAAGGTATGGCCAATGTAACACAGCTGTTTCTGAAAATGAGGATTAGGACTATAGCACCAAAACAAGCATGAGGCTGAAACACATAACTGACAAGCAATGAAGAAGGCTGGATCAAAGATTTTTCAAGATAAATATTGTTTTCTTTCCCAACTGCTGTGCATGTTCCTATAAAATCACTGTCCTTCCCTGACTTCAGGGGTTGATTCTTCCATGCAATGAAAGAGGTAAAAGAAAGAACATGAATTATCTGAAAAAATCATTACGAAATAAAGTCTTCTAGAGCTGAGCTGAAAAACTAAAATAAAGGAAAAGATTATCATATCATCCTGGAAAGTTCTCATCTCCTTATTGAGTTTCTAATACAGATTCTCCACGGTATCTAAACTGAACCTAGATAGTGGCAATATGTCCCTGAGGTGGATGCTATGAACCGTCCAAGACTCTATAGCTGCAACAGCCATTGACAACACGAGTGACTGACAGGGATGCCTGGGGCCAGCTTGGTGGTCCTAGGGACTCTCATCTGGCCTCCAGTGCTTCAGGGATGTACACATGGTCACCAGCCAGCTTCAGCTGGGTGCCTCAGATATATCTCTGTGTGGTCAATGACCCATGGCCTGAATTCAGGTAGATTTCTTTAAGCTTTTGGTCCTTAACAGCGTTAATGGAGCTCAACTATCACATGTGAACATGGATAAGAAAGTTTAGGTGCTGTGACCTTCAATCAGTTTTCACCCTGAGTGGATAAGTGTCAGAGCCCTGGGAGCACTATTAGGTATAAATGTCACTGATCAGAATTCTCCAGAGACTCCACCCGTGCTCTCTGCCCATGGGCCCAGGTTTTCAGCTCAGTCCTGGAGCTTCAGTCGCTGCTCGTATTCTGTCATAGGAGCAGCAGTCTCTGGCTCTGACCCCTGGATGGACCTTTAACTTACACTGTAGGTAACTTCTATCCTGAATGGATCCAGCTGCTCAGATGTATTCTGAACTTGTCCCTATCCCCAGCTTTAAGAGTCTCTATTGAATGAATTTAGGAGCCCAATCTGCTTTTGGTCCAATCTTTCTGTAGCAGAATCCCCAGTGCTATTCCTTGCTTCATCATCTTCTGCCCACAACTAAAACTCCACCAGGGACTTGGGCCATGGTTCATCATTTGCCATGTCTTGTACTGCAAGAAGACCTCATTACCAGTGCCCAAATCTGTCTACCTTGTCAGGATCCGGTGGCGTTCTGCCTTATTAGAGGTGGCAGTGTCTGCATAAGGATGACACCCAAGTCCTTCAACAGAAAATCTGTCTGAGACCACAGAAACCCAAGAACAACATAACCGAAGGAAAAAAATAATTTAGCACCTGTGAGCCAGCATATCTTTACAGCTACTCAGCACTGACATTGTGTTCTGGTGTTTGCATGACATGAGAGGAGAAAAAAATTTCTACATAACACAATAGCATGTCAAGGTTAGCTTAAATATTCTAGTATAGAAAAAAAGGAAAGGCTTTAGAAGACTACCTGGAAAGAGAGTAAATGGAAAGTTAGCAGTTATTGACACGCACATTTTGGAATATGTGTTATTTTATTCTGGAGATAGAATAAGAGTAATTTTATATGGGAGAAGAGAAACAGAAGGTATAGGCTGACACAGAGCAAAAATATCCATAGATTGGCCTCTAAGAAAGTGACTCATGATAATGTCTGTCAGGTAGAGAAACGTGCCCATGTAGGCAGTGCTTCATTTCAATCATTAAAAACAGGGCAAAATGGAACAAGAAATCAATTATGTATAGATAGAGAGAAGAGGATGTTACTCAATAACAGAAATTTCCCTTCAAACATATTTCTGACTTGAAAATATGACATGTAGAGCAATATCTGCTAAGATTCATTGTCTTCAGGAGGATGCATGTAGGGTTGGGGTTGTATTGGGCAACTGGAAACAGAAACTCTTTCATTCAAAGAGAGAAAATAAACAGGATGGATGATTTTTTGATTGCGGCTGAGTCAGAAAACTTTCTAGATTTCAGTCAGAACAGACCTCTTAAAGGCACTGCAAGTGCTGATGCCAAAGTGGTACAAGCTTGGAGACATATTCATCCCATCTCTCTGCCAGTCTGAGGTTCAGCCTTAGGTGTTCTTGTAGGACTGTGTTGCCCGGTTTAAGCAAGGAGACTGACAGCAGGGCTTGTCCCTGTGAGCACAAGCTGCACATCATTACAGAATAAAGGAAAAAATCTTTCAATTAGCAGCTGCAGAGAAATATTAGGGTATTTTGGGCTGAGCTACATTTCTGCCATTTAAAATGCATGATATCCTTAATTATGGTATGCATAATCCTATGCAGTAGTGAACTTTGTGGTAGCTAAATTGATCTTTGTTTAGTCTGGGTTCCTCTGCCCACTAGACAGCCTGACTGGGGTAGATGGCAGAGATCAGAGAATCATAGAATATCTTGATTCGGTAGGAACTTACAAGCATCATAGAGTCTTATTCCTTTTTTTGTTCCAGCCCTGCAAAGTGAGTTGGAAGCTGTGCACAGAGAGTCCCTGATGATATTTTCACTATGGTGGGTGACATGCCAACATGTCACCACACATAAGCTGCCATCAGCAAAACACCTGGAAAGAGACAGAGTCAAGTAAAGGATGTTTTTGCTCAAACAGCCCAGTCTCCAAGCAGCTCTGACAGAACCCAGGAAGGAGAAAAGCAAGAAATAATTCCTGAGAACAAATTTATTCTAGCTATATGTCATGAAGAATTCAAATAAGAATGTCCTTCTACTTCTGCCTTCTTTGTGCAGCCCTTCTTCACCC
The DNA here is from genome assembly GCA_035048155.1 of Cinnycerthia olivascens. NCBI lineage: Eukaryota > Metazoa > Chordata > Aves > Passeriformes > Certhiidae > Cinnycerthia > Cinnycerthia olivascens. The sequence goes on from JAWWMU010000106.1 coordinate 142,668,825, forward strand.
CAAACCATCCTCCCTTCATCTGTGCTCCCAGGCCTTTATGAGAGCCAACAACCTGCCTTATACAGCTGCTCCTCGTAGTGCAAAGGGATCTTTTTCCCTGTTAGCAGTCTCATTTCTCTGAATAGAGAAACATCACCCTTTTCTTCCTTAAAAGCATAAGGCAGAAATGCAAGAAATTTACTCCATTCTCTGTGGACACTCAGTTAATCCTCACAGCCCACTTCCCAGTACTTAAGTGTAGCTTTTACCTCCTAGGGAGGAACTATATTGATTCAGGTCTCATTTAGCCAAAGAGTATCTTGAGTGTTGCCTCTGCCTTGGAAGTTCAGATTCTAAGAACCAGCCTTCCCCAAATAAATGGGAGAATATAACTGTGACATAGATAATGATATTTTCACCTTTCTAATCTGCTGGCTTGAAAATCTGCCTCTGGTGTTTTTAGGATTTCACAGCTCTGATGAATTTACCCACTAGATCGTTCTACGCATTTGCTGGTCATCCAACTAAAGTTATTATTACTCTACATTAGAATTTTGAATTTGCTTTTCACCCTTGTCATTGCAGTGAAATCAAGGGCCTAATACAGTACAGCTCCAGCCTTTCCAATGGTTATGGAGACAGCAAACACCTCTGATGTCAAAGCTATATTTTAGGAAAGACACTGCAGGCATATATAATCCCTGTAGCTTTTACCAAGCATGAAGCTTAATGGCATGAACCTTAAAAAGTGTTCTATCTCCAGTCCATCCAGCATTCCTCTGGCTGCAGTGTACTTTTAGGGAAAAAAAAAAAAAAAAAACAAAAAAAAAACCCCA
>JAWWMU010000106.1:142674184-142713159 GCA_035048155.1 Cinnycerthia olivascens
TTCTAAAGGTATAGTAATTTGGGGAGAGGAGGTTTGTTTTCTCCATTGAAGGAGAAAGACTCCTGTTTTGTTTTTTTCCTAGCAAGCATACCTGTCCTCAAACTGAGACATGCCCTTTGAGGCATGCTCTCAAGGTCTCAGAGTGACCCTAAGTCCTATGCCCCAAGGTTTATGAGGAACTCTGCTGTCCCAGTTGGACACTGGAAATCAAAGACCTCTGTCCCAGGCTGAGGAAGTGACCTTGGTCTGTAGAGGCAACACCGAACACAGGAGGGTTTTCTCCTAGGACCTGGAAATCCTGTCTCTCTCTGTTGGTGCCATTCTGTAAGCAAACAAATCAGAGAAGTTTAACCTCAGTTATTGGAGTAATGCTCTTAATGGAGTAATGCCTTAATGTAAGGCACTTTGGAGCTCTGTGTGGTCTCTTATACTAATGGAGATTGCTGGTCACATTTAATGTCTTTAGTAAAACATCCAGTCTCTGTGGGATTGCAATTATGCATAAAGAGGCCAGAGAATGAACAAACAGATCTCGCTGCAGGCAAGTGAGGTCAGCTTATGTTTGTTAGAGGTAAAGGGGCTGCAGGTACAACAGTGTGCTGCACTTTGCTGCCAGGAATATCTCATTCAACTGTGTTATCTCCCACCACACAGGGTGCCAGACCCCACAGGACCCAATATCTGTCAGTCACAGCAGAGTCTTTGCTGATTCCCAGGTGTATTTGGATTCTTGAAGGAAAATGCTGAACAAGCCCAGGGAGTGCAATGTGTTCTGGACAGAGGTGGCAGTGTCCCCTCAGCAAGTCCTAGCATGTGAAGCCTCACCTGCCCCCAGTGTGTCAGGCCCAGTAGTCACAAACTACAGCAAATTTCACCAATAGAAAGGAGGGAACACTAAGGCTCACCCTGATATTACTCAGTCAAAGCCATGGCACTGAGTGGCACTCAGCCTGGTTCTTCCCCTGTAGATTCTGCTTGTTCCTGCTCTCAAAATATTTATCAAGGACCTTTCAAAATGCTAAGTGATGAGTCTTAATATATATTTTGTTAGTGGTATTTCCTTTATCCACTACAGTAATGACATACAAAAACTTCCAAGGGAGTAGGATGATGTAACTTTCTTCTGCAAGGGTCAGGCTGGATGATCTCTCTCTTGAGATGCCCTCCAGACATTTGTTATCCTGGCTGCAGTTGTTTATGTGTGATGTTTACCACCTTCTGCTTTGGAAGAATGGGTATTTTGAAGACAAAATGCATATTTTGGTAGATGATTTCCCCCTCCCTTACTCTCCCTTAGAATTTTCAGGTGTATCTAATTTGGGTCTGATGAATTTTATCAGTCTATTAGTTATTTCTGTTCCTGACATTTCAATATCTAAACATGTTTCCTTCTCCATGCCAGGAAACAACATGTTCAAGGTAAATATTCACCCAGAAATTTCCTTCATGAAACTTCTACAAAAAAATCTGCTAAGCTTCTCATCCATATGCTTGTATTCCTTCATAGAACTCTTCAGCCCCTGATGATTCAGTGAACTTATTGATCTCTTTCCGACACCCTGATTTACATTTGTTTTCACGACATTAGCTATTTATTTTTTGAAATCCATCTTGGCCTTCCAAATTTTTGTTACTTAGCAGCTGTTACTTATCTTTCTGTTTATTGGCTTCATTAGGGTCATATAATAAAGGATTTTTTTTTTTACTCATTTTGCTATTCGGAAGTTACCATTTAATCATGTCAAATAACTTCTGGCCTCCCTTCTGTTCTTCCTTTCCCCTTTTGTTTCTGCCTCCTAATTCTACTCCAAACTTGATTTGTAGAATGGGTTTGCTTTTTTTTATAATTGACTTTGCCAGTCGCTTAGTTTATACTATAGAATAATTTGACTCATTTAACAGTTTTTTCTTAATCTTCCTTATAGTGTTTTGGGTCTGTGTTGCTCCTTTTGCGATTTCTCCTGTGTCCTTGAGTGGAAAGGAACTAAGATGTGTTAGCAGTTATTTTAGAGGCTCAGGACTCTGACTTGGGCTGTCTGAGTAGGGGATCTCCATGAGGGACTCCCCTCAGCCCTAGAGCCTGCCCTTCTGAGAAAGGAAACCACCCAATTCCAGAATTGGAGCATTTGAGGGAATGTGTAAGTTCCAGCCACTGCAGTTCACTCTCTGAGGCCTCAGTAAAAATTTACCTTCTTTGGTGTTTTAAGCTGCATCTTTTGACTACTGGACTAAGAATTGAAATGATGTAATAAACATTTTCCTTCTATAAAGATGAGAAGGGAAGGTAAGAGGTAACAAATAAATTACTGGAGGTCACCTCTCAAAGTCTTTTCATACTGGCACTTCTTGATTTGTTTTCAATATACTGCCTCAGATGAAGACAAAAATGTGGAAGGATGAGGGTTCCACTAGCATATTCCACATCCCCTTCTGTGACCCACATTTTAGAGATGTGCTGCCTGAACAATTTGTGATGTGCACGTGATATACTCCAAGAGTGTTCAGATGCAGTCTGTGCATTCCACTGAGCATGTCTGTCTCTCAATTTCCAGCCACAGTCAAGCTTGGTGCAAACTAGAAGGTGTTATTTCCAATGAAAAACTAAAAGAATAAGCTCTGACCTCATGGATCACTAAGGCAATACACTGCTTACAGCTCACACAGTATAAATATGACAATGTTGCTGTTTCCATCCAGTGAATTCTTAAAACTGCATTTCTTCTTTCTTGTGCTTGAAAAAGTTAATGTTCTTTTTCACTCCTATTTTGAAATGGGAAAATATGTGGTGATAGAGTCTCCTAATGGTCATTCAAAATGACATGTTTGCTTACAGTAATTTGTGCAAATTGGAAATCCACTTTTCTCCTCTGGAAATGAAATCATTCCCAGTGTTGACACATGTTCCCGGACAGCTGAAATAAATGGACAGTTCACATTTCTTGGAACCATACTGCAGGCTGCCTGCAAACTTATCTGTTATTACTTACAAGCAGTCAATCAGTTGTGAACTGGTGTCACACAAGGTGAATGAAGGCTTTGGAGTGGCTGTGTATGTGCTGGTGCCCTTAGAAAGCTGGTGTCAATCACTGCAGAGGAGGCTGAATGTAGAGCAATCCTCTTCCACTCAGGCAGAGAGGGAGCACTTGTCTAGGCTCACCTCCACCACTGTGCAATGCCTTATGTAGTAATTTTGTCTGGTTTATGCAGAACATTGGTTCATCTCACCATTACAAATTTCCTGACTCATCTGTCCCTCCCTTTCAGTTTAATTTTCTTTTTCAGTCTCATATAATTTATTTGCAAAGGTGTGTTTCATTATTATAACTGGAAAATATTAGTTGATTATGTCATATGTAAAACAGAAGACAGAAGCTAGTCGTGCATGGAATCTTACTATTACAAACTCACCATGTGTCTGGAAAGTTGTTCATTCTCAGTCCTAGATTTCTTATTATTTTTGCAGAGATTATGTAGAGAATTTCCAAATGCAAATGGTTAATGTAATTTCCCAGGTAATGTAAACAGTGAGGTATTATTTTTTTAGAAAAACATTAGTTTTATTTCATACAGTTTTATCTACATACAGCCAATGCATCATGAAGTTAATTATTTCTTAATATACTTTAAAATCACTTTTTTTTTCTGAACAGGAATAATGAAATGAAGAAGCTGTGGAATCTGTAATTTTTACATATTTTCAGTGACATGTACATAATAAATTTTATGTTGTATATTATGAATTTTTTAGTCTTGTATGACAATCTCCCTGAATTCCAAAAAGAAAAACCCAATCCAGAAAAAATTTTGTTGCATGCTATTTCTATTAACGAAATATGAGCATGATTATAATTTTATGCCTTCCATGAGGGAGTAACAATAGTTCTGACTGAATATCTTCAGTGTATTAGAAAAGCTATTATAAATTATGCATAGTATAAATATAATTAAACATTACCCAAAGGATTGTTATTACTTTCAGACTCATCTCTCTCTTCACATTCTTTTCCCTTCCCATATGATTTAATATCTCCACACACAACAGGTTATTGGTATACTTGGCCTTTTCTTGGATCTCAGCAGCTATTGACCACTGCCTCCACCCTCAAGACTCTTAACCAAATACCATGGGTGATTTGGCCTTGGTGTTTAGATAGCTAAAATACGGATATCTTGTTTTGCTTTTAAACAAGATAGCAAAGATAGTATGCTTTGAATATTAAATGATAGATCAGCCATTCTGAACTGGGATTCCCAGGTCAGAAGGATGTGGAGTTTCCATCCATGGAGATGTGAGAGCAGTGCAATGGGCTCCTCTTGTTGACCACAAGAGCAACAGTGAGTATTCTGCAAGCAGTGGGGAAATATGGATGTGTTTGATTTCCCCTGCTTTGGTCATACAGAAGCACAAGGCTCAACGCAGGAGCCTCTGGGTGAAACTCCATGGCCTGTACTATCCAGATGTTTAGTGTAGCTCATTGAATGTTTTTTTAAATGAGCAAAGAGACCTGCAACATTTCAATTCATCAATACATAGAAAGATAAAAGACATTTCACAGAATCACAGAATCACAGAATCACAGAATCACAGAATCACTCGGTTGGAAGAGACCCTCAAGATCATGGAGTCCAACCCATGCCCTAACACCTCAAATAAACTAAGGCACCAAATGCCACATTCAATCTTTCTTTAAACACATCTAGTGATAGTGACATCACCACCTCCCTGGGCAGACAATGGCAGTACTTTATCACTTTTTCCGTAAAAGCATTTTTCCTAATATCCAACCTAAACTTCATTTGGCACAGCTTGAGGCTGTGTCCTCTCATTCTGTCAGTTGCTGCTTGGTGAAAGAGACCAACTCCTACCTGATTACAGCCACCTCTCATGGAGCTGCAGAGAGTGACAAGGTCACCTCTGAGTCTCCTTTTTTCCAGGCTGAACAGCCCCAGCTCCCTCACAGGGTTTGTGTTCCCAGCCCCTCACCAGCCTCGCTGCCTCCTCTGGATGCACTCAAGCATCTCAACGTCCTTCCCAAACTGAGGGGTCAGAACTGGACACAGCACTCAAGGTGTGACCCCACCAGTGCTGAGTGCAGGGGGAGAATGACCTCCCTGCTCCTGCTGGCCACACCATTCCTGATACAGGCCAGGATGCCATTGGCCTTCTTGGCCACCAGGGCACAGAGCTGGCTCATGTCCAGCTGGCTGCTGACCAGTACCCCCAGGTCCCTTTCTGCCTGGGCATTGTCCAGCCACTCTGTCCCCAGCCTATAACATTGCAGGGTGTTATTGTGGCCAAAATGCAGGACCTGGCACTTGGACGTATCCAACTTCATCCTATTGGACTCTGCCCATCCATCCAACCATTCCAGGTCTCTCTGCAAAGCCCTCCTACCTTCCAACACACTCCCAGCTTAGTGTCGTCTGCAAATTTACTAATAAAAAACTCAATACCCTCATCCATGTCATCAATAAAAATATTGAACAGGACTGGCCTCAGCACAGACCCCTGGGGGTCACCATCAGTGATTGACCACCAGCTGGATGGAGCACTGCTCACCACTTCTCTCTGAGCCCAGCCATCCCAGCCAGTTCCTAACTCAGGACAGAGTGCTGCTCCTGTCCCAGCCACAGGCTGCAGCTTTCCCAGGAATGTGCCAAAGAGTTTCCAGGAATGTGGGAGACTGTGTCAAAGGCCTTTCTGAAGTCCAAATAGACAACATCCATAGCCTTTCCCTCATCGACCTGGTCATAAAAGGAGACCAGGTTGGTCAAACACAACCTACCCATCCTAAACCCAGTCTGGCTGGTTCTCATCCCCCAGCCATCCTGTAAGTGCTACAGGATGACACTTCGCGAAAACTGTTCCATAACCTTACCAGGTACTGAGGCCAGGCTAACTGGCCTGTAATTACCAGGATCCTCCTTCCTACTCTGTTTGAGAATGGGTATCACATTGGCCTGGTGATGCCAATTTATGTCCATAAAGGAGCCAAAATCAGGATCTATCACAAAGAGACCAAGGGCTGCTTTAGGGGGGGGTCAAGACCCTCTACTTTTTGCCTAGAGACTTGGATTAGAAAGAAAATACTAAGGTTACTGGTGAAAAAAGACTAAAAAATATTTTGAAAGTGTGTTGATTTTGCCCACATTTTATTTTCACTAAGTTTAATTTTTATGGGATTTTTAAAAGGTGCAGAAGGAAAATCTTTATACTCTGGGTTGAATTTAAAAAATTGAAATTGTTACACAGGCGAAGATATTCTACTTTTGCTGGTAGCCCACTTGTACCAGAATTTTTGATAAATTATGGAATCAGTGTCATGCATGGATTGTAGGGAGAATTTTTATTTCAAAATGAAAAAAAATGCAAACCAAAAGCCAAAAAAAAAATCTCACAAAGAAATAAAAAGAAATAAACCTTGCAATCATATATAGGTTGTTCTTTTTTCTTGGTCTGTTTATTTAGCCTTTGAGAAAGTCCCTTTCTCATTTTAAAATTAATTTTTTAAGAGAAATAGTTCTGATATTTTTCCAATATAAATAAAAAAAAAAATAATGGTATATTAAATCCCTGTACATCTAAGAAATCCAAGATAATTCCAGTTTTCCTTTCCAACCCTTCAATAACAAGCTCAATAACAATGTCTAATTTCCATAAAGATAATATTTCACTTACTATTTGAAATTACTGTATTTATATAATCAAAAAAATAGCTAATTTGCCCTTCACTAAGGGGAAATCATGTCTGACAGGCTTAGTGGCCATCCACAATGAGATTACAACATTGATGGATGAGTGGAGAACAAGTGATGTCATTTACCTCGATGGCATCACTTGCTCTTCTCCCATCACATTTGACACTGTCCCACACAATATCCTTGTCCAGAAATGCAGAGAGGGACTTTTTACGAGGACATGTAATGAGTGCCCACTAAATGCTCACCTCAAGGTTCTTTACCTTGAGTCCTGTGTGAATTTTGGGAGCCACAATACAAGAATGGCATAAAGCTGATAGAGAGTGTCCAAAGGGGAGCTGTGAAGGTGGTGAAGGGTCTGGAGGTGAAGCCCTAAGAGCAGCAGCTGAGACCTTGGTCTGTTCAGCCTGGAGGAGACTGAGGGGAGACCTCAGTGAAATTACAGCTTCCTCATGAGAGGAAGAAGAGGGTCAGACACTGATATCCTCTCTGTGATGACAGTGACAAGACCAAAGGGAGTGGCCTGAAGTTGTGTCAGAGGAGATCTAGGGTGGATATCAGGAAAAGGTTCTTCACCAAGAGAGTGTTTGGGCACTGGAAGAGGCTCCCCAGGGAAATGGTCACAGCACCAAGGTTGGGAGAGTTCAAGAAGCATTTGGATGATGCTCTCAGGCACGTGGTGGGATTGTTGGGGTGTCCCATGCAGGGCCAGGAGATGGACTCAATGATCCTTTGGATCTCTTCCAACTCAGGATACTGTATGATTTTATGATTCTATTATCCTGTGATAGGACAAGGGGAAATGGCTTTAAACTAAAAGAGGACAGTTTTAGGTCAGACATGAAGAAGAAACTCTTTACTGTTAAAATGGTTAGGCACAGGCATGATTGCCTAAAGAAATCCCTGTATGTGCTCAAAGCCAGGTTGGATGGGAATTTTAGCAAACTGGCATAGTGGAAGGTGCCCCATCCCATGTTAGGTGGGATGGAATTAGATAGTATTTACATTTCCTTTCAACTCAATCCATTCTATGACTATGAAAGATATTTACTTTTCCCAGTGTTTTCCTATAACTGTAAATGCCTCCACAGGATGCCTTTTTCATAGAAAATTTCCAACATTTAAACAAAGAAGTAGAGGAGAGGGATCTAAAGCCAAATTTAGTAAATATGAATGAACCAACTGTTCACCCAGCCAAAGCAGCACATCCTCTCCATGTGCCCCTCACATGAGCAGTCATCCATGCCCTCAGCTCTCACTGGTCCTCTCTTGTAAACATCAGATCTAGTCTGTGTGTGCTCAAATTTAAGTGCAAGCACCTATGGAACTCCAGAAATGTTCCAGCTGTGGAGGTGATCACTACTATCATGTAATTTCAGACACTGGAATTTACAGCCATGTTTGGATATTATGTGTCAGAAGGACTGTAAAACAGAGGATAACTCCTGAATAATACAGCAGTTTGTCCCTTACTCTGCCATCCTGCAAACAGCTATACACATAAGGCACCTGACCCTGTACCTAGTGCTGCTGAAATAAAAGAAAAATTATGTATAAACTTCAGGTGTTTTGCAGAATTAAGCATGAGAAGCTGTTTCTTATTGCCAGTACTTTTTAGTTAACTAGCTTCCCACCAGCACACCTGCTTCCTTCTTTCTTTCCTCCCTTCCCTGTTTCCTTCCCTTCCTCCCTTTCTCCCTCTCTTCCTTCTTTCCATCCAAAATCAATCCATCATTGTGTATTCTTAAAGAACACAGTACCACAAAATTTATGTGGAGGTTGCTGATATATCAATAATAAGAACATCTTGTAGTTGAAGAATAAAACAGAGATAACTTTGAGGATGAAATTGTAACAGTGCTGCAGAGAAACTCAGCTGCTTGTAAATCAGGTCTCCAAGCACATTACACCAAGGAATAGAAGGTCAACCACCCTAACTCACCTCTTCCCATTCCCACTCCTGGGAATACTGCAAACACTAAAACTTTCTGTGTTGAATTAAGAGATTTCTTTTCCAAGTTGTTCTGTAATGAAAATTTAGCTGACCTGAACTTGGATTAAAGAAGTGTACAGTTTTGATTGGAAGTCTGGAGAATAATATTAAATTCAATTGAGTTTTGTTTTAATTGTTCTGAAGCTCTTCCAATCCTGAACTGGAAATGAATGCTAAGAATAAATAATAGAATTTTGTATTTTCGTATTGAATGTTAAGTACATTTTCCTGTCCTTTCATTTTGCTTTGGAAATGTCACAGGTCTATGCAATTTATTGGAAAACAGCAATTAGGAATGGGGACTAAAAATACATCAAGTAACCTAACTAGTCCAAGACCACATGAGTCTTGGTGAAGAAGAAACCAAAACAATCAAATAAAAAAGCAGTCCAGATTTTGTCTCCCCATCTCCTGCTGTAGTCACCAGAAATAAGTGCAGACCTTATACATTCTCTTGAGTGCCTCCACTCTATAGAAAAGCACATCTAAACTTTAATTCTGGTAGAACCATAGGATATTTTAAAGGTTATGTCCTCCTGTAATGAACAGGGACATCTTCAACTTAATGAAGTTCCTCAAAGCTCCTTCCAATCTGACCCTGAATGTTTCCAGAGATGGGACATCTGCCACCTCCCTAGGCAACCTGTGCCAGAGTTTTTTATAAAAAGTTATCTTCCTTATAACTAATCCAAATTGACCTTCCTTCTCTTTAAAATCATTATCCCTTGTCCTGTTGCAACAGGCCCTGCAGAAAAGCTTGTCCCTGTCTTTCTCATAGACCCTGTTCAAGAGCTGGGAAGCTGCTGTAAGTGCTTCTTTCTCCAAGCCTTCTCCAGGCTGAACAACCCAAATTCCCTCAGCCTGGCTTCACAGGAGAGCTGCTACAGCCTTCTGATCATCTTCATGGGCTTCCTCTGGACTCACTCTGGCCGGTCCAAGTCCTTTTTCTGCTGGGGACACCCCAGCTGGACGCAGTACTCCAGATGGAGTCTTCCCCAGCTCTTTTCCCAACATTTTTCTTTATTATGTCTTTTAAAATGTTTATTAGCCTCTGTGCCTGTTTAAAATTATTTTGTACCATCCAAAAAGTCTTATTTGCATAGGGAGATTTGATAGCAGGAGCAGAGCTGCCACACTGACGTGTCCTTTGCGGCGATTGGTGCGGCGCTGCTGAGTATTTGTGATGCAACCTTTCCTATTAGCAACTGACCTTTCTTCCTGATCAGTCCCTGTGATTTTTGGCTTTCCTATGAAGTGTTGAAAAGAAAAGAAGAATCCTCAAATGTCTTTTCCAGCAGAGAATCAGCAACTAGCAAAGGACTCTGCGATGATGAGAAAAATCTAAAAATGTTTAACAGCAATGAAAACTGGCATTATATAAAGTAGATTTCAGGAGGAAATACAGTGTGGGAAGAATAGAAAAACAATAAAGAAACATACAGGCACACACACGCACAAACACACACACACACACACAAGAAGTTTTAAGTAGAAAAGATTCAAAGTTTGGGGAACAAAATAAAGAGGAGGGAAAGCCCCTGCTGTGAAAAAATGACACACGTATATAAAATATGCGAATGAGTTAATTTAAAATTTAAAATAAAATAATTTTTTTCCCTGTCCAGAAAATTGCTCACAGTTTATTGCAAAGTTACTTAGTTCAGATGCTATTCTTTATTATGCATCTCACATGTATCTTTAAAAGTCTGCCCCAGCAGCAAAAAGATGCTGAAATTAAAGATTTGAGTGAAATATTCCACTGTGTTTTCAGTCAAGAAGTCTGCCTTATAAACCAGAACATGCCCATACTCAGTTTAATCAGGATTCATTGGAGATCAGGATTCTGTCCATTAAGGAAAAAAAACAGTTCAAGAAGCTTGGCATAACAGTAGAGGTGTGTTATAGCAATATTTTATAGTACTGCCTCTTTTTGTATGTATAAAGTCTAATCCAGACTGTCTCAAAACCTGCCAGCTTCCCTGGTTGTGGAACATAAATGTCAGAAATAACATTTGTCAACTCATTTTTCCACTTATGGACTAGGGCCAGAGTCAAGTGCTTCAGAATAAGATGAAATAGCTCTCACAGGAAGCAGCAATATGATAATCTGCCTGAGTAATGCTCTTATGCTAGATCTTAGCAGTTACTGTTTGTCTTGAGCTTTGTATCAGGAGGATTCATCTGTCTTTCTTCATCTTAGCTGTTTTCTTTACCTTAGTGATTGTGTGTTATATTATTTATAGGTACATACACTTCCTCCTTTCCTCTCTCTATATTCTTGGTCTCAAACACTTGCAGTGGAAATGTGTTCCATGTTGAAATGTGTTCTGTGGGGGGAAAAATAAACAGTTGTATTGGCTTATGCCCCTTCAAAAAGAGACGTTTGAGAATCTTTTGTTGATGTCCAGAATGTCATCTTTTCTCACAGTCTAAAAGATGCTGCTGTGGTTTGCTGTTGTGTGGGGTGTCCTGTGCCCATGGCTGGCCCCAGTAAAGGTGAGTGGGAGCATGACCCCACTCTGTATTTATCCTATGCAGCTATTTTTCATAAAGACTACTGAAATTTAATGCACCAGCTAAACTTTGTAGCTGAGCAACTCCACTCGAGTAAAGACCTGCATCTGTGGCTCCAAGTCAAACCTAGATTTCTCTGAAAACAGAAGAGAGCCTGTTTTACAGGGGGTCCATTGTCTGACTGGTCAAGATGGAAGCAGAGCTGATAATGCAACAAGTAATTATGATCTGAGACAAATTTGGCAAAACACATTGTTTGCATCACAGATGACCTTTTATTTCATTGTTTGACTGTCATTTTTTAACATTCTAGGGCAGAGTTGTGCTGGAGCAGAAGTAAGCAAACAAAAACATAAAAATGTGAAAGTGGATAAAGAGTGAGTGAAGGGAAAAGGTGTGAGGTAAACATCTGACCATTACTGTTGGCTGGGATGAAAGTCAGATGACAGAAAGTGGTGTCCTCAGCTGAGGGTGACACTGCTGACACTGAGTCCTTCACTCTTGTGCTGTCCCTGCCTTATACCATTGGTCTCTACATTCCCCAGCTTACCCAGCTGGGGCAATAAGAGATCAATCTATTCCTTGCCAATTCTTGTGGTTTTAATCCTGGAAACAAGTGAGACTACACACAAAGAGAAAGAGGGGGATGTAACAAGGCTGGAGCATGATTCCTCTTTATCTTCTATATGCTGATATTTTTTTTCTTAGCTAGCTCAGCTGTGTATGTGATGCTACAAGAGCTAATTTTATCAATATAAACTTTACACCTATTCCCCAAGGAGCATATTGACCTGCTAATTTTAATATTAATTTCTCTCCAGTGGTGTGAACAAACATGATATGATGGAGGTTTTATTTAACCTCTTCACTATGGCTTGATGCCACAAACTCCTCTGACATTCTCTGCAACAACAGCTGATCTCTGCTTCTCTCTTTCAAATAACTGCAGGCTTATAGAAGTCACAGTTTATTATTCTCCCCAAGCAAAATGCAAAGGTAGATGCATGTCTTTAGGTGCAGAGTTGCAAATTATAAGTTGTTGGTGTTTTTTTTCTTTTAAATGATAACATTTGGTATCATTTTTTCTATAGTATATTAGCACAATTCCTTAATTTCAAGGGTTTAGTGAAACCATTGAGCAGAGTTGAAAATAAAACCCAGTATCTTTAAGTTGGTGTAGCGGCACACATGGGAATTATTTAAGCACAAACTGATGATATGACTGATGTTCCATCCTGACAGACTGTTTTGGTGTCCCTCTATACTTTGCTTCCAGTCTTAGAGCATGTGATGCACAACAGTATTCTAAGCGATGAAGAGCTCTTGAAAATAAACTCAGTGTCTGGGCCACATCCCTCCGTCTTTTTGTACCTCTGTTTTCTTTCTGTCCCTTTGCCTGTTACAACATCAGCAGTTAATTTTGCAGGTTTTTTCAGTTGTTTAGTTATTTGGATATTTTTTTTTGTTGGATCTAGTTTTTTTTTAATTATAAGAATTAACATAATTGTAAACAATATTTCAATTGTAGATATATTTCCACGGTATTTAACTGTTAGAAATTTCACAGTATTGATACTGCATATTTCCTTGCTGTACATTAGCAGGCTGTTTTATGTCTTGACTGATGAATCCTATAGTTTTTATCAGTGTATTCTGGATCTTCCCAGCTTCAGTGAATCCCAAGAGATGCAGTTTTTCAGAGAAAAGTGGAATGATGCAATTGGAACACTGTTACTGTAAGGTACTCTGACAAAATTCTGAAACACAGAACTTTCAGTTATTGTTGGGCAAATGTTAAAGTTGCATTGAAAAATAAATATTATTTCCTCCCTGCCAAAAGCCTTTTGAAAATCCAATATCTCGTCCGCCCTTACAACCAAAAATCTTAAATACAACATTTTCAGCTCCACTGCTTGCTATGGCTTTTCACAGTGAGTGGATCACCAGTCTCAGGCTCTGCTCTATAAATAACCACACAGCCCTGATAAGAAAGACAGGCCCACAGAATTGCACAGCAAAATCTGGAGGCAGCCAGGCTTACCAGAGATTCTCTGTGGATAGAGGGATCCAGCTGCCCAGTCTGCACACAAGCACTAACCGGGAGACAGTGATGTTACAAATTCAGCTGTGCTTAATACTAGATGTGCATGTTTTATAGAAAAGGCTGGAACTTTAAAGCTCATTTCCACATAGTCAGGTTGGTGGATTACTTTTTCAGAAATCAGCAGGAGTCAGGCGTTTATGTAAAACCTTTGGAATGCTTGTTTTGCATATTGAATCATTTTAGGTACCAAAAGAGTCTATCTGGGTGAACCATATTCTCTAAAGTTAAGCAGCAAATCACATACACAGGTCAAACCAGGACCCTTCTGATCACACCTCTCAGAGCTTCTCAGGTAAAGGCACAAATCATGTGCCCATTTAGTCTCCACCACGTTTTCCTCCCACCTCCCTTTTCTCTTTGTGTTCCATCACCATTTCTCAGCACTTTTAGCCCTTTCTACAAATCATGCTAATATACGAAAATAATAAAATGAAATCTTCAGGCAACATGCAGGAAGCTTTCCTTACTCACACAGAGAGTACCACTGCTATTCACAGAAATAGGAGACTTTAATAAGTGTATCTCTAAGTTCATTACTCATATTAATCCTCAATAATAGAAAAATAAAAGTAAAATATATTCTTTCATCAGTCATCTAAATGTCATGATCTCGTGCTTTAATAAAGACAAGAAGAACTGAAAAGACTTTATATTTAGAGCAATGTCAAAACAAGAACTTTCTTCTTCTCATTCAAATTGTGTGGTTTTTTTATTCTTTGAATGAACAGCCACTGCGTTTCTGTGTCATGCTGTCATTTGCATGAATGACTCTGAACCTAGAAAATTGAAATGTCTGTAAGTTAAGGATCAGCTGCTATGACAAAACTAATGATTTCATTAATAGTACAAGTTCTGCAAGGTCATGTCTGTGCTCTGAAACCATGGAAAGATTTCAAAGAAAGATGGACATTACTGGCTGAAGTCACAGGCAGCCAGTGTACATACTGAAGCAAGTGGACAATCTGATTGGATGAGTCCTATAGATAATTCCAGAACTCATTATCTGTCCTGAAATGAGGTTTTTTATGTAGATGAGGGGACAGTTACCTTTCTCAGGAAAGTGTCTTTTTGGTAGTATTGGTCAAATGGTGAGATGCCAGCAGGAGGAATTTAGGTATATGTAATGTTGTGCCATAATTTTGTATTTCCAATAAAACTTCTTATTATGATTGCTTGGATTCCTTTGTTCAGGTTTCTAGTTGACAAATGTGATAAGGTAGGTTGTTAAAAGATCTCACTGGGAGTTTTTTTACCAAACAGGAATACTGTTTTCTCTGTGCCATTATCTTCTCACTTTTCAGCTCTGTCAAGGTGTACTCCTGGGCAGAGTTGTTTTGCCAGGCCATTCATTAAAGAAACCCACAGTAAACAATTCAAAACGTAAGCTGAATATGACTTTGTTTTAAAAATTCTCATATTTGGGATACACAAGAACACTGAGGTATTTGTGTTATTGAGTGCAGTCAAATCATGGTTTTATTTTTCTCCTTGCAATTTTAGAGGCACACATCAAATATTGTATCCTTTACAATGAAAACCAAAGATGTACTTAGTATTAGGTTAAAAGACATGAGTAAGGTAATCAATTTTTTTTCATTCATATTGTTTCATTTAGCTATCTCTGCACTGAATCTGGCACGTCTGGCAAAAAATGTTTCTTTCAAAAAGTCATCCAAACTTGATTTGAAGATACCAAACATGATATCATTGCTGGATCTGTACCACAAATGAAGAAGATCTGATGGTGAAGAAAGATAAAAGCCAAATTCATGGACATCTGTTCTGGCTTCTCTGTTATGTAATACATCTTTATGACCAACATGAAAGTACAGCTGAGAACAGAAATATTGCTTTTATCAGCTGGTAATCTTTAACTCTCTGCTGTGCCAGTTAGGGGCTCTATGAGTATTACTCTTTTCCAGAATTTCACAGATATTAGTCTTAGCCTAGACTTTCTCTGGATGGCAAACACACAAAAGGTCAAAACAGGCTTTGCTGCTTGTGGCTCCTCACCGTGCAGTTGGCAGGATTCTCTGCCCATCCTTCCAAGCTGAGCTCCTTCTCATCTGGAAGGCTTCACTCCATTGCACTGCAAGGATCATAGGACACCAAAGAGTGGTCTAGGCCAGTTGACACCAGCTGGGCTGGCTGAGTCCCTGGAGCAGTGCCTTCCACAGCAGCTTCTCAGCTCACGCCGTGCCGAGGTGTCTGAATGCGCTGGTGCTTGGTGACCAGCGGAGCTGCAGTGCCGCCCTGAACACTTGGCAGCTCCTCCTGCCACAACCTGCTTCCTGGCTCATGCTGCTGTGGCTTGTTCAGAGGCCACCTCATGCCTCATTAGACCCTCTTAAGATCTTGACTCAGCAGGTGGGGCTTGGAGGTAGGGATAGAGTCACTACTGCCAGAGTCAAATCTGACCTCAGCTTTACTGCAGTCATATTTGTATGCTGCAGTTTGCACAGTAATTGCAAAATGAAAGGGGAGCAGATACACTAAAATGAAAGGGGAACAGACAACAGAATGGCACAAGGAAAACCCCTGGAAATGCCTGCACCTTCTCACCAACTGCAGTTCATTAACTCACCCACAGGAACTGTGTGAATACTAGTGAAGTAATCCTTGGATACTATTTTCTGTCTGGGAAATCTTCAGAGCTCTGGTCTGTAATTTGAAATGGTACATGTTCAGGATTCAAGAAATAAAGCTTACTTTTATTTTACATAATTCAGTGTTTTTCTCTGGCCTGGACCTGCAGGTCCTGGCATCTCAGCTCTTTGAAATTCCATCTGCAGAAATCTTGACACTTCCGGTGACAGCTTTATCATTTCATAGGTGGCTCTACTTGTTTCTGACTTCACAACACTGTCACCGTTTTCTAGCCTGGATTTTGTTTTGTCAAGAGAAACTTAGTAAATATGCACTGTCACAGTCACAGGAAATCCATGCATTTATAAGAAATGGTGAATTCTTGGACAAAAAACATCTGAAGGATAATCAATATAAAATTTTAGCATATTCACAGAATTAGAATAATTCCGGTTGGAAGGGACCACAGGGGGTTGTCTGATACAATCTCCATGCTCAGGCAGGATCATCCTAGAGCACATGGCACAGAATTGTATCCAGATGGTTCTCCAGAAAGGGACACTTCACAGATTTTTCACTTTCTGGACAATCTGTTTTGGGACCTGACTGGCAACGCAGCATCGCTATCTGATACCTTATTCAATTGTATTACCCCTGCCATAGCAGTAAAGGATGACAAAGAGCATAGAATCTGTCTAAATTACTAGAAATGTGTAAGAGATCAAAAAGAGTTGAAAAAACCCCACAAAAACTGTAAAAAGCTCAGGTATCATCCATCCTAATTGTACTTCTCTGGTCCTCACTGGTGATAAATCATGTAATTTTTTGGTAGCCATCTTTTCTGTGAAGATAAAGGTGATAATAATTTCTTGTAAAAATTAAATGGCCTCAGAAAAAGTGCTGGGATTCTCAGCTTCAATATCCTTTTTTCCATTTGGGATGTAGTGACTGTCTGCCGTGGTTTAACACCAGACAGGAACCAAGCGCAGCAAACTGCTTGCTCACACCTCACCCATGCTGCTGGTGGGATGGTAGGATGGGAACAAAGTTTAGAAAATGGTAAAAGCCATGAATTCAGATAAGTTTAAGAATTTTTAAAAAGTAATATAAAATATATAAAAAATTATAGTCAGTTAAGTTAATTATAATTAATTATAGTTAATTAAGTAAAAAAATAGTTGTTGATATGACAACTTATGCTGTTATTACTGTTATTATAATTATTATTACTATTATTACTAACAAGAAAAGAGAGGAATAAAACCCAAGAGAATCAAGTGATGCACAATAAAACTGCTGACTACCCATTGACCAACACCCAGCCCATCCCTGAGCATCAGCAGCAGCTCCTGGCCAACTTCCCCCAAGGCCACTGACCATGACATTCTGTGGTGTGGAATATCCCTTTGGCCAGTTCAGGTCCCCTGTCCTGGCCATCCTCCCATTCTGGCTTCCTGTGCACCTGGTAGAACATGAGACGCTGAAAGTCCTTGACTCAAGGTAAGAACTGCTCAGCACCAACCAAGACATCAGGACTTTGTCAACATTATTCTCTTGCTCAGTCTGAAATACAGCATTGCACCAGCTGATAGGAAGAAGATGAACTCCATCCCAGCTGAAGGCAGAACACAAACTCTGTCATTAGCGAACTTGCTTTTCTTGAAGACTCTCTTTTCAGCAGAAGTTGTAGATATGATCATATGATCTCTTTCTAGTCTTTTTGGTGTTCACAACATCACGGATAGTTTTGCATATGCTGTTTAAACATGTCCATTCTGTGGAATAATACTTGACCACTAGATCAAATACTGCAAAGCAGTCACAACACACAGTAGGAGGCTGCCTGACTACAGTGAAATTGCTCTATCTTCATCCCATAATTCCCAGAACAATCCCATAGGTCTCCAAGGTTCTAAAACTCTATTTTCATCTTTTTGTCCTGGAGAATGGCAGGAGAACACATAGTGATGCCAGAGGATGGAAAATCTACTGGGATAGTGTTAGAGAACCATATGTTCAGTACTGCAAGTCCCAGTCTCATCCTTAAGAGAGGTTTCTTTGGAACAATCTGGACCACATAAGCATGTTTTTTTTCAGAGGGAGTTTGTTGGTTCACTCTAAAGGCAAGCCTACCAGCAGCTAATGCTCAAGAAAACAGGACTTGGCATTGAAACTGGTTATGTGACAGTGAAATTCAAAATCCCTGGCACAGCAGAGCCCATCACAGCTCCAGTGGAGAGCTTGCATAGCTCCACCTTCCCTCTGTTGCCTGAGGCCAACTATTTCATTCCTTGTCTTGTTTGGATGTGAGTATAAAAAGAATTGAGGTAACAAAGGAAGGGTGCAAGGCACTGACCTTCAGGTTGACAGGGGGGATTATCCCAAGCCATGATGTCACATCAAGCCCAAAGTTTGAAACAAAGGTAAATGGAAAAATCCCATAAAACATGATCGTATGCCACATAAACTGCAAGGTGAAGAAGGACCAAAGTTCAAAAAATCTTGAATAAAGTCCTTTCTTTTTGAAGAGAAATCTTAAATATGGCCTTCCAGATCTGTATTTAAAACAGTCTTAATGACATCCCAGGACAGGCACTCTTGGGGGAAATGAGCAGATTGAGAAATCATTGGTGTGGATTGAAAAAGCAATGATGTGGATGGACAAAGCAGTCGTGGGGAAGGGCACTACCATAGAGACAAAAAAGCAGAATTGTATCCTGACTCAGAGTGTGCACATTGTGTAACACAGGTGTTGATTCTGATTCAATGACCTGCAACTTCTATCCCTACAGGAGTTTTATTTTAGCATCCAACGGTAACCAAAGTGTGCAGCTTCTCCTTTAGGAGTTTTGAACTACTGGCTAATCAACTTCATTTTTTAAAATATGTGCCAAATTTCCTATTTTAATTTGTGTAGCTGAAGCTTGTAGTCATTAATTCTTGTTATGCTTTTCTCCACTAGATGAAAGAGTTCTATTTTCTTCTCATTAACGCAAACATTCTGTAATCAATTCATCTCTCAGTCATCTTTTGAAAAGCAGAGCAGATTAAGTTCTTCAGGTCTCTCACAGGAAGGCAGGTACTTCAGTCCTCTAATTATTCTTGTATTTTTATATCTGTTCCAGTTTACCCCAGTCTAACAATCACATTGGGATACAGTGCTCCTCCCTTGCTGTCTCTTGTGATGTGTACAGAAGTAAAAAATAAATGAAGTTAGTAAATAAATTTTGAAAGAGTCTTTCTGATCATCTTCCATCACTAGCCAGTACAAATTCCTACTAATATATACTATCTATGACTTCCAATTTGAAGTTTCCACTGGCTGACTTCTGCATGAAAATGTCAGAATCAGTGACTTTTCAGGACATAATTCTACCTTCCTGTGCTCTGGCTTTCATTCCTTTTCCTAGATTGGCATTTGGATGTAGTGAGATTTCTTTTTGTCTATTTGGATGGATGTAGGTAAGCCAGAGATAAAAATTGTTCCATGTGACAGCTTCAGCCTCACAGTTCTGTATCATTTGGGCAAGCTTTAGCACACCTGGAAACTGTACTGTCATTTTAAAGAAACACTTAACTGCAAGTGGAATTATGCTGGAATGAGTGGGAAGGACAAGGAAACATCTTTCCCCCTTTCTGCTTCTTTAGAGTGTGAATATCTATGCATGACTGAGAGATAGGAAGGACTGAAACGTAGTCAATCTCAGAAAATCTCCTAAGTATCCTCATTTAATACTGATCTCCCTTCAGGAGTATTCTGCCTCTCACCTCCTCTCCAAACTTTCACCATGTCTTGCAAATATCCAATTATTAGCAAGGAGATATTGGTGTTGTGTAGGTCACAGACAATAAATCCCTAAGTTTCACAGAAAAAGGAAAAAAAAAATCTGTGCATGAGACCAGAGTTTTTTTAATATAGAATAGGAGTAAAAAATATTTGACAGATTCAGGTCTTGTAGTGACAGAAGAAGGAGTTCATTAGAAAGGTTATAAGGCACCACTGGGATGCATGTCTATGAGAATAACTGAATTAAAACAATGGATTTCTTTGATTCTATGCAAAATCCATAACCAAATAAATAAGTAAAATGCAAAGGTCATTTATTTAATTTTTATGTCTTTATATTTTCATGGAAAAATCCTGGAGTATGACATGTGTGACAGCCTTCTGCTGTCACACATGTATTCTAATGGTATTTTAGGTTTTACTGCAGTGCAGCATGAATTATTCTGCCTACGTGTGTTCAGCAACAAATACTAAACAGGCCAGATCCGCAATAAAAACGCTCTCCCAACCACATTTGACTCTTGTATTTACAGCAGAATTTCATACAAATAAGCAGGCTCACAAGATTGAATCAAATTTTCTCATACCACTTGGAGAGTATAATGCTCCAGTGCCCACATTTTGAAGAAAACAAATTGCAAAGATTTTCTATCACAGATCAATGCACATATTTAAATGGTACAACTGAATAATGGAATAGTTAACAGTTCAGATGTAAACGAGTTTGCAATAAGATTTGCAGAGGGTAGGCTTACACAAGTACATTCACAAACACAAATTGTTTTCTATGTTGACCAAACTTTATTTCCGTAGATTTATGGTAAATCTTGAATGCTTCTTCAGGGCTCTTTGATTTCAAGAGAGAGGAAGTAAATAGAAAAATAAAGTCTCTTTAGTGCTCCAGTTTCCTCTCAGCATGCAGCCCCAAATCTTTTGTTTGTTTGTTTTGTGACAGTAGTTATTTATGTCACTGACATAAACTGCAGCTGGACATAGAGCACCAAAAGCTAAAAAATTCTGTCTGTAGGACCTCCTAGCCTCACCAGTATGAAGTAGGCAGTATGATGCCAATAATTAACCTTGGTTGTAGAACATCCTTAAGAAGCTGGGTAATAACGACATTGCCATGACAATGTGGAAGTTAACAACATAACATGAAGAAATGATATGAAAAAGGGCTGACCTTTAACCTTTTTTCCACCTGTAGTGGCTGGCATAATGAAAGACATAAAGTCTTTCTGCCAGCCTTGTCTAACTCATATGCATTTCTAGATGAAAGAACAGCACAATCAATAAACACTTTCCAGTGAATTTGCTCCATTATTTGAAAATCTCTTACTGTTGCCAGGTTTCCATCCCTGTTTCATATTGGAGAGCTGCTCTTTCTTACACTCATTCCACAAAAGCTGTAGGGTGCTCTTAAGAGGTTAAACCAACTGAAGGTGAGAGCACTAATAGTTCAAAAGTTGCTTACAATTGTGGGTGGGACATCTTGTCCAGAATTTCATAACCCGACTAAAAATCATCTTGGAAGCACGTCTGGTAATATTTAATGGTGTTTGTTAAGATTGTCTTTCATTTCCTCCGAAGTTTTCTACTCACAGCAAATGTTTTGTTGTTATTATAAAGCAGTAGTTGGATTTTTTTTTTTTGTCTAGAAGACAAAGAAAGAAAAAAATAGAAGCAGTAGGAATGCTAATATTCATTTCCAATTCCCATTTCCTATTGTATTTGCTGTAAATATGAAAGAACTCAAGCTATTGACTTGCACTTTTAAAATAGGTCAAGAAGAGAAATGATTGTTTTCTGATTTGTAGCTTGAAACAGAGCTAAAAATCAGCTTTTCATTAAATCCTTGGTTTTACTCCATGCTTCCTGTGTGACCCTGGAAAGCTGCTGTAGGGTGCAGGAGGTGAATGAGCAATGACAGAATCAATGTCAGAGATGCTGACCTCCGTCTTCGTGGAGAATGGGCCACCAGGTCCTTGACCTTTGCAGAACTTAGTAGGTGAATGGTCATGATCTTGCAAAGGAGCTGCAAAAAAAATAATCTATACCTAAAAAAAGCATTAATTTCCCAGATCAGGACAGCTAAGTTAGGAATATCTACTTAGCTCTGCCAGGAAATATTCCTCGCTTTCTCTGTGAGTGAAACATAGGATGCTTTTTGGTGTTAAATCAATCAGACCGTGGACAAGGCACAAGTTTTCCAGAAATAATATCACCTTCCAGCAGGGAACAACTAGCACTGCAGAATAAATATCACAGATAAATTTGTGCTACAGCTTTCAGGTGCTGCAAGGTACTTGAACGACTCAGAAGTGGCTAATTACTGGCGGTAATACCAATACTCCCACTTCTAGATTGAGTTCTTGTCGTGGTGGACACTGCTCTTATCATCAGTGGTAGCTGAGAAATCTCTTGCTGATTCCAACTTGCTCATCTGTCTACTTCATTTCTAAGCAGTGTATCATAATATTTGAGCATGATGTCAGCAGAAGATTGAAGATCTGATTCAAATCATTCATGTTTTTTTGAGCCAAAATGATCATACCAACATAAGTATCCTTCAAATTCAAGATGTGTTGATTTTGGGCAGTATAAAAAAAAAGCAAGAAAAAGAATCATATCTTTTATAGAGAAGTATTTGTGTCTAAAGGAATGTAAGGGCTTGTGCATAGACTGACATTTCAAAAAGAAATTTTTTTCTTTTTTTGAGAGAATACGTTCTGCTGCTTAGGAGAAGATTTCATGCCCTTCCTTTTCATCAAACAGAAAATCTACTTAATTTACCCATTCAAAAATTCTAGTGAAGATTGAAAACAATTATTTTGGGGCATATATTCATAGTCCACTTTTCCTTATAAATATTTTGGAATTTGTTCCAAACAAAAGAATGTCTGCAGTAAGGACTTATTTACAGAAAGTCTGAAAGAAAGAATAACAGGTGAGAAAAAAATTCAGTGGAAATCATCCAACATTCTTGTCTGAAATGCTTGTGTGCTTAATTATTTCTTGCTTAGCACCTACCCTCATGGTGTGTCTTCTCTTTTTAGAAAAGAAGGGAGAAGAATTTCCTAGAAAGGGAAAAGCACAGAAGATAATTCCCTCAAGGATAGGAACACCTGTTACCTTCTCTAATTGTTGACTGATATAGTGAGAGATTTGTTGCAAAACAACAATAACTTTTCTGAAAAGTTGGAAAAGAAAAAAAAAGCAGTAAAAAGCTCAGGTAGAGTCTTAATATTTTGATTAGATTAGATTAGACACTTTTGTCTATATATGAATTATGAATCAAAAAGGAAAGCAAGAAGTAGGAAAGATATTAAGGCCCTTTAGTGATAACAGCAGCAGCACAAGATGTGCATCCAAGTCACGGAGCACAACTTTCTCTGATGGACTGTGTTTGTGGAAGGAAAACTTCTGAGATGAGCAAAAGAGGAAGAAATTTTTGAAATTAACTGGAGTAAGTTTTAAAAACAGAGGGTGATAATCAAGCTTTAAAACAGCCATCAAGAGTAAAATATAATCTGGGCAATCCTTTTATCTGGAGTGAAATTGTCCTCCTACTCTCCCCCAGGCCATTGGTAACGATGGGATCCTTCACTGCTGGTTCCAGCCTGGGCACCCCCACCAGTGAACCTCACCCACAGCAATCACAGGCAAGTAGTAACAGATGCTTTGCATAGAACAGCCTGAATGATCTAATGTGTTCCCTCATGCAGCCTACAAGCCAAACAACGCTGCTCATCCCTTTTAAGTAAATATAAGACTGAAAAGAAAAAAGTTCTAGAACTTTCAAAATGCACCAGGGTGTAGGAGAGAGCTGTCACAGGTCATGACTGCACATTCACAAGTGTGATTTTGCTAAAAGAGTCTTTTTCATTTTTCTGTATCACTACTTAATTGCTTTTACCTCCTACTGTTATCTCCCTCTTTCAGATCATAAAGACATAAGAATGGAGTTATTAGTTAAGAATCTTGCAGTCTGAAACTATTTTCATCATCATCAATATTTCAGGGAATGTCCTGAGACTGACATTCTTTTTTATTTAGGAATACCTTAGATACATCACTAACAGTATTTGAAAAATTCTCTTTGTTTATTTTCTACCTGAACCCTTTTAATTTAATTTTGTTTGAAATTAAATTACAGAAGATTTAAAGTTTTTTTTTTCCTCTTGGTTGAGCCATTAAAAAGATACTCTCCATTCTGCTACATTCTAACACAAACTTCACAGTTCAACTTTCAGAAGTTTTTGTTAACTTCAGAACCTAAAACAACTTGTTTTGTTTGAATAACACAGCTA
Organism: Cinnycerthia olivascens; assembly: GCA_035048155.1. NCBI lineage: Eukaryota > Metazoa > Chordata > Aves > Passeriformes > Certhiidae > Cinnycerthia > Cinnycerthia olivascens. Next base: position 142,698,178 of record JAWWMU010000106.1, read on the forward strand.
CTCACATGTGTACTGGAAGTGGGACTACAAGCAGTCTTTCCCAAGGCTACTTTTCTATCTAAATATGTTGCTCTTGTCATCTGTCTGCTTAGTCTGAAGCCAGACTCTGTATATATATTTTGTTCTAGAGGAGGGTTGTATTTAGAAAGATTCTTCTTTTTGGTACTGAAAAACAAGCAAAAATTTCAATTAATAGGTTGAACTTCTGTGGGGTAACGTGACAGAAAATTCTTATGGAAATCCAGAATGAAAAGGTTCTTTTTGTCACAGCCAGTAAGAAAGCTTACAGTACAATGGGACAGACATTTCTCACAGCTTCATCATTATTTGTTCTGATACAGAGCAGCTTGAAGAAAAATAACTTCACCTGATCCATAGCTGTTTGAAAGTTGCTTTATCTAAATTTTATTTAAATTGTTTGTTCCTCAAACCCAAGAAAACAGACCTGTCTGGGTTGGAAAGGAAGGTGAAATTTTTGCCCAGCATATCCAGATTCCTTGAAGTCATCAAAGAATTGCTTAATTTAGCCTGTTGTTATCTTTCACAGTGTGAAACTCTGGAGGGATTGTTATAGAATCTTAAAAATGAAAAAATTCTAAGAAGAAAGTCAGCAAAACACAACTCCTGCAAGAACTTCTGTTCTTGCATCCCTGGGACTTCACAGCAAAACCTGTCTGTTCCCATGATGAAAGCTGAGTAGTTTTTCTACCACCATTGTTTTCTCATTAGATGTACAGGGAAAGGCTGATTTTTGGGAATCTTCTAAAAAGTCCTGTAAGTTTAGAAGTGGATGACAGCTGACAAAAATTGATCATTAAGATAAGTCAAAGTCAATGAAGAAACAAAAGTGGAAATAAAGAAATCCCAAAGTGACAGGGCTTCCTCAAAGTCATAGAAACCACTACTGGTAGCACTGGTCTCCTAATCCTTCTTAATACTTTCTCCATTTTGAATGGATCAACTTTGTATTTACTTTCAATTCTTGCCTACTGGCTGTATTATTAATTTATTCACATATATCTATTATTTATATGTATAAATTATTGATAATAACTAATTTATTAATTGTGTTTTCTCTCTGAAAAATTGCAGTAGATCAACATTCAACTTCACCACATGACAAAAAACATTTTTGAATGGAATAGTAAGCCCAAAGAAATGAATATTAAGAAGCAACTATTAAAAGGTATTTAGTGTCTAATAATAAACTGCATGAATTGTTTATTTGCAACAGAATTTACTCCCATAGCAATTCCTTTGATTAAATTTTTTACTTTGGTTGGGTCCACATAGCAATCCCAATGCTTTTCATGTAGTAATCTAACACAGCTCAAAGGTCCAATACTGCAGTGAGCAGCTCATGAACAATTTATTAATCACTTACTTTGCAAGATCATACACACTCTATTGAGAAAAAAATATATATGTTTCTTAGTTTATTAGTTATAAATTATTCTCTCACTTGTATTTCAGATGCTTTACATCACAAGGCAAACTGATAATTACATATTTTTCAGAATTTCTTTTTTGCTTCAGTTACATACAAACTTCAGATTCATTCCTTAAATTTTTGAGTCCTACCACTATTACTCCTGTACCAGCCCCAGGCAACTACAGAGTGGTTTAATGTTAATTTAGTGCTCCCTGAGAGGTTTTTGCCTGAAAAACCAAACTCCTCTTTTATTCATATGGCTAAGTGGAACATGGAAGCAATGCCACAATCTTCCTGAGCAGTCTAGCAAGAGATGAGAGAATAAATCCTTCATTTTTAGTGTCTTTTCCTAAATATTTTTGATGACACTTCCAGAGTCCAATATCTGATGTGAAAGTGGTTTGTGCAGTGGTCACTGAGAAGAGAGTCAACTTCAGCAGTTATTTCATTGTAAATGGTTTTCATTCTCTACCAGTATGGACTGAACTGGATCAATGGGACCTCATTTTGGTTCTTGCACGGAGGGTAAATGTTGTAGGTAAAGCAGATAAGGTGGGATACTCTCAGGGTTTGCTTCTGTAAAAGGTGAACAAAATTTGCCCTTTTTTGGCAATTTATTTAAGCACCAGAATATTTGTATGCTTGTGTATTTAGAAGATGGCAGAACTGAAGTCCACAAACCAAGAACATTCTCATTTATTCCCTTCTGTAGGCAACCTTTAAACAAGATAAAAGGTTCAATTCAATCTCAGGGCATGTGCACAGGTATCTTCTCTCCCCTTCCCTCTTCCTCCCCAGTGACTTAATTTACTTTTTAAACCAGAACAAACTGCAAACCGGAGAGGGCTGTCAATACTTTGAAAAGGAGATGAACAAAAGAAGGATACTCCTCAAGGCAGCCTTGAGCAACCTGTGATGGGAGATCTGAACAACAGAAAGGACGTGGCTAGGTGGGACTTCAGTCTTTGAAACTGACCCCATGACATTCCTGTGCCTCTCAACTATGTGCATTTCCTCTCAAATCCTGGCGTGTATTCCTTTTGCATCTCTCACCCTTTTCCCTAAAACAAAACCCTACAACCCCTGTTTTATTACCACCCCAAGAGCAGTCAACAGTGCCTGAAATTTAATGCAGCGTTTTGTTAAGCTTGGAAATGGAATGGTGATCATGTGGAGCCAAATGCTGTGGTCAGAACTGGTTTGCCCCTTTCAGATATGAGTAGAGAATGTTTTCCTCACATGCTAATGTACTGTGTTGCGACTTCAGGCTTGATCTTGTTTAGTATTTAAAGGCATATTACTGGAAAGTATTAGTGGAGGCATTTCAACCCTACTGAGAAGTGGGGAAATTTAAACATGTTATTGCTGGATGGATTCCACTATAAATGCACCAGCTAATACCTGTAAAAACACAACCTTCTGGGTCTCTCTTGTGTTTCTTTAGAATGCATTCCCTGATAAGTCTAATTTGCATTTAATTCTAGAGAAGGAATACTTTGCTGCTGCTACCCACCCCAACCAGACACCAACTGTCTGGGGGCTGCATATGGAGACCCTGTAGAGAGACCTGGAAAAATTAGAATGCTGGGCAATCACTATCCATATGAAACTGAACAAAACCAACTGCTGTATTCTGCACCTGGGGCAGGGCAACCCTGGATGTGTGGATAGACTGGGGAGTGAGGTGCTGGATGGCAATGCTACAGAAAGGGTCCAGGTTGAACATGAGCCAGCAGTGCCCTGGCAGCCAGGAGGGCCATCCCTGTTCTGGGGGTCATCAGGCGCAGCATGGCCAGCCAGACAAGGCAGGGGATTATCCTGGTCTCCTGCAATGGGTGTCTTCACCTTGAGTCCTGGGGACAGTTTTAGGTACCACAATATAAAAAAGATATAAAGCTGTTATAGAACACCCAAAGGAGCCAAAAGTGGCACTTCACAAAATGCCATGAGGAGAAGGTGTATGAGGAGTTGAGGTCACTTGGTCTATTCAGCCTGGAGGTGACTGAGGGGAGACCTCTTTGCAGTTACAGCTCCTTGTGAGGAGAAGAGGAGGGGTAGGCACTCATCTCTGCTCTCTGATGACAAGTGACAGGACTGTAGGGAGAGGCCTGAAATTGAGTCAGGGGAAGTTTAGATTGCATATTAGGAAAAGATTCTTTACCCAGAGGGTGTTTGGATGCTTGAACAGGCTCCCCAGGGAAGTAGTCACAGCCCCAAGCCTGACAAAGTTAAAGAAGGACTTGGACAGTGCTCTCAGACACATAATGGGATTGTTGGGGTGTCTTGTGCAGGGCCAGGAGTATTCTATTTTTTGTATCCCATGATTCTGTAATTCTTGCTCTTGAACAGCCCTGCTGAAAGGCAGCACATAGAAAAGCACAGTCTCCACTCTGCGAGGTGCTGCAGGGCCAGCCACAGTGCTGTGAATCCTGACATTGGGGAAGAGGTGGGCTGACAGGCAGTTGCAGGAGAGAGCTGCTGGCAAGCCTAAAGATGGTGCAGAGGTTGAAGAAGAGACTGAATCAGAAAAGTCAAAGTGGCAGATCTTAATTGAACTTGCTCATGATTTATACTCAAGTTTTCCCATGGTAAAACATCCAGCCCCTCTCCACACACATGCACTCTCCTTCCTTGCATGCTCTGTTTAGCAATGAAGTCATTGACCTTTTCATTGTCCTCATGATGCTTCCAAGTATTGAATGTAGGCTGTTTTCATCTCCCAAATGCTGGCAGTCCTCTACTTGTTATTAACTATTTTGGGTTCATAGAAATTTTATAAGTCTGTTTCTGGAGGCAAGGAATCAGTGAAAGAGGATAAAAGGTATCAGAATACGCTATTAGGAGATTACGGTGAAAAAAAAGATTAAATGAGAGCATAGATTTTGGTGCAGGAAAGAATCACATGGGAAATATTCCTCCTCAGGGTGGATGCAGGCTCATCCTTGCTACTGGATAATGGTTTCCTGACATACAATGATTTATTCTCCAAGATTTACACCATCTTAGGATTCCTCATGGTTTTCTGCTTTATCTCCTGAAGACATTGCACCCAAGAACAGCTTCAGATGTTCCCAGATACGATTGGGTTTTTCCTGATTTCTAGCTTTGGATTTATCTATGGGGAGGCATAAAAATCAGAGAGTGTGCTTTTCATCTATTTTAAAGGAGACATTGAGGAGAAAAGCAATAATTAGTGTATAATATCCCAGTGATGTGAGACAAAAAAAGAGGGAATACATATAAAAAAAGAAAAAACAAAGCTTTAAACATTCTCTAGGGCTGTCATGCAAAATAAAAACAAAAGCATTTCCATTATGTAAGCTAGATCAGAAAACATTGGCAGCAAAATGTTTGGTTTTGCGTTGCTTTTCACCAGGAGGTGGGGCTCTTAAGCACTGGATTTATTTGGTGATGCACTGAAAAGCTGTGGATAAAATGAAAACAATCTTTCTCTTCCTTTACGCTCTGAAACTCATTGTGTAAATGTGAATGAAAAGCATGAACTTTCTAAATATTTTAAGCATTGATTTCATATTCTGATTCAAAAACTGAAATAACTAAAAATGATTTTGCAATGGTTTAAATGAACTGCCTCTAGGAGTGAATTAAGTACCAATAGCTAATTAAAACATTAACTTGGGAGACTGGAAAACTCAAGAGGTTTGTAATTATTACTATTCCCAAGTCCCTATTGTGTCTATTTCTAGGATAGCTCTGCAATTCAGTTACGAGGATTAAGTCACAAAAAGAAATCAGAGGACATTGCAATGCGGCTAATTGCATAATAAATAGATAAACACACTTAAGGTCACTTGATTCTAATTCTGACAAACTGCCACAAGGGATGAAAGCAGCTTTGCTAAAGTAAAGAGCCTGAGCTGGGGGAGTGCTTTTTTTGGTGCTTCCATGGCTCCTGCTTCATCACCTCTGAGGGAGGAGCTGCAGATCCCCCTGGGATGGGAAGATGCAGACAAAGGAAGAAAACATGTGACACAGCAGGGAAATAGGTGCAGGCCTGAGCCCCCACCTGATGCCCCAGCCACTGAGCCAAGATACTTAAATGACAGTTCTACTTGCCTCTCTTCATTGTCAGAAGGGACATGTAAGTGTTGAAGATGCATTTCCTCATGAGAGATGTGTGAAGGGCATGTTGTCACTGGACAGACTTGCAGCTAGGATAATTTTTGCAGCTAGCACAGTTTAAAGGGATTCTTTTCCCCATTCAGGCTGTGTTGCAAGCTCTCACCTAATATATCAGGAAATTTAGTTATCACACTGTGCAGATCTGCTTCTGCACCTGCAAAGAAAACACTTCTGATAGACATCTCCAGAGATTGTCTCTCCTTTCCTTGTCCTCCACCTTTTAATGGAAGTCATCCCTGCACACGGAACCGAGGCTGGATTAGATGATCTTTGAAATCCCTATACAACATAAATCTATGATTCTAGGATTCAAGAAATACTTTGAAACAGAGCTAAAGAAAAGACTTGAAGTCCACACAGTGAATCCTAATCGACATCCACCTTAGGCATTCCAAGTGTTCTTACCTGGTCACAAGACTTCAGCTGCATCCCCAAAGACCTGCCACCCCAGAGGTGGCCCTGACTTGTTCACAAGCCAGAGTCACAGTCAGGAGATGACTGGCTCAGAGAGGACCACCAAGACACATTTACCAGGGAGATGTGACACAGTCGCCAGGCAAGTGAAGTCAGGAATTGTATCTGTCCACTGGTGCAGTGGAGTTCAGGGGTAGTGACAGATCTCTTCGTACTGTGGCATGCACAGCTTCTGCCAGCTCATCCAAATGCTTCCTCCCACTCACAGCACAGCACTTCCCTCTCCTCCAAGATGACTCATGCAGTGTTCACTTCCATCCACAGCCTAGTGCCTGCCAGGCACTAGGAACAAAGCACAGGAATGTGGCCTGGGGTGTCCTTGTGAGATCGATCTGTGTATGGAGGGCAGTGAAATGCCAGGAATTTGCTCTCCTCTATGACTTCATCCAAGTAACAATCAAGACGGAAACTCATGAACAAGGGGGCTTTCGTTATAGTCAGCTTTCTTGTGTTGTGCTCTACCTGAAAACTTCAAAGTTTTCAACCCCAAAAATTTTTGAAGCCATTCAGCACATATTTGTGACCAGTAGTTTCAAAGGTTACTAATAGTCAATATTAGTCAAATATTCCTTATTCACATCCATAAGTAGAGAGCATGAAGTAGGCAGTGAGAGTTTGGTTTTCATATCCATATAAAAACATCAGGATCTGGTCTATTAAAACCTGAAGAAGGGATATAACAAACAGGTAAAGCAGATTGGTCTGTTCAGTGATTTTAATGTCTCCCAGTGTTAGGAAGGAAGGAACTGTACAGCATATAAACTTTATTCTTGGACTTGCAAATCACAGATTTTATACTTTAATGGGCAAAGATTTCATTTATTTTCTCAGATTAGTCACCCCACACTATTTTTAAATGGCCCATTGACATACAGATGTCACTCTACCCACTACCATAATGTGCTGGTGGTGTAGAGTCGCAGGCACTGAATCACAGAATTGTTAGGGTTGGAAGGGACCTTTAGGGATCCCCTGGTGGAACACCCCTGCCAAGGCAGAGTCACCAAGAGCAGGTTACACAGGAATGCATCCTGGTGGGTTTTGAATGTGTCCAGAGAGGGAGACTCCATGACCTCTGTGAGCTCCAGGGCTCTGCCAACTTCAGTAGATGTAAGAAATTTTGTGTCACGTTGAGGTGAAACTTATGATTTAGTTTTAAGACCATTTGTCCTTTTCCTGTCCCTGGGCACCACTGAAAAGGGTCAGGCACCATCCTCTTGGCACCTGCCTTGGAGATATTCATGTGTGTTGATGAGATCCCCTCCCAGACTAAACAGGTACAGATCCTGCAATGTCTCCCCATAAGAGAGATGCTCCAATCCCTTAATCACATTTGTGGACCCTCTCCAGTGGCTCCTTGTCTCTCTTGTATTGAGGATCTCTGTCCCCACTCACTGGGGTTGAGTAGAGGGGCAGGATCACCTTCATGGGCCTGCTGGCATTGCTCTTCCTGATGCAGACACCTGCAGATATTTAGTGTTAATATTTGAGAAGTACCAGCACCATAAAATCCTTGTAGACCTCTGTGTGTGTCCACTCCTTGATGCCAAGGCACAGAGTGCAGTCTGTATAGGTCAGCAGCAGAAAAAGGTCAGGACATACTGACATAAAAAAACATCTTGGAGACTTTGACCAGAAAAAATGTAGAGTTATCTGTCCAGATATTAAATTCCTGTTACAAAACACACTGGACTGGTGGGAGGGCAAAGTCATAAGCTATTTTGAGGAAGAGAGATATTATTGCAGTGTGATATAAGACCTGCAGATAGGAGACCTACTGTGACTTCAATGAAGCCAAAATATCATCCTATAGCACTGAACTCTTAAGTTAGAAATTTTAGATATACCACATATTGAATTGACCACTGTGCATTTCTCTGCTCCTTACCTGAAACGGGGCAAAAAATCACTGACTTATTAACTGTTATGAGTTATTAATTCTTTGATTATCATTAGTAATTTTATTTTACTTTGGTTTCTTCTTATGTTCAAATTACAGTAAACCAAATAAAATCAGAACCTATTTGAGTTTCCATGAACCTTTTTTTTCCCCTCAGCCAGCAGCAACTTTCTAGTCTTGAAACTTCATTTTACCTCTGGCTAAAATTTCACACTCATTTAGTATTAAAATTTGACTAACTGGAAAAATTAAAGTGGAATTATCAAGTAGTTTGAGGCTACAGTTTAATCTGCTATAAAGCTGACTCAATCTGGTAATGTCTTGTGGTAGATTTACTTTCTGTGCTTAATAAACTTTTTCATTACTTACAGCCATAATGATTAACCACAATTTATACTTGACATTGCAATATTTCTTTTTGCATATGGACGTGGCTGAACGGATTTGACTGTGGCATCTTATGTGCAAAACTGCTGTTTTTTCTGCCTTACACATGACTGAGAAAATTAACAGGTAAAAGCAATAGTATAATGAATCTCAATTAGGCAAGAGAAGGGGTGTAAGGTATAAGCAAATATTTGCATCCTGATTTTGATTTGAATCTATTATTTTTTGTGGTGGAAATAAGAGAAGAAAACACATGAGCTGTCACATCTGGAATATTCATATGCAAATATTCACAACCTTTGTCAACACAGATTTTGGTCCCACCAATGAGATATTGGAATTTCTAGCACCTTTGTCTCACTAATGAAATAGGGCAGTAGATGTCCACAAATTCCCAACCCTGATGATCATTTTGTATTTCCTTCAAGGATCTTTTGAGCACTGACATTTGTGAATATAGATTGGAATTAATCTATGAATTAGAGGTTCAAGATTTGGTCAGGTTGCTGTTGTCTTCCTTGTGCCAAAAAGCACAAATCTGTTTCAAGCAAATTCTCTCCCCAGCTTGAGGTTGAGTGTAATGTCAGGGCCTATGAAAAAGCCAACAAAAAGCCCAGCTATGATGAGTTTTGCTGTATGTAGAACATGAATTGAAAGGTGGCAACCTCAGCCAAAAGAAAATTAAAATGACAAAAAGTGTAGCAGATTTATTTTAAACATTTTTACTGGGTACCAGTAAAGAAAAAATGATGGACACTATAAAGGCAGTTGCAAATGTGCTTGTGAGCAGAAGTCAAAGTTCAGTTTGATTTTCCTGTGCCAGACTCCTCTTGCTGTACTGTATAATTCTATGATGATAATTTATTATTTCAAAAGTTTTCTAAGTGTTACCAGCGTAGGAGACTGCAGAGTGTGATAAAAACGGGAACAAGGGCACACCCAGATCCTGATCCCACTTTCTCAAATTTGAAATGGACTCAGAGGAAATCTCATTTGGAGCTGCTCTCTGAAGACAGCACATCTCTGCTCATACCATCAATCCATTTTTTAGTTCTCCCTGTAGCATGGAATCTTTGCAGTGATGGCTTGCTTTAACATCTTAATTTATGCTGCAGCACAGTCCAAAGATGCTTCTGTTCTGTTGAGATACATAACAACTACTGAACTCATAATAGTAAAATAAATCCCAATAAACTGAATATAAATTCTCCCTTTAGCTTGAAGGATTTTTTCAATTATTTTGAGAATCAGCTAAATATGGATAACACCTTTTTAATTATTAACTTTCCAACATTTTGATTTAACTGGACTTTATTTTTTTCTTTGTTTCTTGTGAAACATAGTTGAGAATATCTTCTGGATGGAGGAAAATATTTGACTTGTGTAACCATGAAAAGCCCATCTCAGAATCTTTCCTGAGCTGAAACATTCAATGAAATAGGGGTTCATTTTAATGTGAAGAAATGGAAAACAGCTTTTATTTTTACTACATTTGAATGGCTGGTACATATTTCTATATTGATATCAGCAGATGTTACAGTGTGGTTCTGTCTGACAGGGCTCAATAAATGTTTGGTGGATGATGGGCATGAAGTTCTTGTGTTGTAAATGTTACTGGAACATGACCCAAAAAGAGCATTATAGATGGTGGTACATGATTGGCTGTATGCATATGTCTACCCTTTATTTCCCCAGGGCATAATTTAGAAAGATATCCCTTCACTATTCACCCTTTCCAAATGTACTTCAAGATGTAAAAATAAACCCATTTTTGTTCACCTTTATACCTCTTTCACTCACTCTGTTTCATTGATGCTGATGTAACTCAGGAGACATGCCATTCACTTCTTCAGAGTTTATTAGATTTACAGGGGTAAACCCAAGAACTTGGCCTGAGAAAGGATTAGATTCAGAGCAGACTTGCTACCAAATAAATAAATCTCCCTTCAGTTTAGTTTTTCCTCAGTTAGGCAGTTACAAAGAAATCTTGCACTCTATTGTGTACCAGGTTTGGTATATTTTACTATTACCATAAGAAACTCTTTTCTTCTTTACTGTTCCAGAATCACAGAAGCCTTTTACTTTTTTTGAAAGAGCTAGACCATTAAAAACCATTGAAATGAAAAACAAAATCCAACAGAAAATCTCAAAACCTGGGGAGGTGAAGGCCTTTCCCCACCTCATGCAATATGGACTTGGTGTCTTATACATAAAAGAGGAAAAATAGCCTTTGAAAAAGGCAAACATGAGTGGGAGGAAGCCATAGAAATCAGAATTGGCCAGCCTGTACTGCAGAACAGAACTTTGTGGGTGGTCATACTTTCCTGCACCAAAAATGTAACCCACAAAATGGGCACCAGTCCCTGCTCTCACTCCAGCCCTCACTCCTGTTCCATCCACCCCTGCTCAAGAAGAGCAAACAGAAACACCAACTGCTTCAGAATAGTAGCACATTTCAGCCTGATAAAAGACAGGAGATATAAAATAGAGGAGGAGATTGGACTCTGTGAAAAAAAACCAAGGGAACAGCAAAGCTGCTTTTCTGGGATGACTTTCAGTTGTTCTAATTTGTAGCAGGAACAGCAAAGACATCTGGAGATGCTTGGCAGGCCCCTTTTACCTGGCAAGGTACCTCACCTGCTGAAATTCCTCTCCCCCCAATTTCTTATCTAATTTTGTTTTATGCAATTTGATTTACCTGCCTTCACAAAGTCCTCAAATCTGATTCTTTTTACAGTAGAGCCCCTTTGCATTTCCTTGGCTTCTAAAGGGGATTTATATTTTATATTTAAATTGATTTGAAGGAATTCTATCCCATCAGAATGCTGAGAAAAATAGTGACTCTGAAATTAATGGCTCTGAAAATCTGTCTCCATCCTCTGTGTCTGGTTTATTTTATCTCAATGTCTCTGTCACAGCTGTATTCCTGTCCTCCAAAGCATTCATAGCTGTAGCTTCCTCAGCGAAAGAGCTCTGAATTCCTAGGAGAGCCTGAAGTCACCTGTCAGTCCAGAAAGTTGCTGAGGCACTTTCACATCTCCTTAATTGTGGTGTGGTTAGGTTGGGATCACATTCCTGCATCACATGGAGTCCTCATGTGAGCGTGTGAGACGGCATGACTTGGCTTTCTGTGTTTTAGAAACAGAAATGTTGGGTCAACATTCTGTAATTTTGGAACACGTGAAATCTTCTACTCACTTGACAGGCCAGAGAAGAACTTGAGAAGCAGAACTTGTGAACTTTGTCATAAGTACTGCCTGAATAAAGAGCTTTTCTATTTCTACAAAGCCATTGCTTGCATCCAGCTTGCAGGTGTCTTCCTGTCACTTGGAGTGTCCAGTTCCTTGCTGAGTTCATCATCTGGATAGCTGGCTATCATCTCCAGCTGGGCAACAGAGGAATGGAGGATGTTGCACTTAGGGACAGCATGAGATCATAGGAGCCCCCTGCTCATTACTACTTCTCAGACCATAAGATTATGCAATTTATGTGCTGCATTTTAATAATCCAGGCTTTTTCTTTCAACCTTATTTTGTTTCTGGTTTCCTTTCACCTTTTCTTCTTTTCCTCCACATTCTTATGCTGAATTTTAGTAACCTCTGAAACAATGTAAGATGTGCTTTATACCTTCTCAGCAATGTTCCCTTGCTTGTTCTGTTCTTAATATGGATTTTTCAGTTATTTGTTTTTTTTTCCTCAGGGGGATATGCTGAGCTGTATTTTGCTCAACAAGAAGCAAAGAATGACTTTTCTATTTTTCTATGTTTGTTTGGCTTTTGGCTTTTTTTTGACAAAATCAGGGTATATAAGGAATTAAAACAGGTCTGTAAAGTGCATGCTTTGCACACTAGGGAGATAGAGATAGTAGAAGCACTTTAAGAAAATGGCAAAAAATCCACGATATGGATGCAGCTGTACTGTAAATATACTCTTTGTTACCAGTAAAGAAAAGTAATCCACAAGGAAGGCTCAAATCTCTTGGGTTTGGGTTGGTTGGTTTTTTCCTGTATTATTCTATTCACATTAGTTGGCTTCCTGATATTACTTGGGAAAACACACAGAAAAAGAAACACATAGAAATTGAATTTCTGTGAAAACAAGATGAGAATAGTTTTACTTAGCAAAATAATGAATTTTCAGTAAATATAAATTATGTCATGCAGATATGACATAGTAAATTCATGAGTTGCTATTACTTGTAAGAACTGTGTGTAAAGGAATGTGAATAAAAATGTGAAAAGAACAATTCCTGAGAAAGAAATAAATAATTTTAGTGCTGGAATCTTACCTAATTTATCTAAGTTCAAGTAACTGAATTTCAAGGATATTTTAATATCTCAGACAGGAAGTTTAAGAGTCCCATTCTTCAAGGACAAAAGAAAGTATTCAGAGTGCCAAGACCATCTTTTTTTTTACTTCAATCAATATTCTGAAACATTTTAATCTATAAAAGTGTAATAAGATATGATTATACTGTTTCCTTGCGATCTAAATAAGGCAAAGATTATGTTTATGTCTGCTTAGCAATTAGGTGATTTCTTCTAAATTTTTGCCCATCCAAAACCTTCACTCAGTTGTTTCTCATGCTTCTGGTACTGTCTGATCCTAGAAATTTCTTGGTCTAACTAGCTGACCTGTATTGCTTTAAGAGTTACTCCATGCGTGCAAATCTCATACTCTTACCCATTCTGTCTGCGATGGTTGTGATAATACAGTTTTCCATACTATTATTTAAGGTGAAGAATTTGAACTAAAATATGGATACACTTAGGATCTTCCATTGTTACAGTTGTTCCAGTGAGCAATCACATGTTCAGACCCAGACCAGAACATCTATTTCAGCCAAAACTTTTCAGACGAGTCTCAAAATCTTCTGACTTACCCTATTTAGGGCTAATTTAGCCCACTTAGCCTAACCAGAATTTAGCAAAATTCAAGCACTTCATAAATTTACTAAATTTAACACATCACCTGTTCCGAGTTTCATAAATGAAGTGCAAAATTACTGTGACAAAGTGCCAGAGATTCCACTCAGACAGCAGGTGTTGTGGGATCATGAGCACCCAACTTTGCCTGTGTGGCTGATCAGAGGGTGTGTTTGCTGGGACTGATTGAATTCAAGAGAGTTGATATAGACAGGCTGAGAAAAAGGCAAGAAATAAAGAGTTCTGTTTTATACACTTAAATTAGGTAAATTTTGGAGCATGTTATGGTTTTGATATTACATTTCTTCCAGCTAAGTCTACATCAACTTTAGGAATGTCCATCACCTGAGATCTGTGAAAGTCAGGGCTAGGAATGTGTGTCATCCCTGCACTAGAAGGGACTGGAGTCCCTGGCCTTGCTGATGGAAGCGTTTTTGCTCTTGGGACAAATCACAGCATTGCTACCAGGGCTGTGTGCAAACCAGAAGAATTTAGCTGCTCTACACATACAGCTGTGCTTTGGCCACTGAAGCACTTAGAAGTTTGTTAAATGCATAGGTTCTTTTAGCTGTTCGGGGATGTGTTTTATTCTTTATTGCGCTTCAAAAAACCCAAAGATTGCATTTGTTTCGATTTATAACAATGTGGTGTAGTCAAAACTCATTATTATTCTAACCATTAATGTTATGTGGCTTAAAGAAACAAGATTTTTTTCCCTCTAGTTACATCGTTTCAAGGTCTTTCCATTTTTAAAGGGACAGGAGATCATGCAGGAGATAAAATCTTTGATACTGATTACTCAGAAGATATTGCATCAGCTGCAGTGAAAGGATTTGATAATTCCCAGCAACTTCATAGTTTTCCACCAGTTGTTAGTCTTTTGGACAATCATGAATCATGCAATTAGGATTGAACAAACTAATACTTTTACTGAACAAAGATTACAATTACTGAGAGAATCGGAGTGGAGATACCACTTGCAAGTCAGAGAGTTCTAACTGTTATTAATTTACAATGCAATAATGATGAAGAATCTTTTATTTCAAATTTACTTTAGTGGGGTGAATAAGATCATGTCTGTTCAACAAAGCTCAGAAGAAATGTAAATAAAGAGTTCTTTCCTCACCAAAGCCTAGGAAAGCACTGTGGTTTCCAGGATAATTACCACTGTCCCTTGGCCAATGTTAGTGCTGCTCTAAGAGATGCAGTTGAAATTATTGGAATAAAAAAGTCCACTGAGTAAACACCCACCAGAGATCTCTGTCCCTACTAATTCCTCTTTCCTTTGGAGGGAGTTGGTGTTCCTAGAATAGCAGGGGATCTCCATGGTCCCTGAGTTCAGGAACAGCAAATTTTTGTGGCCAGTAATTGAACTGTAGCTCATGTGTAAGACTCCTCTGAGCCACACATGCACTGCAAATCCCAAAGCAGATCAGCAGGGGCACAGATCTCACCTGGAACATTTGGCATATTCAGAGAAAGTGCTTTAAAGAGAATGAAATACAACTTTTTGCTGACATGTTGTGATATTGGTTTGTACAAAAATAACTTTCAAGCTGATAAATAATAAGATAATTATTATACACTTTTTGTGTGTAACACAGGTAGATAGATAGATAGATAGATGATAGATAGATAGATGATAGATAGATAGATAGATAGATAGATAGATGGATAGATAGATAGATAGATAGATAGATAGATAGATAGATAGATAGATA
>JAWWMU010000106.1:142713259-142723773 GCA_035048155.1 Cinnycerthia olivascens
ATAGATAGATAGATAGATAGATGATAGATAGATAGATAGATAGATAGATAGATAGATAGATAGATAGATAGATAGATGGATAGATAGATAGAATGCAGTAATGACAGATGCTGAAGGGAGCAAAATCTATTTTCCACGGGAGCCATAAACACCAAGGAAATCTGTGAATCACATGAAAAAAACTCTTTGTTGAGCAAGATTTTGGCATAAGGGTGAATGGAAGCAAGGAAGGTTTCATGCCTGAGGATTACCAGCTTTTTAAAAATGAAACCCATCTTTGTCATTTTCTTAATACAATAGGAATGATATTAAATTACACAAATATTTTCCTGATGACATTCAATAAACTAAAATATTCTCAAGAATGATAGAAAGGAATTCCAAGAGAGGCAGATTTCCTTAACAAAGACCATGGTTACATTTGTTGTTTGGCTACTATTGGACATTCCTGGCATTAGAATTCTCGTATTTCTCCTGAGTTTTAGGAATGCAGTTGTGTCCCTGAATAGTGCAACTTATTTTTCAAGGAACAATGGAGATTAACTGCCTCAGCCATAAGAGATACCAGATTTGCTCTCATGGATTTCTTTGGACAAGACATCCTTGAGAGTTCCAACACCAGTATTTAACAGTAGGGCCATCAGCTTGGTGAAAAAATCAACTCTATACATTTTAGATGCATTTATACATGCTATTATTTGTATGAGGTAGAAGTACATTTTGCCTGTTAATTAAATGACCGCCCTGTAATGGCTCTATGGAACTTGCAGGTAAAATAAGAGGGGCATCTCTCTGCAACAGGGCAAGAAATGGGTGTTACTCTTTCTTTCTTCCTCTAGCTACTACACCATGAGCCTGCCTAATAACAGGGAATGTTTAGGTGGAAAAGGGATAGGGACTGATATTGCAGCTTCATTTTCCTCTTCTACACCCTGCTTAGATTCCAAGTATGCCCAGTTCTGGCAACAATTTTGTCTTTCCATAACATTTATTCCTCCCACTCAGTGCAGCTGGGATTTGAGCTCTCTACAGGACAGCTTGCTGAACCGTGCCATATTTGACTAACTTTGGTATCTTGTGAATTGTTTAAGTGAAAACTTCATGTTAAAAATGGGCATACAGTCCTTTTTATTTGTCGTGACTGGAACAGTTACCTGAGAGTGATATTTTGGATATCGTGTTCAGCAATAAATCCCAGCCTACAATAAAAGTGATGCTAGATTGGAAAATTCAGAAAAAGACTTGTGAGGAAGAATAGTGGTCTGAGAATTTTTCTTTTTTCTTTTAGTGAAGGATTTAGAAGGCTGAGTATATTCTGTTTAAAGGAAAGAAGTAAGTAGCAGATTTAATCAAAACCCAGAGTTACCAATAGGGGTGGATATTTCTGATGCCACCATCCTCCTTAATCTAGGAGAGAGAAGTTAATAAGTCTCAGTGCTTAGAAGATAATACCAGAAAATACAATTTTAGATACAAGCCTTAACTGCTAGCACTGAGCAGGAAATGATGAAAAAATTTTCTCTATTTTTATTGAGTCTCTAGGCTCATTCTTTGAAAAATAATGGTCCAGATACAAAAATTCCACAATGAAAATCTCTTGCTTGTGTTGGCCAGGAGCTCAGTTCAGATCAGTCCTTAAATTCACAGCTCTCTGAAGTGAATCATGGGTGCTTTGAACAGACCCCAAGGAAAAGGGCACAGTCATAGGACAAACGTGGAGCTGGAAATGGAGAGCAGAATGAGCTGATGTACCCTATGTCATACCACGGGTGGGAAAAAACAAAAATAAAAGGTAGTCTTCCTGTTTGTCAGTGTATTTCTATATTTGTTTGGCCACAGAAACTATTATAGTAACTAGAACTTATCAGGAAAGTGTTTTTCTTTTTTTAAAACTATTGATTTTTTTGGAAATAGCAAGCAAACATCTGAAGACTATTTCAAAAGCTTTGGCTAAAACTCAAATGTTCTGATATCACAGGATTTGCAGTTTACAGTCACTGTGTCCTCAGCAATGTTTTTTTTCCTGATCAGTATTCCTACTTCACCTACTGTGCTTTTATTCTCGTGTTCTTATTGAGCTACTTCAGTATGTCAGCAGAGTCCCACAGTCAGAGGTACCATATGAAAGATGGGTACAGGTCAGTGAGCCTGAAAATAGAAGGAGAATAAAGGAAGGGAAGCAAATAAACTATGACACCAGGGAGCAGATGGGCAAGATTTTCATCAAAATTGTGTATTCTGCTCAACAGTATTCAGATTTCTTCTAAATAATTTAATTTTTAAATTAAAAAACCTTATCCAAAGCAAAACACAAAATTCTCATTTCCACACAAAGTACATAGTTTAAAAAATGTATGAATGTAGCAAAAAAAATTCTTGTCTTTAGATTCAACAAAAAAAGTCAGCTAGCTATTGCAATGACTGCCACTGGTAAAAAACAAAAAATTATAATTTCAGTGTTTGGTCATCCAAAAGCCCAGATGTTTATCTGACACGTCTCTGAGTATTTGATTGACACATTTTTAATACACAGGGTCTCATAAAAATAATATTTTCATCTCTGAACTTTATTAGCAATCTATTTCCTTATTTTTACTAGTCACTATGTAGCTAAAATCAAGATGAAGAGAAACAAGTAAGTAAAAAAGAAACTTTTGTTAAAATTACAAGTAAAATTTAAAGAATAGAAGTTACTTCTTGTTTTATGAAAATCGACTGAAATACTTCAAATAACTGTGTCACTGTGAGAAAAGTTTTAAAAGTTTTCATGTCATTATTATATTATCATTATTTATATTATTATATAGAATTATAGTGTTATAAAATACAAAAACAAATATTATTATATATTATAACAGATATATAGATATATCTCATGATATATTTCTGGAAGCTATTAAAGATACGACGAATATAATTCCTATAACATTTAATGGTTTAGGTATTAATTTTATAGTAGTTTCAAATGTTACTTTTTTCAAATGGTACTCAGATTAAACATTGGCATACAATTAATGAAGCAAATCTTCATAAATTTTGTTGATATTACTGTCAGATGGGAAACTTTTAGCTTGATTTAATGTGGAAAAATATGGCACTTAAGTTCCCATGTGTAGAAAGTTATTAATGACTGGATAGATTCAAGTTTCCATGACAACATATTACTGTGCTGGATCAAGGGGGATTTCACAATCGCAAATTGTTTTAACAATTGAGCTCAACGTGAAATAAGACCAATGTACCATTAGGAACTGGCTTGAATCTGCATAGGAATTAATAAAATCAGAGGATCATTGAGACTGGAAAAGGCCTCTAAGGTCATTGCATCCAAACTGTGACCAGACACAAAAATTTCAACTAAAGACAGCGCTGAGTGCCACAGTCAGTCAATTCTGAAACACTTCCAGGCATGATGACTCTACACTTTCCTGGGCAGTGTGTTCCAACGTTTGACAGCCCTTTCAGTGAAGAAATTCCTCCTGATGTTCCACCTGAACCTCCCCAGTGCAGCTTCAGTCCATTTCCTCTTGCTCTGTATTTATCTGCCTGGGAGAAGACACCAACCCTCACCTGCCTGCAACCTCTTGTCAGGTGCTTATAGAGAGCAATAAGGTCTCCCTTGAACATCCTTTTCTTCAAGCTGAACATCCCCAGCTCCCTCAGGCACTTCTCATGTGATTTATTCTCCAGATCCCCCACCAGCTCCGCTGCCCAACTCTGGACATGCTCCAAGAATAAAGATGCAACCCTTCTGCTTCCTGAGGCTCTGAAATACCAGCTTCACTTGCAGGCCACAGACACTGTGCATCCCTTTGCTTTTCCACCTGGGACAACTCTGAGACTGGGACCCAGCATCATCTTGCTTTGGGACATTCTGTAATAAAATACATTTGAGTCTGGGGGTTGTTCCATTACAATATGAAATTCTGGCACCATTTCATGCTATGTCCTTTCACCTCTCACTCTAATGCTGTATCTCTTTGGCATTTCAATGCTAAACTGCAGAAAAGTGCAATCATCTTTGGAAGTGGTGAAATTCTTTTTAGATGCTAACATCACTTCTGGTATCTGGATAGTTTATTTGCTTAGTTTCATGTGCTCAGTCTTGGTTTTCTCTCTTGAATAGCTTGTCTCCTCCAACACCTTTCTCCCATAGTATATTGTCTCAGTTTGAGACAAATTAGAAGGAAATGTCCTGAAAGGGGCATCTCCTCTGGGCATAAAGCAGAGGATAGGGGATTCAGTATCATAAGACATATTTATCAGCACCTTCCTGTGATGGATGTAGGTATTGAGGGAATTAATGGAGGCAGGATTAACGAGGATGGAACCAGTAATTGTGGTGAGAGTTTGTGGGACAGTGAATTTGATGGTCTAGATTTCACGGCTCAAATTTACAATTAGCAAATGACTCTACGTGAAATTCATTTAGGGCACCTTATTATTTCTATGATGCTTCTCCTCTGTTGTGTTTTCTGTCTCTTGTCTACTTTGATGTGTCCATTTTGGAGGTGAGTCTGTCAAGGGCTGGCACAGAGACAGAAACGTTTAAAATGGGAAATGAGAGATCACCACAGCATGGAGGCTGAGCTCAGCTGATGGGACTCAGGAACATGGACATCCTAACACAGTGTTAGGAAAAGGAATGGAGACCACAGTGCAAATAATCTTACTTCAGTGGGTCTCCATCTGACATAGATCATGTTTCTCTATTGCATCCATCACGAGGAATCTCCTGTCTCATCTAAAGACTGGAAAAAGTTAACTTTGTAGTATGAAAGTACAGCAGCTGTGTTCTTCTGAATTAATTCATGGTTGTAATTCACAAAGTTATAGTTGAAAGCTTATTTAAACTAAAAGACTTAAGATTTCTGCAGTGTTAAAATTAAACCAGTCACCTTTAAAGAAAAATAAATTAACTTTTAGAAAACCAAACCAAAACCCTTTCCCTTAAACTTTAGTTTCTTAGCCAGGAATAAGGTAAAATTGAGGATGTTACTCTCCAAATGACCATTTATGCAAGGAAGATGGTTTTATTTAAACACTCTTTTTATGAGTATTAAACTTTTTACCTGTTGTTCACTCTGACAGCTCCTTCCTGATCCTGACAGGATCCTTCCTTACCTGACATGGACCTTGAGCAGCTCACTGGTCTGGGAGAGAGCCAGGGCAGGTCTCCTGTTTGCAGCAGCACTTCACCACAGGAAGACATTTAGGTAGCAGTCTGATTTTACATATTATTAAAACCAGTAGTTTGGGAAATTGGAGGACAAAGGAAAGTTTTTACAGACTGAATTCTTTCTGCTTCTCTGAGTAGGACTTCTTGTACCTAAGTTTTATTATCAAACAGTTCAGTGTCCAGCCCACTTTTAGAATCTGTGAAAGAGTGGAACAGGAGATAGCAATTCACATCTCTCTCAAACCCATTTTGGGATGGGATTAGTCATTTTCTACAATGTGCCTGTTAATCTACAAGTATTAGGAGAAACAAAAGCAATAGTTTAGACCAAATGTCAGGGGTTTTTCAAGCTACAAATAATAACTGAAGGAATGACCCTTATATACCATGCTTTTCATATATCTTTTGGACACCTCTTCATATTTTTGACTTCTCTGATGAGTGGAGTAGTGTGATACAGAACCCAGCCTCCTCAGCAAGTGTTGCCAAAGAGAGAAGTTGATGTGATTTCTAAAATAATATTTAGTGTAATTGAGATATGAGTTTTCTCAAATTCCCATAGTGATCAAAGGCCATGCTTTTGATATTAACTCTGTATTTGAAAGAGCACCAAATTGAATTAAAAGTTGATATCAGATCATTGAGTGGAAAACTATTACATTGGAAAAGTATCAATCTTCAAAAGCAAAATGTACTTCAACTGTGAAAAAATCAAATTATTTATCTTAATTTGAAAAATGTTATTGTTTTCACATTTTTGGGTGTTTCCAATGCAAGTACAATGGCAGATATGATTCAATTAAGACCTGATTTCATAGCTTTAAATAGAACAGGTCTTGTCTAGCTGTGAAATTATCATTTATTTGCTAAGTAGGCTATGTGCTGGTGCACTGGGTGAAGTTAAAACACATTTGAATGTCTTTTTCTGTGTCGGGTTTTTATACTTGTGTAGCAAATCCTATTCATAGAATCCTTTTTCATTTTTTCTCTCTGATTAAGAGAAAATGTTAAACAGTGAATGACAAAAGAAAGTATTGTTTTATACTAATGAATATCTAAAGCAGCCCATGCAATAGAAACGATTGAGAACTACTGAAAATGAAGTCTCACAGAGATTATGCTAATGGAGATTTTAATTTTAAAAAGATGAATTTTGATTTTTTTCCTACTGAAGTATTGTAATTACTGTAAAAGTGACAATCTAATGATTGATCTATCTTGTATAACTTAATAGTCTTTATATAACAAAAACACTACATGAATTTTCATCTATAAGAAGACTGATGTGATCATTATAAATCAAATACAGATATGATCAATATACTTGTGCAAAAGCTCCAGAGAACTGGAAGTTGCTTAATGTGAAGCCAAAAGATCTTTGAAGGGAGACTCCAGGAACTGCAGAGTAATGCTGTGAGACCCAGTAGTACTTTTAATGAAGAGTAGAATTGATGGACACGTGGATAAATAGTGGGTGTGTTCCAAGGTATCTTTTGGAACAGAATTCAGCCCTTACGTGCCTGCAGAACCCAAAAATATGTGGACTTAATGATAATATATTTGTTTGGACTTGTTAATATATTTATCTCAACTTCCAAAGGATATTCAATAAAAAGCTAAAGAAAGGCATAAAGTAATCTTCCCAAAATAAAGCTGCTGCAGTATAAAATGGGAGTTCCTTTTCTGGTTGAATTATTTGTTAATTATTGGGAAAAGGAGGATAGCAGGAAGCAATCAGATGTACAGCATAGGTAGGTGAGTGACAGAGTTCTCCAGTGTCTAACCTGAGAAAGGGATGTGAATAATGAGGCAAAAATTTGCTAATGACACTGAATAATTTATGGTAAGGAAGACAGGGAAGTTGATGGCTTCTGGAAGATATTACAACACTGAATAATGAAGCAATAAAAAGACATGACTTTCAATGCAGGTAAATTTTAAGTGAGGCTCAAGCAGTAACAGTCCAAATTTTACATAGAAAATGATTGGTTTTGATTGAAGTTTTATCACTCAGGAACAACACCTGGGGTTACAGTACATAACTCTATCAAAATATTAACTTACTGATGAGCTGTGTCAATAAAGCAAGTGGAATATTCAGGATTATAGGGAAAAAATAAGCTAAAGAACATAACTATACCACTGCACAGGTCCACAGTATGTCCACATCTTCTTTATGATATTATCATCCTCCCCTTTTTTTAACAGAAAAAAAAACAAAAAGCGAGAAACCGTTTTAGAATAGAAAAAAAGGGTGGTGAAAGTTCTGGAACAGGCCTGGAACAGGTTCTGCATCTTATGTAGGGCTGGCCTTTTAAACCTGCAGACAGTTCAGGAGGGTATTACTGAGATCTATAAATCATAAGTGTCTTAAAGAAAATAGATGGGGATCAACTTTTTGTTTCTTTTCTAATACAGAACCAGAAATAAACCATAGTAAAGAACCTAAAGGAAGTTAGCAAGCGGCAGATTGAAAAAAAAAAAAAAAAAAGAAAATAGCAGCTTTCACACAGTATGGAGAACGTTCCCAGGCTGCTATTTACAAGGACAGCTGTCTGTTTCTGGAAATCCCTGAGTCACCTAAATGGATCTGTGATTCTATAAAGTGCTGGAGGCGAGGACAGTATTTTTGGGAAGTATTAGTATTTGCTGCATAATGCCACCTCCCAGACAGTCACTGTTGGCCACTGTCAGAGATAAAAGAGTGGAATAACTATATCACAGTTCTGACACAATATGCCTATTTTTATATGGTTATTATCAGATCTGACCTCTTGCATGCTGTGGTTAAGCGTAGATCACAAAGAGGTAATTTTTTCCTTCGGAGACAATGCATTAGAGTGATTTAAAAATAGATGAAGTAACCAAGAAGCATACTTGAAAAGACCAAAGTCTTTTGTAAAAGCTTCAGAAATTATCAACCTGTATGTACTTTTTAAGGGTGTTAAATCACTATACTTTCTTTGAAGTATTTTCTTTTATTTCAGAAAAGAAAAAAATCTGTTATTTAACACAGCAGAACCATTGAAAATAATGGGACTTCCATATAAATTAAAGAGGTTTCTCTAATTTCCTGCAAATTTAAGTAAGTTTTGGTGTATTAAATAACTATGTGTCACTTGTGCTTTTGCAGCTGCTGGTAAGGATTCAATTCAGTCAACTGCATTTAAGTACTTAGCACTACTTGAAAGTGGCTCATGGTAGCTGAGGCATCCTCAAGAGTCTGGCAGATACAACACAAAGGTTAACCCAGACATTTCAGCAGGAACTTAAAATCAGACAAGATAAGGACTGTGGCACAGCAAATGGTGCCAATGATTAACTGCAACATAACTGTCTCTCTTGCATCTATCATCCCTTGTAATGTGATTTAGCCCAAAATATCAGTGAAAAAAAAATCATCCCCTTTTTATTTAAATTAACAACATGCAAATGGATAATAAATTACATTCTCCATTTTTGTTAGAATGCCACATTGGTCGTATGTCCAAATACAAAAACAAAGAAGTTTGGGATTAATGTCCATTGCTAACCAACTTTGTCACTCCATTTTTGTTCTTTTTCTAAATAACATCTTTTTCTCTTTGTGATAGGATGTGCAGAATCCATTTGTTGGGCAAAGTGGCTACAGTTCTGTTTCAGTTTTTTAATTGACCATACTGGCATAAAAGTTAGTTTTCTATTTATTAGTAGACATATATTCCAGTAGAAAAACAACTTCAAAGACTCAAACAATAATGAGAACTTGTCTTTAATTAAGTATTTAACTGAATGGAATTCTAAGAAGAATTTTAGGGAGCTGTAGTTAAATTTAATGAGATTGAGTATCCAACCTCTACTCCACACAGGTAGCAGCAGCAAGATGTCCCACTGACAGGAATGACAGTGTAAATGTAGAACATAGTCATTATTTTTCTGATGTGAACCAAATTTTATTGTGTTCCCCCCATTTCCTCCATCTTTTTTTGCCTGCTTCTACCAGTATGGCATTTCTTGGGTTCTTTTTAACATGATAACAATATAAAATATTACAGGCCCAGTCATGGAGTTTACTCATTTTCCCATACAAGGATGAACTTTTTGAAAACAATGTTTCAGAGAGAAAATCTTGAAAGGAACCGGGTGCTGGGTATCTTGCCCTACTGCCTCACACACACCGCGTGCTTTGACTGATCCTGTGGTGATAAAATCTGTCATCATTGCATTACCAATCCAAGGGAAATTTGCCTCCTTTTTCCAAAACTTGTGACTCGCCATGGAATGGGACTGCTAGCCCTTCCAAAAGGCACACCAGTTTTGCTGCCAACACAACACCTACAGATGCAGGGCAGCAGTATCTTACCAATGAGGAATAACATGAACATAGTAGCAGTGTTTACACTGGAATCTGCAAAAGTGACTTTTTCTAACCCTGTTCTCACACCAACCCCACTGAGGTGACTCACTTAAGGACTGCTCTGGAGGAGCTGTGTGGGTAGGGATGGGAAAAATCCTTGGTTCTTTTGTCTTAGCTCACTTCTCGTTGTAACAGTTGGATGTCAAAATTCACAAACCATTTCCTTTTGCTGTCAAGGACTGTGCAAGGACAAAATAATAGCATACATAGTGGGGTATTTAAATGTGACTTGTTGAGTGTACTTTGGAGCAGGCTGAGGTTAGATAAAGTACTGTATTATCCTTCAACAACTTCCATTTGCATTAGAGTACAGTGATAGTAATGCACTCACTGTCCTATTTTCTTAATCCTCTTGCTTGGGGAGCTGTGGCGTGGGTGGAAATCAAGATTAAAAGATAGGAGCCTAGATAACTGTGCATAGCTAAGCCCTAAAAATATTAATTTTTGTCTTTGAACTGCACTAGTCATGGTGGGGAGTAAATTAATGCAGGATTAGAAACACTATTTTATACAAGATGTGATACAGGACCAAACTGAAGAGCCTTATTCCCTGTTAATTAAACCACACAGTTCATATTGTTCAAGAGTACTGATTTAAGGAGGAGAGCGGAAAACTGGAAAATGTTTTTATCTGGTTATGTTTAATTTTAATTAACTGGAAACAAACTAATTTGGCAAATGTTTCACAACATAGAACTTTTAAAAGGAGAGTTGAAGGTTATGCTTGATCTGTGGGCTATATTTTAAATACAACTGTATTAAAAAGACCCCTAAATAAATACTCTAGCTTTTTTAAAAAAGGGCACTTAAAATATTTTACTGTGAGCTTTTTATAAAAAATGTTTTTAATTAGCATAAATTAGCTCCACACTACATATTTCAACAAACATAATTGACCATTTAATTTTGTTGTAGCTTGAATTCTACAAAAAACACCCA
>JAWWMU010000106.1:142739680-142773370 GCA_035048155.1 Cinnycerthia olivascens
CTCCTCAGTGTCCTGGGCTCTGCCAGTGAGCAGGTGCCCCAGAAGCCAGGAGGGAACACGGCCAGCAGAGGTGACCCAAACTGGCCAAAGGGATATTCCACACCCTGGAATGTCATGCTCAGAGTATAAACTGGAGGGAGCTGGCTGGAAAGGGCTGATCACTGCTCAGGGATGGACTGGGCGTTGGTCAGCAATTAATTGTACTGTGCATCACTTGTCTTTCTTTGGTTTTATTTCTCTCTCTCCCCATTTCATTCCTAGTCTTAGTTCTGTTTTATTCCAACTATTAAATTGTTCTTATCTTTTATCTTTCTTTCTGATTCTCCTCCCCACCCCACAAGTGGTGAAGGATGGTGGAGAAATGAGAGAGTGTCTGTGTTGTACTAAGCTGCTTTCTGAGGTTAAACCCCAACAGTTGCCTTTTTCCTCTTGGTATTCATTGTTCTTGGAATTGCTCCTGACATACTTTCTATGTCAAATTTGTGGAGTGTAGGGTGTTCTTTTTGTATTACGTTCTCCAGCATACTGTTAAGCTATTCTGTCAGCATTTAGTTTGCCCTTTCACAGTTCATTGTCACAATATTTTCCTTCTGGGAGTTACTGTTAGCCATAATATCAAATCTAATTTTGTCCTGATGCCCAATGGAATGCATGTAACCTTTGCAGATCAGCATAATAAATATGATTTTACCAGGATTCAGAACAGGAGATTAAACTCTATTTTACAGCCATTGCCATTACTAACAAATACTCCTTCCAGTCTGACTCCTTCTTGATTGAGGTGATGACTTGGAGGGCTTTGGTTCTATCTGGGAGATGATTTCTAAATTCAGGTAATACTATGGCTTCTAATACTGCTCAATTTTGCTGTTTTGAACAAAGCAGCTCAAACCAAACAAGTACAAGAACACTGTTGAATGCACTCCCTTGTAGACAGAAATACAGAGACCAAGAGTATTATTTAATATCATGCACTAATACAAAACAAAACATTCACTCTTCAGACACAGTCTTAAAGGCACAGAACATGATATCCAGCAAAAATAGCACACACAAATGGGGATACAAACATCATAACGTCACCCTAGGACAGAGATAAACACAGACTCAGAGATTTATCTAACAAATAAATCATGTAAAAGTAGGAAATAGACACAACTCCCCTGCACATCTGAATTTACACCTGAAAGAAGGTAGAGAGGTAAGAGTACCTGTACATAGATGGAATGACATAGATGTGTAACTACCACAGCTATTTTAGCTCGACATGCAGGCTATAGAATAAGGAATAAACAGGTTTTTAGAGCGTATTTTTTTCTTTTCCTGAACCACACAGCAGCATGAAATGGCCCCGTAGCCTTTTGTAAATTTTGTTGGTTTATTTTTGAGTATAAAAACCTTGATGCTGAAAATGTTGGGAAATTAAGTCATTAAATTCAGTTTTGTCTCCGGTGGTGGGGGCAGGGAGAGTTGACAGGAAAATATGAACACTGAGATATTTACAGGAATTGAAATTTGAAGCTCATACGAGAAATATGTGCAGGAGTGGTAAAGAGGAGGGATTTTTAACTGTTACCATTACTCTGAATGGGTGCAGTGGAAAAACTAAAAACAAACCAGGAGAAATTACATGAATATTCATCATCTGCTACTGCTTCATCTTTTTAATTTACAAAGCTTTTGAGACAAGAAAAGGTTTTATGTATCAACTGGCAGTGGTGTCACAAAGAGAAAAATATGCTGTGTTTTTTTCAATGGGCCTAATGTTCAAATAAAATGAGAGATGACAGTAGATAAACCACGATGTTGGAAAGGAGTTAAGGACAATAAATACAGGCACTTAATATGGATGCTGTATTAAGAATTGGCAACTGCCTTCACTTTTCCTTCCTCTTCACTTCTTAAATTTTCTGTGAAACTTTTTAAACTGGAATTTTTTACTTAGCTGACCATGCAACTTATATTGAAATTTGAGTAAAAATTGAGCTTTTAGCTGCTATTTCCTGTGTTACAGCCCATGAATCCCTTCTAGTTATTAGTGAAATCCCTTCCATTTCTTATTCTGGAAAGAACTGTGATACTTCACCAGTTTGTACAATAACGTAGCTACCCTTGCTGGGGCAATACAAATTCAGACACACCAGTTTTTGTCCTGTACATGAAAGTGGTGGTATAAAAGCTGTGACAATTACCTGTCTTTTGCCTTGTCTCTGAGAACCTTTGGTCACTTGAATGGACACTTGTTTTATGTTGATGGTCACCAGTGCCTCCTAGGCAAGGCTGACCTTGAGAGTCCTTGTTATTCAGCTTATCTCTGAACCTGTCTTAGCTTCTACATTAAACTTGTTCCCTCTGGAAGTCCTTAAATCCATCAACCAGGTGCATTCTCTCACAGAAACTCAGTGACTTCCTGGAGAGTGAAACTCATCAGAAGTCTTGGAAAAACTGGATATGCTTGGATTGTGTTACAGCAGCCACGGCTACTGAGCTGTGAATGTCTGCTGAATTACATAGAGTGCCTGAAATATCTGTGTCACAGGAGGCAGAAGAGGCTATCATTTCTGCATTCGGCATCCATTTATGAGCATTTTACTTCATTGTAGTACTAAGAACAGGAAAGGTTATTCAGAGATGCCAGGAGATGTGAATTCAATTACAGTTTATTGCAAAATCCTCAGATATAAAGTAGATTTACAAGGTACAGGTACATATTTTGTCCAAGTAATAATGAAAAATATAATTGCCCTTTTGCAATAAGAATGACATGAGGAAGAAATGGGTAAATTGTTTTCTGTGGCTTTCATATTCAGAATCAGAAACTCAGGAGCATGAGTGATAAACAAAGCACAATTGAGCTCACACAGAACAAATTTTTAATGAGAAAATATACTTCAACTCCTACGCGTGTGTAATAAATTCTTCAGCAGTTTGAGAAGTCAGTGAATAAAAGAGTAGTCATTAAGAAAAAAAAGTCTTATATTCAAAAATATATTTCAACTTGCAACAGTAACCAGCTGGAATTGTAGGCAAAAGAGACCATGAAGTCTCTGTTATCTTCATCTTATATTGAGAAGCTTTACTTTTTTTAAATAACAGCAAAGAAATTTGTCTCCTAGACCCAAATTAAACACTGATTTTCAGCCAGATATATCATTGGTCATCATGATAAGAATTTAGTCAGCAGCAAAGTTCTCTGTAACCTTTCCAAGGCTACGTTTTTTTAACACAATAAACCATCCAGGTCATGTGCAGCAGAACTGGCTGGAGAAAGAACATTTTGTTACCTGCTTATTTTGTTTGTGTTGCTGTAGCGACATCACAGTGCCACTAAATATTATGTTCCTGTTTCACTGCAGAACTTCACAGCCCAGAAATTGTCTTCATTACCTTGAGGGTCATGCTCATCACAGCTTTTGAGCTCTTGCCTTTGTTCATCCAACCAGTACATCCAGGAGCCAGTGAGAACATGCAGGAAGAGAATAGTTTTTCAAATGTCCCCCCTCTGAGGATGCCATGGACCCATGCCCAAGAAAACTCCCTGGGAGATGCCTGCAGACTCACCTGCTCAGTGTAGACAGCATATAGGTGAAATATGCAAACTCAGCTCGAGAACTAACATGGCCAGGAGCCTAGATCCCATTGAAGTACAGCCCTTACAACCTGGACACAGAGATCAGCCTATGTTGGATACAAGCTATGTGAAGATGTAGATCTCTCCCTTCTCTTCCCAATACATTATATTCCTCATAGAATCATTAAGGTTGGAAAGGATGTCCCAGATCACTGAGCCCAGCCATTAACCTGACATTCCAGGTCCACCACTGCTGCTTTTATGTGCCTGGCAGTGAACAGAAAACTGCAACAGGGTATTTTCTAAAAGGGTAAGAGGAGTGAAAGGCCTTGTAAAGCGCAGATAGACATGGCTGGAGTCATTGCCTTCCTGCACGTAGGAATTCATGTTCAGAGAGTTGTACCGGGTGGCAGGCAGAGTTTTTGTCAAGTTGGAGGTGCAGCACTGTAGGCTTCCTCTCCTCCACACCGAAACAGCCCTTGGAGCTCTCCTGCGGTACCTCCAGCCCCAGTAATTTATGGGGAAACTTCACAACAGTGTGTAACCAAGTACCTCTAGGGCTGTCACTGCTAATAAAAAGATGACAGGCTTCAAACTAATGCTGCAAGGCCTCTGTGCTGGGGCTTGTCAGGCTTGCTGTCTGGTTGTGTCTAGACTGTGCCTTGAGCTTTGGTTTAGATTACAGCAGTTGCCTGGGGGACACTCCACCAAACTAGTCTTTTTTCTTTGCTTTGTACAAGTGTGTGGTGTAAAGCCTATTGCTAAAATAATTTGGATTTATTATCTTTAAGTGACAGCTTGGGTTAACAAATACTTAATCTCTTTAGAATGAATAATCTATGACTCAAGAATAATGATGTGGTGCAGAGTGCAAGTATGAAGAGATATCATAGGCTTTGAAAGTATAAGGAATGGATTATACCAGAGGCTCTATGGTTATAAAAAGCTCTGCAATGTTCTGTTCCAGACTGTTAAAGCAATGCAACTTCAAGAGCTGGGTAAGAAAAACTTTAAGCATAACAAAATTAAAAAGAATCAAATATCTAATAAAATTTAAATATTCAATATAAAATCAGATGAAATGTAGAACTGTAGTAGACCCAATAAAGAAAGATAGGGTGCAGAGTATATTCAAAGTATAAAAATTGCCTGAATTGAACCCAAGGAAGAGAATAAAGAAACTCTCAGCATCTGCACTGCAGTCCTCTGAATTTTGGGTGCTGAGGATTTGCTGCAACCTACCCTGCTTCTTTTTGTCTCAAGAAAAACTGCTACCATTGACTTTAAGACCAAGGAGAACAAAAAAAGTTGAGCAATACTTCACAGGACAGAAGTATTAGGAAAATGTATATAATAATGTTAATTTGTTAAGACACAAGGGATATCCCACACCACATGGGGTCATGTTCAGCATATAAAGCTGGGGAAGAAGGAACACAGGGACATTCAGGGTGACGGTTTTTGTCTTCCCAAGTCACTGCTACCTGTGATGGGACCCTGCTGTCCTGGAGATGGTTGAAGACCTGCCTGCCTATGGGAAGTGATGAATTAATTTCTTGGTTTATTTTGCTTGTGTGCTCAGCTTTTGCTTTTCTATTAAACTGCCTTTGTATCAACTCAAGAGTTTTCTCACTTTTACTCTTCCTATTGTCCCTGCCATTCTGTTGGGGAGCAGCTGCCTGGGCCTTAGTGGTCAGCTGTTATTAAACCATGACAACAACCATGGGAACATGTAGCCTCCAACAGTCATTCAAATGTCAACCTTCTCAAAGTCGTAAACTACAAAGAGTGGGATGGCTCCACAGTTTCTCCCATGAATCCACAGGTGACTATTAATGAAGTCACACAGTGTACAGGAAATAAAAGTTAACAGTGTTGGTCTCGAAAAGCATTAGCCATAACTTTGTTCCCCACCTTGTTTAGAAACGTTCCCATTTTAAAACATACCATTAATTCAGAAAGCACTGGGGGTGAGCTAGGAATTTGGCTGTGCAGATAACATCAGTTTTCCAAGTAAATCAATGAAAAGATGTCCAATAAAGTACTTCTGGTCTGAGAAATATGCCAAGTAAATACATCTTCATAGTAATGAATCAAAACAAAAGTTGTGAAAATAAACCTTATCACTAATAATTGCATCTGTCTGGCAAATTAAACCTTGAAAATGGTTAATAATTTTATATACTGGAGCTGTGCTGCTACAACATGGGTGACTGCAGCCTGTGGGACCTAGAATAAGTAAAATTTATGTTTAGCAAACCAATAACAGTGGTGTTGTTGTAATTCTGCTTCTCACAGGTAGCTCCTACACAGGCAGGACACTTGGGTTTTGCAGCTAACCTGTCACATATCTGTATGTTCTGATGGGTTGTTAGATGAGTTTGAAGACAGACAAAATAAGGGGCAGATTATATTTTGGACTCTATTTTATAATATGGTAGTCAGAGAAAAAGAGGCATAGTCTCTTTGAAGAGAATAATAAGGCCAATCACTGAAATAAACATTTCTTTGGTGAATTCAGTTCAGAGATGGAAAGTTGTCCCTGTAAGATAAGTGGAATGATCAACTGAGGAATGGTTAAAATGGTGACATGAAATCAAGGAAATTAACTCTCCATTACGTTGGATAACTCACAACTTGGTAACCCTGATAGGTGGGTAAATGTGGGGAGCAGAGAACTCTGCACAGTCACATTTGAAGCCTGGGGTGTCCCAGAACAGTTAATCCACAAGTCGCACAAACTGCCTATGGGTACAACTGGCTGTTGGATCTATCAAAAGTTAAGGAAGAATCAGCTCCAATCAATTCAATTTGACTTTGGTTTCCCACCTAACTGAGGATGGCAGTTGATAACAAAATTACTGAAAGGTAGACAAGTGGGGTTTTTAAAGGGAATAATTGAATTATCCACAACGTTGCAGGAGAAAATGGGAATCCCTGTCTGTAACCTCATCCCTCCAAGTTCCTTACATTTACAAACACCCATCATGATTTCATGATTCCCCGTCTTGCTGCCTGTCTAATTATCATCGGGCTGGAAGAAGCAAGAAGTTCTCCCTTTGCCAGTTTCTCTCAGGCCATGCAGTTCCTTGAAAGCAGGGAAGAAGACTGAGTGATCCTGACTGCAGACTAGCTCTGAGGATATGAAGGTTGCTTTCTAAAATGGTACTATTCAGGTGAGGGGAGAAGGAGGGGGAGCTGACAACCAAATGTGGCAAGATCCTTAAGTAGTGTCAGATATGTAATCATACACCCTCTGCAGACTTTCTACATCAGGGTAATTCTCAGTATAACACCTGGGACTGGGTTCTGTTT
The DNA here is from genome assembly GCA_035048155.1 of Cinnycerthia olivascens. Lineage (NCBI taxonomy): Eukaryota > Metazoa > Chordata > Aves > Passeriformes > Certhiidae > Cinnycerthia > Cinnycerthia olivascens. The sequence continues at coordinate 142,746,567 of JAWWMU010000106.1, forward strand.
TTGTGAAGCTTCTGTAGCTTACTGGAGTAAAATGCTCCAAGGAACTTGCTCCATGGATAACACTGATGTTAAAGTTAGGCTTAATTGCTTTATATAGCTTTCAAAATAGGCTTCCCCAGAAAAACCCTTTGGTTTGTTTCTGAGTGTAGATGCTTTTTATATGCAATGAAAAAGACAGAAATCATCCAGTAGACTGATTTCAGAATGAGGCAAAGATTTTAGAATCCTCATTGGCAAAAATGATGTAGAGGTTTTCCAGTAACACCACAGGATAAATAGGTGAAGGATATTCAGTTTATCATGCATTTTTTTTTAAAAATGACCACGATGTCAGTTTAGCAATTGGTCTGCCACAATTAGTGGTTACATGCTCTACTTTGCAATTGAAAAATCAGTTTATTTTCACTGTTAATTAACAGGGAAAAATGGGATCAATTCTGCTAGTGTCTCAGGAAAAGCATAAATATGGCAAATTTCCATATCCTATTTATGCTTTATGGGGATCACTTTAAGCTTGATTTCTTCAGCTGGTTCTGACTTGTAGCTGAGGAATCCCATTAATAACACCATTGCTAGTCCAATCATTTCTCAACCCTAAATGAGACTCTTACAAACAAAAGAATTTTTAAATGTTCAAGAAATTTGTATTTTTTTACATTTTTTCAAGATATTGAATCTTGAGATAATTATTTGGATCATATTTTCAAGACCTTCCTGTAATCAGGATGGTTGGAGTTTATTTTTATTTAATGACTGTTAATATTTCTATTAAAGTACCGAAAGATAACACACCACATGTGGTAACTATAGCAATAAAATATCAAGAGTTGGCAAAATCAATCTCTTTTCCTTTTTTTTTTCTTCTCTTTTTCTGCGGAGAATCTATAGAGCTGTGTCAAAACCTGCAGTCTTAAGTCCTTATTTGTTTCCACTCTGACACTGCATTCCCCAGGGCAAGACATAGGAATAGACATCAGAATCCAGCCCTTCATTTTTCCCACAAAACCAAAAAAACATGATTTAAGATATTTGGGGAGACAGCACACAAATCTTTCACTTCACATCCCCTGAAAAGGACTCCCCAGTGGAAGAGAGGAGCAGTGCTGTGTTGTGTTCAAAGTTTTCAGCACCAAAACCCAGACCTGTCAAAGGGAATCCATTAATGAATTTTGGTGTTAATGCATTGAGACTTTCTGGGTGGAGGACAAAAGAAGCCTAGCAATGCATAGACTCTCAGACACTTAAATGGCCACTTATATATGCTTTCTCTTCATTTTATAGTTGTAATCTCATGCTGTTTTTTTACTGCTTTGAACTACAGAGACATGTTCTGCATTCATTTTTATCTGTAAAATTTTATTGAAGGTGAAGTGATTGAATGGGCTTGAACACACCACAGAGAACATTTTCACTGAAATATAGAACAATGTTGGTTAACCATAATTCTTATTGTTTGCGTGTTGCTTTGAAATAATGGGTGTGTTTACCTGGGAGAATCTTGTTCACCTGTGTTTCGAATAAATAAGTTACTTGAAGAGCAAAAGAGAATATTATCCTCAAAATACTCTAATTCTAGGAATGTACAAGTCTGAAGTCTTTGGATTTTTCTTGTCAGATATATAAATAGTACAGGTAATATCCATCAAATAATCTAATGATAAATAAAACATATGGTAAACCTAGGTGTTAGACATTACAGGCAAGGCAACAAAGACTTATTAAAATCCTCAAGGCTCCAAGCAGATGTGCAAATATGCAATTTGGGGTATAGAAAAATAAACTGATGTGCTAAAAATACTTGAATAATTCAAGTGTTTATTCAGTATTAAGAAGCAACAATTTGATCAACAAAAGCACAAGAAGCAGTAAATATATGCAACAAGTTAATTGAAACTAGATTCTTTTTGGTGGTTCTGGTGAGTGATTCCTGACACTGAAATAAATATTTAACTTTGCAATCTGTGGTTTTACATTTATTTAAAGAGAAATTTTGTCCATAGCAGGTAGGTTGGAGTGGATTAAAGATCCCTTCCAACACAAAAATTCCTGTGACTCTAAATAAAACAGAGATACATAGCAGAATTCGTGTCTTAAGGAGAATAAGACTTTTTGTCAGCATTTGATTTTTTTTTTATTGTTTCTTGCAGCATTGACATTTCTTATGCATTGGTCAGTACAGGGTTCTCTCTGACCAAGCAGACTATTAATATACATTATATTCTGATGTTTCTCTTCCTACAACTGCTGTATTTCCATGTTCTTAAAAAACTAAAATGGATAGCTTAAATGCGTCCTGATAATCATCTTTTCATATTGGTTTTTGTTGAGTAAGAACCTTAAATTTCACTGCAAAAGACATGGTCTTGAAAATAATTTTAAGTAAAAATTTGAGTTTTGTTAATAAAATACCTCCAAAGGTATATTTAAGTGCTCCAGTGGATTTAAAATTCTTTGAGGAAGTGAAGCCTCAGACCCTGAGAGATTTGCTGTTCCCAGGAAGGGTAAGAATGCTCAGCTGCCCCAGAAGAGCTTGGCCTGGTGAGACAGAAGGTCCTGGAAGGAACCATCCTGGTGGCCCAGACACTGCAGGAGTGGAGGCTCAGGGCTGCCACAGGGTCTTTCTTGCTGCACACCCCAAGGAACTGCCAGGGACACGATGTCCTTGAGAACCCTGACTCCACAAGGAGCCCACAGCATGGCCAGTCGAGCAACCAGCACAATGAGTGTGTCTTTGAGTGAGTTTTTGCCCCTAAATAATCAACATTTCACTCCCTCCTTCAGTCAACTGCTCTCAACATGTCAAAATTGTTTCTTGTGTTTGAATATTTGACACATTGGGTGACAGCTCAACAGGAAGCAAGTTCATGATTTCCAGAGTGGCTTTCACATCTAAGCAATTAACAACTTAAAATTCTAGTTTGAGTTAATGAAGAGGTAGTTAAGAAAGTCAGTGGGGATTAGAGAAGGATTTATTTAATCATTAAATGTCTGTGCTGATCAGATAAACCACTTTGTCAGCTTCATTGACTACCCTGACTACATGTCAGTAACCACCACATGAGCCCAGGAAATTTGCTGCTGTGTGGTACCTACATGGCTGGGTTTGATAAGAGGTCACTGTGGGGTAGAGCAACATCTAAACTCTGACCCACCCTTCAGCTATGGGTGAAAACTCAGGTCAAACAGGTCCTTCCTGATTTTACAGCTACATGTGAAAAAGACTGGATGATATTTATTTCTTTCAGAGCCTGTTATTAGAAAAGGTTTAAAAGGTCTCACTGCACCTCTGTTTCATGAAACAGGAGACTTTTCAGACATACTCATTCAGTCCAAGTTTAAAGTAAAATCTTGGCTCATTCTGCCTAGAACAGACACCTCATATTCTTGCCATGGAATTAATCCATTCTGAAAATATACAAAGAGACATATGTTTTAGTCCAATCACCAAATTATCATCAAATTTTATCTGCCTCAAGAACTGGAGTACCAAGGACTGCCAAGTGGGTAGATCAGAAAGTGTTTGAAGAGGAGAACCAGGCAGATCCAGCATCCATAGCTCCTGAGGTAATGTTGGTCTTGCTGATAAAGGAAAAAATTTAAGGTCCTTGTAATAAGTTCTATTAATCTTAAAGTATGGTGTAGAGACCTTGGTAGCAACAAATAGAAGAATTATTACATCAATAAAGACTTATAAGCAAACATTAGTGGGAGAGATAGCAAAAGCCAAAGATGTCTCCTCCCAGTCTGGCCCTTTCCTTCTTCCTTTATAGGAGCACTGTGGTCAATGTATTTATATAACTTTACTGTCATTCATCTTTAAAAATATGTCTGTAAAAATTAAGATATAGGTTGACTTCTAGAATTTGGCTTGATGTGACATGGTAGATGGTTCATCACACCCCTTGCTTTGCCAAGGAAGCCTGCTGTGCAGCTTGGAGAGGTGGTGCACAGCCAAATGTTGACTGTAAAAGGCTTGAGTAAAGACTGGGGAGGATCACTGGGAATACTATAGGCTGTATGGGAAATGGGAAAAACTGATAAACTCACAGATCTGTATGAGAATGAGCAGAGTCCTTAGAGATGAAGCACTTTAAATGCAATTTTCTGGCTTACTAGACCTTTAGTTAAACAAAAGCTTACTAGGATTTTTAAGTAGGTATTAAATCAAATTTCAGATTACATTCTTTGAATTAGGAAGTGATGTGAGTGGTGTTTTTTGTATTCCTGGTGCTTTCTGTCTACTGGAAAAATAAAAGTTGGAATAAATATTGATAAATCCCCTTTCCTGAATTGCACTTGTCCGGATAGAAACAGACACATTTGCTTGGAACATACATTTTGAAAAAATAAATTGAAAAAATGCCATGGAGTTCCCTTAAACCCATAACAATTTAATAATGAAATTCTCTAACTTTACTTATAAATTCAGTTGTTTTGTTTTTTTTTCTTAAAGTCAGATAGAAATATTGATTCTGGTGTTTCACAGTTTTTTATGATGTTTCTTCTTTTTTGCCACCGTCAGAACCAAAGGTTCATAATGACATGAACAACTCATTTATGCCCTCAGGGATTATTTTCTTAATAAGCTTCTGCAGTAACTAGTTGAAAACCAGACAAGTGTTCTTCTGTTCTTTTCAATACATTGATCATTTTTGTGCTTAAAAACTTCTTGTAGGCAGAATACTGAGATAATGCCATAATTCCTTTGAGCTCTGCAAAAGTTGTTTTCTAAATTAAGCTGCTTCTGGATGTAGCAACAATAATGAAGAGTTCCTCATCAATTAATTAGATGTTATTCTGATTTTCTTTTGTATTTCCGTCATTTACCATTTCTTTCTATCCTTTCTACTAATCACACAATTATAATTAAGGTTAGGAAATCTGTAGGCAAAGTAATCTAAGTTTTCATCCCATATGTGATTTTCATGTTGAAGTAATAATTTGATCAGACATAAATCCAGCTGGCAGTTTAAAATTCATACTCATTCACACCTCAGAGTTTGTGGAAGGACTTTTAAAATCAGCTGACACCTGATTTTAAGGTTTTTAAGTATTAGTGGAAAAATGTGAAACTTGTATTATTTGTTTTAGGACAGTCATAGTGAAGCCAGCCTAACACAAGCTCCCAGAACTAGGAGTATAGTAGTTAAAAATTAAAACCTAACCAGTCAACCAACCTAATAAGCAACCAACCAACCAACCAACCGAAAAAAAAACTAAACAACAACAAAAACAACAAAAGAAATTCCACACTCCCAAGTATCTGAAACTACTTTGCCACTTTGGTCAGATGGTACAAGTCTGGTTGTCCTTAATGCCTTTATTTTAACTGTACAGAACTAAATGAATCAGGTTGCCATAGGTTCTGCCTTTACTTTGTGGATGGACAGAAGGACACCAGATTTAGAACCAGTATTGTGTGATCGCTCGACTATGTAAAGAGAAGAGCAGAATTAAGATGCAATATTCACTTTTCACTCCTAGACTCCTGAAATAGCTATTTAATGAGGAATAGAATATTATTTCTAACTTACATCTCCTTATTTTAATTCCTTGGCATTTCTCAAGTGTCTGCTCCACCCTAAACCCCATTTTGAGACAGTCATCTCTTCTGTTCCTAGGCTCCTTTTTCTCCAGTGTTTGTTCTTTTGACATTTTTTTGTGGACAGTTAGATTCTTAGTCACTCAGGTGGCATTTCCAGCATATTAGTGAAGATAAAAAGAGGAGAAATAATTGTTCCATCCTTAAACTCACATTGAGTATTCTGATATAAACCAAATTTAGTCTGTTTGAATTTTTTGAACAATCTTTATACCTTTGTCTATCATTTCGCACTCATGTTCTCACGACTGCCCCTTTCCTGACTCTCCTCTCTGCACAACTCACTTAAGTGCTGAATAAAAAACAAATCAGCACACCTGTATTCATTTTCCTCCTTTTGTAACTTCTCTGAAATTCCCCACCATCATTAAGGGTTGCCATCTCTGAAAGCATCAACTCCAGTTACTTTTTTCCTTCAGCTTGTCACCAGATATTATTGCTCATTTTCTCCCACCCCTCCTTTCCCCTTTGTCTCTGCTTCTTGGATAAATCTTTATATTTTATTTTCTTGGGCAGCCTAGCACACTTTTTAGCAAATTTCCTATCCAACTGAGTCTCTATGGCTGTGTAGCATGCCTGCTGTTCTATCAACCTTTTCTCTTGCACCAATCTGCTGGTTTTCTCTCTTCAAAGTCTTCCTTTAAATTCTCTTCTTTCATGAGACTGTTGTGTGCTGGACACAGAAGTGCATAGAGAGGTTCATTACTAAGTACTCAAACACCTGGGAATAAGACATACAAAGTATTGGATATGGATTATATTTCCAATTTATGTGAATTATAATGCAATCATGGCCTTGAGGAAAGCAGGCAAAGTTACTGATCTGAAGAAATGACTATAATGGAATAGAGAGTTCTTAGCAATGACACAAGGCTTAGAAGGCACCTTGAACATGTCTGTTGTGTCTGTTTGATCTCCCTTTCAGAGCAAAAAATAAATCCTAAAGAAATTAAGGTTCTGCTCAGTAATAGCTCTGAACATATATATTGTTTGCAATATAGGTTTGCTTGAACTGGTATGCAGCATTTTGAGTCACATAGTGTCAGGCAATGAATTTTAGAGGCAAGGACATTTATATTAAAAAATAAGAAAGTGTCAGAGCAGGGCTATCAGGAATCTCAAAATATTTATGAATGTTTTACTTGTACATTTCTACAGAGGCAAGTTGAAAAAGGTGAAAGAGATAAGCAGCCAGGTGATAAACCACACTATCATCTGCCTTCAAGATTTCTGAACTGAGAGTTATAATTCACTGCCCTCTTTAGAGAAGCAATCCTCAAGGTTGGATGAGCTTTTCTTCCACAGCTGATCTCCACAATCAATTCAGAATATGACTTTCACAGCTGACAAACCAAAACACTGCATGCTACAGGTTTTGCGCAGATATTGCCTGAACCATGCTCACTAGGGATCTGCAAGAATGTCTTTCTGGCACAGATAATAAGTGGTTCTTTTCTTCTTACTGCACCTGCTTATTATAGAGAACAGAATCAGGTACTCCTGAAATAGGCAGATGGGTTACTACAGCTCAGAACAGTGAGGTACACCTGAAATAGACTGGTGGGTTACTACAGCTGTCTGATGTGAGAGCATTAACCTTGATCTGCTGCAGTTTCATGTTTCTTGACATGCAGGCAGGGCTTAGTGCACACAAGCACTGAGGGCAGAGTGGTCTCCTTGGTTTTAATGTAATTGCAAAATTAATAGAAAGGATTGCAGAGCCCAACCTGCTGTGTATATTTATCATGAGGACTAGGCCTTTGGGTTCACTAAAACACTTTAGGTTGCATGTTTCCACTTGAATTGGAACAGGAAGACTTCTATTATACTGTCAAAGTATTATTTTTACAAATCTTGTTATTGGTCTTCTTCACCATGCATATAATGTCAGTTTAGACTGTTTGTATTCTACCTACTGTTATGTGAAATTATTTCATGGATGGAGTGAATTTCAAATAAAATATGCATGAAATTATCTGTCTTCTTTCATTAATAATAATAGCACTTACAGCAAATGATTTCCCATCCAGTGTTTTGGTTTTTTTTAATAATAATAAATACTCAGCCCAATTTTATTAGCTTCTTATTTATTTATTTATTAGCTCCATTTCCTCTACAATTTTTGTAAAACTGACATATGAGTACATGACTAAATGTCTTGCTGTCTCCGTGCTCATTTGTGTGACTACTCACTTTGGCATGCTGATTTGAAATACTAATTACAATAATTTCCCTGTTTCTTTTCCACAATAAAGTGCCCTTCAGAAACAGACTGTCAACTGCATCTTTAGTGGTTTTTTCAACATAGAATAAGAGCAGGAAAGCCAAACCTTGGCACTCTCCATGAAAGGAGTTTCTCATTCCACTTTGCCTCAAATTTCTATTAACTTATTCGAAACTGTTCAAAAGCTGAAAATATTGTGTCATACTTTTACTTTTTGTGACAGGTTAAGCTTTACATTCAGATTACGAGGTGGACAGATATTTTGGGAAATCAAGTAATTCAAGAACTATCTGTGGTGATAGCATGCTGTGCTGGTTTTGGCTGGTGTAGAGTCAATTTTCTACACAGTGGCTGGTGTAGGACTATATTTTGGACTTGTGCTGAACAGAGTGATGAATCTAGAACAGGGTTTACACAGAGCCAAGGCTTTTTCTGCTGTTCATGCTGCCATGCTGGTGAGGAGACTGGAAGTGCTTGGGATGTTGGGAGGAGACACAGCCAGGACAGGCGACCCAAACTGACAGAAAGGATGTTCAATGCCTAATGACATTGTGCTCAGGATATAAAGTGAGGGGAAGAATGAAAAAGTGAGAGGTATATTTGGAGTTATGATGTTTGTCTTTCCAAGTCACACATGATGGAGCTCTGCTGTCCTGGAGATGACAACATCTGCCTACCCATGGGAAGCAGGGAATTCATTCCTTGTTTTGATTTGCTTGTGTGAGCAGCTTTTTCTTTCTCTATCAAACTTTTTTTATCTCAATCCACAAATTTTCTGGCTTTTTCCTTTTTGATTTTCTCCCCAGTCTCACTGGTGGGGTAGTAAGAGAGTGGCTGCCTGTGGCTTGGCTTCTGCTTGGGGTTAAATCATGGCACGTGCAAAGGTGCTCACACTGATTTCAGAAAGGGAGTAAATTGTAAAAGCCCTGTTCATTTAGTAATGTCCATAGCCCACACAAAGCAGGGAAAAAAATTTTTAATGTCCTATGCCAGTCATGATTTGAACAGTGGCTACTTTCCAACTGTACCTGAGCATCAAATGGGTCCCACGGCAGGCAAACCAAGTGCAAGGAGTGATGCTCACCTGAGAGAATTCTGAAGGAGTGGGAACATATTTCTCTTCTTGGCTCTAATAATGTTAATTGTACTATCAAAAAGCCTAGAAGATGGTGTTTTGCCCTGGAGTCCCTTAAGCAACACATTTCTCAGGCACAAATCACAAATATGTCATTCTCAAGGAACGCATAAGGTAAGTAGAAGTGTGGATGAGCAGAGCTAGACCAATGGCGCGAACAAGTGAACAAATTCTGGTTGGTGCATTTTACCATTTGCAAGTGGCTTGGGACAGAAATTTTTAATGGCTTTTGGTTCTGTGGAGCAGCAAATTGCTCATACATTTGAAAATATGGGACTTAGTAGGCACTTCTGTCCTATAACAGTCCCTTCAGATTTCAGATATGTGACACTAGAAAGATGGTGAGCAGAAAAGTGTTTACCAGTTGAACCAGTTAAGTGAAGTTACTTGTTTTATGAGTTTTTTACTACATTCCAGCTTTAAAATATGGGTTTCACCTGTGTTATTGGGGCTTTAAGTGTACCTGCACATGTAGCAATAATATGGTGTAGAAACAAAACTTTAAAGTTTCATAGAAATTCATTAAGACAGAGATTTCTTGGAAGATGACACTAAGCTTTAGCAAACAATCTCAGACCGGTTAGTGGAATATATGTTAGCAATTTGTTTTTGTTTTAACAGGAAGAAGAGAGCAGAAAGTTTCATTTGCAAGAGTTTTCTCTTTCAGAACAGGCAGTCCATCCCATGCTCCGAGCCCTGCTCAGTGATCAGCTGCAGCATCACACATTCATGTTAGGGTTTTCATGCACTTTTTGTGGAAGGAGAGACTGGACTGAAAACAATCATGTTTTCTATGGTAGTGAGTGCTACTTTACAAAACCTTACCACTGTCCTATTAGGTTAGTATTACCTAGGAGGCAAATACAGTGAAGTGGATGTGGTTTGAGGCCTAATTGGGAAATCCTGAGCCCGAAAGAACAAAGAAAAATTTCTAGTTTAGAGACCAATTCAGCTCTTGCACTCCAGTGAGCAAATTTCACTTGTGTCTTGCATCCTACCCAGGAGGGACAAGCCTGACTGAGTTAGGTGGTTAAATCAAATGGAGTCTCGTGTTGCCAGAGCAACACAAAATTCAGGATGATGACCATGACACATTTTGACTCCCCTCTATAAAATGCACAAAATAACACCTACTGCAGCAGATGCTACTGAGTTCATTAACTAGTGTATGCATTCAAAATGCTGAAGAAAAGCAGTGGTTTATTCTTGTTATAATATAGATAAATATTTGAATAATAATCTTGTCTATTAAATGGGAATTGAGCACAGTGTTACAGCAGTTTCAAAATTGTGTAGCCTATGAACCTAAACCCACTCACTGGATTTCTTCATAGCTGATTAATTGTGATTCTCCAAGTCTTGGTTCAATGATCCTTCGTGTAGAAATCATAGGAGCAGGATCAGAGGTTTCCTTCTCTTTTGGATTCAGGTTCAAAGTCCTAAAAGACAAATTTTTGTTGGTGGCAAAAGCATGTCTGCAAAATACTGAGGTTTGCGGGAAAGGGGGCTGGCCTGTATTTATTTGTATGTATATATATGAAACTAGAGTCCCTTAGAATATCCTGTGACACTGTAATAGCACCCTGGCTTCACTGCCCTGCCAACTACACTCCAGCCTAAGTGAGGAAGACTTTTAATCTAAGAAGGGACATTTAATCTGAAAGAACAGGCAATAATAAGGAATTGTTAGTTTTCTGTAAATAATGATGAAAATAGAATATCTGATAAAGTCTTGAGCCAGCAAATATTACATCCATAGCTAATGTGATCCTGTGTATATGCTCAGTGATGTCAGTACTCAAAGTTATTCTGGGTAACTAATAATAGACATGGATGTTGTATTTCAATTACCTGTTCTATATAGTGTGTAGTCTTATTATGTTTGTGTGTATTTTGGGATTGTCTGCTGTTTGCCATCTTTATTTTATGGCACGACATCTATTTCTGTGATGTAACAATTCAGTGTAGAATTTCTTACTCAAACGGTCTTGTTAAAAAAGAGATTGTTTAAGAAATTAATAATTATTATTATGGGCAGCAAAATAAAATAAATTGGCTGCAGGAAGTGCTCTCTGTGAAAGAAAATTAGTTTGGTTTCTTTCCATTAAGTGTTTTTCACAGCCAGTGGATGGCTAAGTGCCCATTTGTCCTTGGAAATAAGTGTGACAAAAGAGGTTAGAACACAGCAGTTCTTCTTTGCAGAAGTTTTTACCTAATAAGAATGCCTAATGAGAAAAATCAGGAATCCATTTGAGATGTTAATGGCACCCTATAAAAATGTGTCACTTAAATATCTCAAGTTCATGAAAATAGTTACTCATGACTTTTCTAGATCAACGAAAATCCTGTTTTCAGAGACCTATTTCACCTTTTCCTTTTTTCTTTTAAAGTCTACCTTAGGCAAAAGAGATCTAAAAGAGGACCTTTTATAAAGTTTACAGACAGATGAATTATGGAACTACGAGACTCGCTTTATGTGTGAAAATTTACAGCTTTGTTAAATGCAAAAAAGCTGTAAATGAAATAAAGAAAGATAGCATTGGTGACCTGTCTTTTCCTGTAATTGTATAAATATGGCTGGGTTCTATGGGATAAGGATGTGGGTATCCATAGACAAATAGAAAATGTGTATATCAGAAAAATACATCAAATAACTTGTGCTGCACAGAAATGCTGGTGGGAGAATTTATTTTCTTGGTTATCCACTTGATAATTTCCTGGTTTGCAGACATGAGCATTCCTGTCACAGACCTTCAATCACCTTATGAATCTGTTGTTGCCTCTTTAGACGAACAAAGAAAGAAAGATAAATACATCAGCTGAAGGTAGCAAAAAGTAAGTGACCAATTTATGGAAAATGCAAACAGAAAACATGAAGGAAAACAATTTACAGAGAGGTTGCATAACTTGCCAAATTGCTTCCAACTACCAGCAGCTACATAGGTACCACTGGGCTGTGTTGCTCCACAGCAGATCTCTTCTACTTTTCCTTTTCAGAAACTATATCTAATTTTCTAGTCTCATTGTTTATTTTCTGTTACCTCATGTTTTAAGTCTATAACTTCTAATATTTCTTTCATTCCTTTCATGAGATCTTCAATATAGTTGAGATTTATCTTTTAATTTTAAATATGTTTCAGGGAGGAAAATTATTTATATAGGCCATTGCACATTTTTTCAAAAGAAGCTTTCCAAAATGCCTCTTAAATGCCCATCTGTCTAACATAGCTGGTCCTGCTTCATTTAAATCCCTTGTCTGTAACTGAACAAGTAGAGATTTGAATACAAAACATCACCAGAAAAGAAGAAAAACATGCATCAAATTCGGTAAACAAAATATAAAAACTTCAAGGTCTAGTGAATTTTTAAAGTGTTGGAGAAGAATTATATTTTTATGATGCAAAATATATGTCTACAAAATTGAGAGATCAAAATAAATGACAGAGTAATAAATCAAAATCTGCCATTCTGCCTCAATTCATTTCAGTGAAATTGCTATACAGTCATTGGATTGGTCAGGCCCATGAAGAAATTAATTAATTTACTACTTTTTGGAAATGCTGGATGCATTCATTAAGATTAGCAATTGCTTTTGATTATAGAAGTTGAAGTCTTCAAGGCAAGTAATTAATTTTTACTGTAGAAATTGCTTTAACTTCTACTAAAAAGTGGCTATATAGGATATGTATAGAAAAGGAAAAAGCAAAAAATTTGAATATGCATTTATATCCTACTTTTATGTAAGATTAATAATTGAGTGGTGAAAAGTGTTATTTTTCACCAGTTTTCTTCAGATAGGTAGTAGCCAGCAAAGTTGGCTGATGGTTCCTTTATGTATATAAACTAGCATAGCTTTAATTTTTGTGAATTTGGAAAAAAAGAAAACAATGGGCATGAGGTATGCAGTATGGGAAAATTTGCTTTTGTAAGGAAAAAAATCCCATAATGATGGCGTTCAACACTGAGATAGCAACCCAGAGAAGTTGTGAAACTCCATCCTTGGAGATATTCAAACCTCAGCTGGACAAGAACATTAGCTTTGTTCTTTGAGGTTCTGAGATTTAATGAAACCTCAGCCCAAACTAACTTTAGTTCAACCTCCTACTGAAAACAGGGACAACCTCAAGAACCTCCCGAATTCTCATCCAAAGTAAATAATTTTATGATTTGTGGTCTTAGTCAAATCAACAAAAGTTTTTTTTCTTGTAAATTGTGCAATCCTTGTAGATGTTAACCACTTTCAGTATGGATTTTCATTACTAGCATTCATTGTATTTGCAGAAAAGTGACATGACAGAATTATAGTTCTTTTTCCAATTCCTACACACATAGGAAGAAAGTTTTGAGTCAAGAACCAATTGCCAGAAAACTACTTGGATTTACAAAGCCCTTAACTTGTCAGGCTTTTATTTTCACATGTGAAATGTAAACATGAGATTGAATGAGACAGCCAATACAACCATAATAAAAAGAATGTCAATGACCATGTTGTCAGAGCACTTGCTTATTCATAATTTGCCTACTGCTATTCAGAGTTCATCTATAAATAGCTCATAACATTCCCATGTCATGAAATGACTGAGTGTCTGAAATATGAGTGAGTGACACTTTGATTAAAACTTGCAGCTTGTCTCATACTCCTAAGGATGTTGTCTGGAAAAGGTAAGAATTTGGATATATATGGATTTACACATATACAAGCTGGAGGAATGGGCAGACAGGAACCTCATGAAGTTTAATAACAGGAAAACATAAATCCTGCATCTGGGGAAGAACCTCATGTACATGCTGGGGATTGCCTAGCTATTAAGCAGCTTTGCAGAAAAACACCTGGGGTTCCTGGTGGACACCAGGGTGAATGTGAGCCAGCAGTGTGTGCCTGCAGCACCAATGGACCCCTCAGCTCCCTTGGCAAAGGATTGCCAGCAGCTCAAGGGAAATGATCGTTCCCCTCTACTCAGCACTGCTGAGAGGATGCCTGGAGGACTGTGCATGTCTCAGGAGGGACATGAGCATAATGAAAGGTATCCAATCTCCAAACCCATTGATGGAGGGACTGGAGCATCTCTCTTATGAGGAAAACCTGGGAGAGTTGGGATGGTTCATCCCAGAGAAAGAAGGCTCAAAGGAACATAAATACACAATAAATCTATGTAATGTATTTAATACAATGCAAATAATATTAATATAAATATAGGTAATATAAAACAAATTTATATAAAAATCTGAAGGGAGGATGTAAAGAAGACAGAGGCAGGCTCTTTTTAGTGATTCCCAGTGGCAGAACCAGAGGCCCAAAATGGGCACAAAATGAAACACAGGACACTTCATCTGACCATACTTTCTTATTTTGAGGCTGACTGGGCACTGGGACAGGCTCTCCAGAGGTATTGTGGACTGTCAATCTTTGGGTATATTCCAAAACCATCTAGACGTGGTCTTGGACAATCAGCCTCAGACGGTCATAGTTCAGCAGGGCTGTTGGACCTCTGGAGGTCTCTTTGAACCTCAACTATCCTGTGATTCTGCAGTCCTGTGATATGAGTGGGGTGGCACGGTACATTGCAGAAACTTATTTCTTGGCCACAGGTTAGGAAATCACTCTTTTCCCAGGAGCCAGTAATATGCATTACTGGGGAATGAGAACAAGGAATTCAAGTTAAATTGGAATATTTTTTCCCAGATGCTATCCTTCATTTTCATATCCTCTAAGTTTTTCTTAAAGGGATGGTATTATCTATCATCTTTCTAGTTGGTTCTGAGATATGTGAACATTGCTACCTTTACCTTCCTGATTTTCTTTCCCTCAGAACTGGTGATGCAATGGCTGTGGGCAAAAGTTAAGGAAATAAACTCACATACATTTTTCTGGAGGTGGATCCAGAGTTCTGGGAGATAACTATAAGAAATCAATGTGTTGTCATATTCTTCGGGGTTTTTTTTTTCCTTCTGTTTTAAGTCTTAAAATTTTTTATATTTGAAAAAACTTGCAAAATCGTTGATTTCAACCATTAACTCTCCAATACCAATCCACCACTAAATTATTTCCCCAGATGTCACATCTACATATCTTTTAAACATCTCCAGGAATGGTGACCCAACCACTTCTTTAAGCGACCTATTCCAATACTTGACAACCCTTTTTGTGGAGGAGTTGTTCCCAAAATCCAGTCTAAATCTCCCCTGGCACAAGATGAGAATGTCTCCTCTTGTCCTGTCACTTGTTAAGACTCCTTTCCAACCTGATATTCCATGAGTTCATGATTATTTTATCATAATAGAATTGAAATAATATAATTGTTGTGACTGACAACAGTGAGAGAAAATCATGATGGATCAGCACTGCTTCCCATTTTCTCCCACCCTGCCCTAATCAGTCATCAGCCATAGATAATCTAATCATTTAAAACTATCTAATAGGTATCTGTGCATCTCAACAAAGAAGGATTGATTCTGTTTTGCCCTGTGACAGCATGGGCAATGTGTTTACTGAAGAGGCACTCAGGGAATTCCTGACAAAAGCTTGATCAAAACACTGTAGAAAGTCTTAGGAAGGTTCACAAATCTTGGTCTCCCTGATGTCTATGTGCATCTACCAGGTGTTACTGCATTTTGTTATCATCATAAATTGACTTCAAAAGATCAAATCAAAAGCGGTTAATTAACACTTGTTTAGTTACTCAAGTCAAAGGTTTGTTATTTAAAGTTTGGAAACAAATATGTGTATTGCACCATGTCTTTAGCTCGATATTTCACCTCTGGTCACTCTTTAAATAATAATGCAAAGTAACATTATTTAAGTAGCATATTAAGATGTAGTTAACAATATTTTGGAACAAGAAGTCCAAAATTAATTTCTTAATAATTACAATCTATTGTAGAGTATCTTTTATTTACTTTAATGTCAACAGTAAGAGGTTCTTTGTCAGACTGAAAATAATCAATACATCTGGCTTTCTTAATACATTCACAATGTGTGCTGTATTGACTGTGATGAGAGAGTGTGTGGATTAGAGTATTATAATTCTATTTGATGTGTTGTTCAATTTTCTTGTTATCAAAAAAACGTTTTACTTTGTCTTGACATCACTGAAATGTCAGTAAAACCGGATGATTTGATGTGCTATTGAAAAAGGCAGGAGGTATGCTTTATGCTAGATTTGTTGTTGTTGTTGGTTTTACAAAAAGAGTTAGTGAGGAAATATTTATTTGTGAATGTCTGTGTGTATTGCTGAGAGAGAAGGTTACGTGCAACCATGCTGTTTGCTATTGATTCCTCTTCCATCTTTGACAGCTCGTTTTTGTTTCCAGAAAGCAATCCTGGAGTGGAGAGTTAAACTGGCCAAGAGAGGACCATGCCAACAGATTCCTGAAATTTGAGTAATTGGCCAGTTAGGAAATATTGTGTTTTAATGGCTGGTTAAAAAAAATGGACATGTGGAGGAGAGTGAGGGGACATTGACTCTTACTCAATGGCTTCCATTGCTAACCATGCCACATAGTTTGAGGGATCCTGTATTTGGGGTGGGATTTGTCTCATAAAATCTGTCAGGAAATGCCAGCATGAAATTCTGAGCAGGTCCTCACTCTAAATACCCTTTACAACCAATAGGCAACCCATTTTCAGTCAAGAAAATCTAAAAAATACATTAAACTAATCTGAAAGTAGATACCAACATGGGATCAGATGAATTGATTTCTTAATTCCATTGACAATGTTGACTCCATCTTCATTAGCTGCAACAGAAGCCCCAGCAGCAAGCTCTGATATAGCCAGGTCTGCTGAAGGGAGTCTGATGCCTCAGTTTGCCAGGAGAAGCCAGGGCATGTGACAAATGTATGGACATCAGGCCAGGCCGAGTCAGAATTTTATTTCATTGCATTATCTTGTTTTTCCTCAGCAACAAGCATGTGTCAGAAGCCAAGGTCAGTTACTATCAAAGTTATTTCATACTCTGGCATAAGGGAGATGAAACCTAGTTTATGATCACCTGCTCTTTAGACCTTGGCTTGCATTGCACATGAACTTTTGTTGATTGGACAATCAGACCCAATGTCCCTCATAAAAGATAAAATAACTGCACAGGTGGTATCTCTACTTGGAACAATTGAAATAAAAGGAGCAGTAAAACTATCACACAGAAACAGCCCACATTCCTCTGTAGAAGATATATTTGGAAAGCTTTTGATTCAGGTTTACAATTTAATTAAGGTAGAGACTAAATGAGACTAAAAGAGAGGTACAAGAAAATATCAACTACCATGTATATATACTCCTACTTCCTAATCACACTACAAGATTTGACACAATACAACAGGGTTAAGAAGAGAAACAATGTTAATACGGAAGATGGAGGAATTCATGCTGAATTATTGAATATCTAGATAACAATATGATATATCCTCATCAGACTTCTGAACGAGTAGACTATAATACTCTAGTTTGCTTAGAAACTGCTCAGAAGCATCTGAGCCTACCTACTCAGCATTAATTAAAGATAAATTAAAGATTTATGGAAGATTATAGACTTCTGTTGTGATTTTGCCTGGTTGGTAAAAGTTCCTAGCAATGAAAAACTGGTAATGAAACAAAATCTAGTTTCAAGGGCTATATTGAATTAATGTTATTTTCTTCTCCATCTTCTTTCTAAGTAAAACTCTTTTGCTAAGTCCTTCCCAGAGGGTGAGCAGAACGCAGAGGTTTTCTCCTGAATTGCTCTGATCAACAAATATTGCTCTCCAGTGTCATGAAAAATCCTGCACAAACTCATTTGATACTTTTGATAGCCACAGTTCATACAATCACAGACTTATATAATACTAGGTTAGAAGGGACCTCCAGGATCATCTGGTCAAGCTTTTCTTGGCAAAAGAACAGTCTAGACAAATTTTAAAGGTGTCTAATGTCAGGGAATCCACCACTTCCTTGGGAGATTATGATCATAAATTTTTCATCTTATGTCCAGTTGGAATCTCCCCAGGAGTTACTTCATCACTCCTCATCTTTTCTATATGACTCCTTGTAAAAGAGGAGTCTGATCTTTCTTGTTTCCATCCTGTAAATACTGGAACATGGTGAAAATGTCTCCCCCAGGCCTTCTTTTCTCGAGGCTGAACACATCCAATTTTCTCAGCCTTTTCCCACCTGTCAGGTTTTCCTCTCCTTTGCACATTGTTGTGGCTGCCCTTTGGGCTCTGTCCAGCCAGTCCACATCCTTTTTCTACAGTAGGGACCAAATCTGAACACAATATCCTAGGCCTGGCATCCACAGTGTTGCATACTAGGGCCATTCCTGACCCTAGAATTCCATTCTACTGATTGAGAAGAGTAGGATGTTGAGTTCCCAATCTCTTCTGGGGATGTCCTGGTCGATGCAGCCCAGTTCCCTGCTGGCTTTCTCTGCCCCTGCTTCTCATTCCCATCACTCATTCTGAATTTGTTGTCCACCAGGGCTTCCAGGGCCTTTTCCACAAATCTGCTCCCCATCCAGGCAGATTCCAGCCCATGCAGCAATCCTGGATTATACCTTCCATTGTGAGGTGCAAGACCTTCCCTTTGTCTTTGTTGAACATCATATGTTCCTGTTAAGCTCCTCTTTCAGCTAATTCAGGTCTGTCTGGAAATCATCAGAATACACACAAGCAGTGTAAATTATACAATTACAGCATATTTAATGTCATCCAGCACAACTAGAACTGGATGAAAGATATATTTAAATTATTACACATTTGTTTTCATCCTTAATTGAGCCAGCAGTAATTAATAGATTCATATGTGTGTGTGTATTAAAGAATATGCCATTAAAATATGCTTTGGAAATGTCAAAACATGTTGTTCCAGCATGGTCCAACATTGATCAGCTTCCTTGACAGCTGGGGAGCCTCACAGGAGTTTTAGTTTGAATGCTTCAGGGCCCTAATGTCTCCTGTGTATTTGATTTTCCAGATGGACAACTGTTCCAGGATATGCTATAATCTTGCTGCCCCAGGGTTCAAACAAAACAGGTCAGTGTACTTTAGTGTATTCTGAATTTCATTCAGGCCAAGGCTCTGACCTACAGTACAAATCCAGTATGAGAGGCAGCGACCTTCAACTCACATGAAGACGGATATCCAGAGGGCTGCAGGTTAATGCTGAGTCGACACAGAATATTTCAGCTCAGTGTAATGAGCTAAATGTATCAATTCAGGTTGACACAATCCAAAATGAAGACAGGACAAACACACCAAAATTCAAATTGTCAGTGAGTAGGCAACATTTTGTATCAAAAAATAACCAAATGATCTCCCAAAAATTCCCCATTATCACTTTTTACAAATCCACTTTCTAAAATGTTGCTTTTTTAGATTTTCTGTTCCATGATATCTGGACAGCTGGCAGAAAAAAGCAGCAATCAGTTGGGCTCGGTGAGTCTTTCAAAATGTCAATCAATCTTCCAAGGATAGCAGCTTAAAAAATTGTAGCTGTGAGTGGTTATCTATTTTCCTGATCTTTTCCTGCTTTTCTAGCTTCCTCACTTTCTCAGTGACACACATATTCACACACACATGTACTCCCACCTTTGCATGTTGGAGAACCTCTTGTGCACTCTCCTGTCTCACACTCTCTTTCAAGCACAAGTTCACTCACACAATCCTCTACAGAGTAAAGCTTCTTTAGTTTCTTTACTTTTCTTTAATCTCTTTCTTTTAATGACAGCAAAATCCTGTAAGGTAAAAGATGATCTCTCTGGGAACAACTGAGGTGGAGAACAACAGGTAATTCACATCTCTCCTTCATTCTTTACTGGAGATTAGTGTTGTGGTAATTGTGGTGTTCCCATTGGAAGCATAAAGGAGTTATAAAGCTGTAACTGCTTGCTCTCTTCCTTCAACCTTGGTTTCACAAGATTGAATCCAATCCAAATGGGATGCCTTATTAAGCATTCTTGCACTTTTTTCATGCCTGCAACACAGACTTCTTGGGATATCAGGATTTCTTTTTCTTTTTTTCTTTTTTTTTTGATGTCTCTTCCCCTTTTTTGTTTGTTTGCCAATGTCAAGTGAACATGAAGTATAACAATTCACTCAAAACCAAACTTTGTTATACCTATAATTCCAAGAGAGCAAACAGGGTCAATATCCTCTCTGTCTGGTCCCTGGGATGCTCCTACAAACATAGTGGTTGGTATCTTAGGAATATCTGACTCACAAAGTGCCCACCAAGGACCTAAGTGATGGGGTGGCAGGAAATGACACCCCCTTCCTGGTCTTGCAAATATTACTCCAATAACCAAAGCTCGAATTGCTGTTTTCATATGACATGTTTGGGCTCTCCTAAATGTTCATGACAGTGAGGTTCTAACCCACTGTCTCCTTGTAAGGCCATGCCAGCCTGCTGCTCAGGATGACTGTCACCATCCAAAGCACCACATCGCACTCTCTCTATGGCAACACTGCTCGTGGCATTTATAGCAGATGCTGACTGAGGTAATGAGTGTGCCCACAACACCTACAGCCTGTGCCACTCACATTACTGACACTGCTGAGCATCCAGCCCTGTAGGACACATCTCTCACTGTGGGATCCAGCCCCAGATCTGCAGTCTGTAGTAAAGAGAGTGTTGTAAGAAATAGGGCAAGGAAGGCAAGAGATCTTGGCTGAATTAAGACCTGCTGGTCAAACTAAAGGGCAAGAAGGAAATGCACAGGCAGTGGAAGAAGGGACATGTATCCTGGGAAGGGTATGGGGATGTGGTCTGGTTTTATAGGGTTGGGATCAGGAAGGACAAGGTGCAGGTAGAGCTGAACTTGACAAGGGATACAAAGAAAAAGAAACATTTCTTGCCAAAAAAGGAAGAGAATGTAGAGGTTGAGAGGAGTCTTGAGGAGAAGAACTTCAGGGTCCTGGTGGATGAGAGGCTGGACATGACTCAGAAATGTGCACTTTCATCCCAGAAAGCAAACATGTCCTGGGCTGCATCCAAAGTCATCCCTCAGCACAGGAGGGACATGGACCATGTTCAGAGAAAGTCCCCAAGGATGGTCAGAGAGCAGGGCCACCTCTCCTGTGAGGGCAGCCTGAGACAGCTGGGTTTGTTCATCCTGGAGAAGAGAAGGGAGACCTTGTGGCATCCTGCCAGCCCATGAAGAAAGTTTTTAGCAGGGCTGTAGTGACAGGACAAGGGGCAATGGTTTTAAATTAAAAGAGAGTGAATGTAGACTAGGAAGAAATTTTGTTATGAAGTGGCTGAAGAATCACTGGCACAGGTTGCCCAGAGAGATGGTAGATGCTCCATCCCTGGAAGTTTTCAAGGTCAGGGTGGATGGGGCTCTGAGCAACCTGATTTAGTTGAAGTTTCCCTGATCATATCAGGGGAGTTGGAACTAGATAATCTTCAAAGCCTGTCACAACCCAAGCCATTCTATGATTCTATGTGCAAGTAGGATGACACCAACAATTCAGTACATTTTTTCTTCCCAGGGATGCACGTTTACTTCTGATAGCCACGAGTCTGTCCTTTGTTTCAGAGAATGCTCTCTCCCTTCTTCTTCCAGGTAGCCAGTATTCACCTGACTCAGCAGATAACACACCATATCAAAAAAAGAAAAAAATCACTCTATAAATTCAATCCCTTGTGAAATTTTTAGAAGTGATTTCTAAAGCATCATGTAGCATGAGGCCACGGAAGTACTTAAGTTTCATCTTTTGTTTAATTGCCTGCAAAGGTCCTGCCCTTGGCACTGTGGTTAATGGTTAAAACTGTTTTGTACTGGACTATAATTTATTGTGGTCAACAGAAATAGAGTTCATTGTACCTGTCAATAAGAATCTTCTCTACTGTCTCAATATTCTTTAGGTAGACCAAATTTCAACCTTTTTCATTCAATACAAACCAATTGACTTCTCTTTCTTTTGACTGGATTCTGGAAAGCCTTGGTGATTTAGAGAATAACCTAAAAGCTCGTAAAGTGGAGAAGCTGAGCCATTTCAAGGAAATAAAGAAATTTACAAGGCATACCCCTATGCCCTGGTCCCCAACTTGTGGAATAAAGTAGGAGACATTAAAAAAAAGAGAAAACAAGTTTCAAAATTAGTAACTTAGAGAAAGAGTACATGGGTATTTGAAATAGATGAGACTTCAGAAGAAAAATTAATTGCTAGGAAAGATTATTGAAATATTCTCTACTGTTTTTTTAATAAGAAGGCAAAAGATGTCTACCAGCCAAACCAACAGTTTACACTTCTTTGGAAATTCACCCTTTTCTCTACCATGAACTATGAATTTTAATATGGGTTCAATTTTGCCCATTTCTAGTGGGGCAGTGTGAGAAAGTAAGGGGTTGGGTTTTAGGGTTGAGTTTTTTTGTTATTTCTGTATTTTGCATACTCC
This sequence comes from Cinnycerthia olivascens, assembly GCA_035048155.1. Classification (NCBI taxonomy): domain Eukaryota; kingdom Metazoa; phylum Chordata; class Aves; order Passeriformes; family Certhiidae; genus Cinnycerthia; species Cinnycerthia olivascens. The sequence continues at coordinate 142,768,900 of JAWWMU010000106.1, forward strand.
ATTTTCTACTCGAGGTTGTCTGTTGGAACAGTGCCATGAAATACTGACACACTGTGGAGGCACCAGCTCTGACAAGACACAGACTTGGGGCCATTCTGTTGCCCACTGGTGGGTGTTCCCTGGTGCCAAGCTCAGAACAGAGCTACCCTTGAATCTATTTTTTTTCTTGAATAAAAGCTGCCAAGTTTCTAGCCCATGGAAAACCTCAGCATATCAGCATCACACAGTCTGTATCCTCACTGCTGGAAAAGACAGATCTTTCACAGTGTGAAGGAAATTTCTTTCTCTTCTTCCTACTCTGTTTCATCCTCGAATAATGTGCCAAATGCACAATTTCTCCTGTTTCATAGTACGAATCACTGCCCCAACAGGAAGTAAATTGCAAACCCCAACTCACTTAAGTTTCCCAGTATTGATTGATAGATCACAGAGCTAAAGCTAATAAGTTGAGAGCCCTATATGCCATTCCAAAGACCTCCCTTTTCTCCTCTTACCATTCTAAACATCTGTAGAATGATTGAAATATTTTTTTTTATAACTTACTCATTCTTTAGTTTTGCTTTTGTTCTCCAAATGTACTAAACTTGTCTCACTTCTTCCATTTATGTCTCTTTTTTTGTAACCTTGAAGGCTGCTTTACACAGAAGAAATAACCATAAAGCAATGATATTCAGAGGTTTACCAGCAAGACATAAATATTTATATGTACTCCATACCGAAGACTTTCCATTGAGTAAAATACATATATAATGGAGACATTTATATACAATTTTCATATGAAAGGCACAAAACAGATGAGACAGTTGCTTACTTTCTTTCACTTAATACACTGAGGTTGAGGTCAATGCTCTTCTGTTTTTCCTTTGAAGATTTGCGGTTGTGTTGGCTTTTTGTATTCGCTTAGAGTGCTCAGTCATGAAGATGCTTCAGAGCAGCAGCTCTCTACCTCAGGAGACCTGGTTCCAGCCTGGATCTAGAGCTCACCCAGGGAGGTTAGTTGGTCTCATCATGCTCTCTAGTGGCTGCTTCTCTGCTGAGCAGCTGCCACGCTCCAGGGAGGACCAGCTCTGGAGCAGCAGTGATGCTGCAAGACTTGGTAGCCTGAGCACAATAGGAAAAACTGGAGGGTCATTTTGGCTTCATTCTAGTCAGTCCTAAACCATGTCTTAATCTCTCACTCTGAAGAACCAGAGAGTAAAGGTCTTGATGATAGTCAAACAAATTTTTAAAATAATGTCAGCTTTCCTCTTCCCGACTACAATCCCTCCATTTGAAATCTGGAGTCAATAATGATGGAGCTGACAAAAACATGGTTAAAAATTCAGTTTTTTATTTGCCTCAACCTTATATAAAAATTGCAATGAAAAGAGCTATTCAGGTTAGTGGGAAAGTCCTCACTGACTTCTGTAGGTTTTGAACCATGGGGCCAAATATATTTCTGGTTCTCTCTGTCACTAAATTTCAGGAGTTTGCAAATTTTTATGGGCTCACCTCAGGAACAAAGTTTTTCATGCATTTTAGAATTGTAGATTTTCTGCTGAGTGTGTCCTTGAAATACAGAAATAATCCACAGAAGTTTGTAATGAAATTGGATTTTCAACCTTTAAAAATTACAGAGAAAAATTTGGTTCAAATTCTGTGTGACAATGCAGATCAGATTCTAAATAAAAAATAAATTGCAGTAGAATAAAACTGAGATTAAGCAAAAAACAAATGAATCACTTTTGATCATACCTCAAGCAGAGAGTAAGTAAACTACAGTATGAAGGAGATGATATTTTTACTTTTCAACGATAGCTTTTACTTTTTGAAGGTTTACTTCAGTTTAGTACTAAAATACCATGAGAGCAACATGGAATAGCATTGTGAGGGTTTTGTTCATGGCTCTGGTCCTGGACAGTGGCATGAGCCCCCTTCTCCTGCCTACTGTACATCCTGTTCATAACTTCTTCTAATGCAAGTCCACTGCTGCCTTTGAGCTGGACACCCTGCCCCCTCTCCATGCACAGGGGTGATGGGGGGGCACCCCTGATCTGCAGGCTGAGACCAAATTGGCTTGTTGATTTTCTGCCCACACACTGGGGGTGACACTGTGGGGATTTAAGAGAGAAAAATAAAACTGATGCTTTCCATTTGTGGGATGTAGGTGGTCAAGAGAAACAAAAGCCCCTGCAGAAGTTTTATATGAGATACACAGATGGCTTTGGGGGTGTGGCAGACTCTGTTGATGCTAAAAAGATGAAGGAAGCCAAAAAAGACTTGTGACAGATGCTTTCAAGCTATGGAGTATTTAAAGAAGATTGCATTAACTTTATAAATGTCAGAAATGTTTCCTAACGAAACTCAAGTTTTTGTCAGTAGTTGTGTTCCCAGATAAATAAGATATGAAGTGTTTCCTTCAAGACGGAAAGGATATAGGGAGGTAATTAATACTGTTTTCAACATTGCAACACCTTCAAGTGGAAAATATTTGAAGCTCGTTCTCCAAGGAGGCTACCACACAAACAGCTAAGGCCCAAAGGTGAACCAAAAGAAGCTTCAACCATTTATAAAAATAACAATACTTGACTGGAGACAGAGATGTGTTCTAATAACTCACTGTGACTAACAAGGACAAATGCTTCAGAGCCCTAAAGGTGTTGGAAGACAGGTGACCACCAAGTAGATGCATTGGGTGGCTGTTTGGAAGCACATTTCCTAATTAATTATTTTGTTCTCGGTAAACAGTTCATAACCTTGGGAGAACTGAAGAGGCAGGAGGAAAATATCAGAGCAGCTACTCTGAGTAAGATTTGCAAAGGATTGGAGGGGGGTTTAGTTGAGGGCCAGTTAAGAGAGGCAGCAGTAAGGGATTCTGCCTCAAGACAGCTGACAAGCTGGGATATCATAAGGGAAATGGAAGTGTTGTTACCTTAGAAACTGGAATGAGAACCTTAATAAATTATTAACACATCTGAAAATTAAGAAAAAGCAGTATTTCCAGTTATTAGAAAACTAGGTTCAAGGATCTCCTTTTGGAAACAAAGACAGTTTTAGTAATGAGTGAGCTGAGATTTTTTCCTTTTTCTTTGCCACAAAAAGGGAAAGTATCCAAACAGCAATTAAAATACTATTTTTTACTTTAAACCAACACAAAATTAATGTGTTTCCTTCCTAGACATATCTGCTCTTTTACTGACCTCCTGGAGTCCATCTCCCTATTCTTCCCTCAGTTCAGTTTATTTGGGATGGGCTCTAACAATCTTGGCTTTATGGAGAATTTCCAATGTAACCAAACCAGGGATAAATTTAAAGTCCTTTTTGGCCTTTGGCCAGGATGATTCTCCTCCAACAAGGTGCTTTGGGCAGCAGTTCCACATTGTAGAATGCTAAATGCTGTGAAATCAGGAAACCATTAAAACCTTCGACGTTATGAAAAAACTATGTTAAATTTTTTAATAAAAATGGTATTAGCTTCAGAAAGGGAGAAATATTACAGCAGACCTTCAGGTATCTCCCAAAACAGGAGGGTACTCTTCTTAGAAGTAGTTTGCTACTGGAAAAGTAGATTTCTCATTGCTTACTATGTCTAAAATAATTCTAGAAATTTTGCATTGTGGAAATGAGTTTATGAGCTAATAAATGAGAATGTACCTGTAGTTTTTCCACTCAAGACCAAATAATCAAAAATTTGGGAAAGAGAATTGCCCCTGCTTAAAGCCTGAGTTTGGTGCCCAGCTACCTCACTGGGAAACCTGAAACTAAGAGGATTGATATAAAAACAGTTTTGGGCCAGTCATGTAGGACTGAAATTCCTAAGGGGAAAAATGGACAGAGGAAGCATGTTTCTGCCTGAGAAACATTGAGCTTATCATCATCCAAGAAATCCAAATATTTGCTTGGAAATATTTTCACAGCTTGATATGTCATGCTGGAAATTCCACACTGTCTCTATCCAGAAGCAGACTTGGTGCATGAGTGTGCATGCTGCAGCCAGTGAGTCACCTGGAGGATTTGTCCTTCAGGTACAGCATTGGGGAAAGTGGCAAATGCTGTTTATCTTGTGCAGGATTACTGTAATGGCATCATTTGGGCAAATAATTCCAAATGTTGTGCCTGAAGCAGTGGATAACTACATTGTTCACTGGTTATTTCTCTTCCTTCCTTGCCTGCTGGATGTATGTTTACAAAAGCTAATTAGAGTGGACTGTGTTATTTACAGTGTTAGACTTTAGAAGGAAAAAGCTTACTGTATAATCTCTGCCTCAAGTGTGTTTGAGCAGAGATTACTGTAGGGGAACTGAAAGGAGCCAGCAGGAACCAACTCAGCAATTATTTTCATGCAGCCTAGAATTTCTATCCCCTAAGTGGCAGTATGAAATAGTCCCATACTGATTACCTGATATTGGATTATATAGGTGTCCTGGGTTGATGCTAAATTATATCCCCATTCGTCTGTTAAGCTCAGAAATAAGTGTTGTACCTTTAAAAA
>JAWWMU010000106.1:142773470-142788990 GCA_035048155.1 Cinnycerthia olivascens
ATAGGGTAGATATTTCTTTCAGTATGAACTGCATCACTTTGGGCCACAGTTTGTTTCAGATCCCTGGGCATCACATTAAATTTTCAATATATTTAACATAAGTAACAGAAATCAGAACTAGGAAAGGTCATATGTTTTCCTTCTGGTCTTTCCTATCCCCTTCTTTTAAAGTTTAGGAGCCACTTCCTCTCCCACAGCAACTATTTTTAATTGTTTGGGGTTTTCTTGCAGTTTCATATGATTTCTACTAAGGTTAGGAGGATATGGATGAAAACCAGGAAAGCTAAAACCTTTACCTTTTATTAAGCTACAAAGGCATAAACGTGAAATTCAAATATTTTCTTTGATGGAAAAGAATCCCTGGATAACATAAAGATTTCTATCACCTTCACCAGGAGAAGGTTATGTTTAGCAAACCTAGGGCTTCCCTCAAGGAACACTTGGCAGCAAAGAAGGTCAAAAAAGCATTAGAAGCCTACTTGGTCCCACTTTGCAGGAAAATCAATCACTGCTTCATGTTATCAAGTTTCAAAGACTTCAGCTGAGTCTCTTCAATATATGCCAGCTATGGCAATCCCATCCACACTCAAACCCTAACAAACATGCTGGAGAGCATTATGTTTTCCAGAAAGTCGCTTTATCAAATGATAGCACACTTTGGCCAACAGGGCCTTCACAGGAAGGCACAGAAACAGAAAAAAGAGACTGAGAGTATTAAACAATTGCTGGCACTGCTGCTACTGCATCAGTGGAAAACCAGTTGCATCTAAGCAATAAGGAAGAACTGGAAACACATAAAATAATTCAGGATATTCCCATTCACAACCCATATATTCAGACCCAGTTTCATATTACACAGACTCTACACTCAGCACAGGGAGAAAAGTCTGAGCATGGAGGCAAGGATTAAATAGCTTCACTTCTTCATGCCTTCATTTAGACAATTCAGATTTGTGTTCGAAATGTACTCTTTGCTGTGGAGGTTGTAGCACAAAATGATATGTCTAAGAGAGGGGAAAAAAATCTGCCACCAAGACCATTCAAGAGAGAAAATATTGACTTTTATAAATGGGAATTTTCTCATGTTTGTGCTTTCAGCACTTTACTACCATGAGTTCAGCATCACGGGAATCTGTTTCAGCAAGTTCTCACATTCTGCTTGGTGATAATATGTGTGTATAGATGAAAGATAAGAAAATTTTGGAAGATTTTTATTTTTTCCTGTTGTGGAAGCCAGTTAAGCCACTTCTGTACATTAAGATTCTGATTTTTTTTTTAAAAGGAATTTGTTTTGTTTTACTTGGACTGCTTATATATTAACATATTTGATAGACTATGCAACTGGTTCTGAAGCAGCTTTTAATGTATGTGAACTGATTTGTAACAGCAAGGTTAATCATTTATTTAGTTGCCCCAGAACATTCTGTGAGCTTGATTAAGTAATATTTTGGATATATCTTGCTTGCCCTCTGGAGTCCTGGAGACCTTCCTTTTAAACATGAAATGTGTCAACTGAGTGTGCAGAAAAAGAGAGGATAAAGCAAGAATCACATACCAGGTTGTAGAAAACGATTCTTTAACAAGTATATAAATATTTAATGTAAATATACACACACACAAAAATATATATATTTATATATATATATGCATATATATATATATTTATATACATATGGGAAACCATCTTACATATACTTTAAGTTAACACTTTAGTCAACAACTGTGAACAAGAGAGAGGGTATCAGAGCCCCTTGCCTGATGTCTTATAAAGAGGTTGAAGAACCATCCATTTTCTTCTTGAACTGATGAGCTACAAACACTGCAGTAATGATTTCTTTCAAGTGTCTATGTGGAATCCTCTGAGTGTGAATCCAGTTAAGTAAAGAAGTGACAAAAAGAGCTGCTCCTTTGAGGACCGTTCCTCTAACCAGGACATTACAAAGACAGTGATGAAGCAAAGGGCCTGAACCATGATCTATTGCCAAATGGGACCACCCCTGGAGGCCCAATGAGACTTTCAGATCTACCTGAACATTGCAGGAGTCTGCAGATCTAAAGCACAAGCTGTCCCAGCTCTTTCTTTGTGGACATGGCTCATCACAATTTCCTCAGCCTTGCTTGGGTATTGAAGTAACTATAACTTCCTACAGCCTCCAAAGTTTCTTTGTCAGAACATTTCTGTGTTTTTTTCCAGTGTTGTCCAACTCTGACACAGCCACTGAGGATGACACGCATTGCTGTTGGCAGCAGAGTGAATTAGAGCTCTGGTGACAAGCACTGTGTGACTGAAATGCCTTTGCAAGTTAGAATGCTCAGGGAGTCATGAGCCTGGGGACAACACAGCCTGGACAGAGGAAGCTGTGGTGAGGCAAGAGATGCAAGGACAACTGGAAAACCTGACAAGAAACATCAAAGGAGAAGCATAAAGCTGAGATTTGAAAGGTAAATTTCAAAGCTGTTTCCATCTGACTGCACTGATTGGAGTGAAGAAAAGCAAATTGAGAGCGAGCTCTCTCCTCAGGATAATGAGGCTGCAAAGGCACAAGACAGGCTGGGGACATGCAGCCAATTTGTTGGAAATGCAGAATACTTCCTATAGTTTTTGTCCAAGGAGGAGAGAGACAAGGAGACTCGGGTTATAAAAGGATTAAAAACACAGATGTATAAATTCACAGTCAATGAAATGTCATACTGCAACCAGAATTTCACTGCCAGAGGTACACAGATATAGAGTCCCTGCTGACCAGCAGTGAAGGTAAATGTTAGTGTGGATTGTGCCTTGGTGTTAGAGAGGATTAGCTCTTCTCCTCTCTACATCAGCTCTGAACGTAACTTTTCCTTAGATGTGAGCTTCAACCTTATTGTCCTGACTCAGAGCCACCTTGGAAACTACAGTTTGTCTCTAAACTCTTACTGAGCTTGGCATTTGAACAGAGGGTTTTCCTTCATACCTATATGTGGCTGCTGATTTGACTTCAAAAATGGCAATTCTGCAGCATTAGAAAAACTCTGCCTTTGGCATTGTTTTGGAATGTTGGGGTCTGTCAAGAAAGAAACCTCCATACAGAAGATGTTTCCATACAAAGCTATGTGTTTGTCAGGCTCTTCATCTCTGCCCACTGCTGAAGTGCTCTGTATCAAACCTCTAAGTGTAGGAGGCAGCAACTTTAAAATGGATAAAAAGACTGCTTATCCTCCAAAATCTGACTGTATTGCTGTTTGGCATTTTGTTTGATGAAGCTCTAAAGGACAAAATTGAGGTATTCATACATGTTTGGACAATGTCTATCATATTAAGCGTACTGTGAAGAGAGGAGAGGTAGGTAACAGATGGGGATAAATGATGCTTGCACAAAAAAGATATTGAGTGCTGCAGTATTGAAAGCCAAGAGCTAACAAAGGAAAAGACATCTTCAGAAGCTGCAGTGAAAGCTCAGCTGTCAGTGATTTAGCACCTGAGTAGCTGGCCTGGATAGCATGGGCATATGTCCAGTGGAAATAGAATATGGAAGTTCCATTGGGAAAGCTGCAATTTAAGATCAGATTCTAAGCTCAGGACTATATCTCAGAAATTTTTCTCTTGAGTATACAGAGAAAACCAGGAGTGATGCAAAGGGACTATAACCTTCTTACCTTTTTTTTTTTTTATGGTGGACAATTTAAACTGAATATCAGGAACTCCATGGTAGCTGACCAAGGTAATAAACAGGCTGAGACCAGCCCACTTCACCACCATCTGCTGTTGAGCTGCACAACCACACCAACCTGGTAATTTTTTCCAGTAGATTTGGAATCCCCTATTTTTCATCCTGGGGTAAAAATACTGCTCCATCTTCTCAGAATCACTACAAAACAAGTCTGGGCTGGCCCAATGCTATGAGCTTCTTAACAAGGGATTTTTCTTCTATAACACAAAATCATCCCAAATCCCCAAATTAGCTTTTTAATAGCCAACCCCCAAACTCACAGCAAAGTCTACTATTCCTCCCTTTCTGCCTAGACTATATGAAAAACTTGTATGAAATGGGATAGGGGTGCCTTTAAGTTCCTCTGGAAACACAGATGATAACTAAAACCTGAAGTATTAGAAGTAAAGAAGAAGAAACAGTTAATGGTCCTTACAATATGGCAGAGGCTGTTTTTTATTCAGCCTTGCTTATCATAATCATCTTTAAATGCAAATTTTCTCCATGCTTTAATCAGGGATTTTTTGTACTCCTTTAAAGCACCAAAGCTGCAGTCCACATACGAGTGCTTCCCTTTTCAGTAACACCACTTTTGTGATGCTTGTTAAATTTTGCTGAACACTGGGAGAAATGACCACTCTGTGTTCAGCTATTTTCTCATGTAGTGCTCTCCATGAAATTTGTATTCCCTCCATTTAGCCCTCATCTCAACTGAAATGAAGGCAGTGATTCAGTCACAATCTCCCAAAAAAGCATCTGTTCACTGAACCTCAAAAGGAGCTGCAGCCTATTGAGCTTTAGCAGCTTCAAGCACCCCCTCCCCCCAGTAAAATGAGCTGGGGACAGGTCTGATGGAAAAGGGATTTTCTATGTAGAAAAGTTCATAAATATGAGGATTCACGTTTGCTTACTGGTGACAATGCAGAGTGCCAGCACAGCAGATAACTGAATCGCCAAGGATAAAATATCTATTTTTAAAGGCTGCTCCTCCTGAGGTTTGATGGTCTTTTTTTTCCCAAATTTTCACTGCATTTTCACTGAGCGATCAGCTCATTCTGTTGAATCACTGTATCAGCAGAGGCTAGACCCCTATCCCCCTTGAGGAATTCTGCTGTCTCATTGGGACAGGGAAGGAGGGTAGATCAAGTCCAGGAGGAAGCCAACCTCAGGGCAGAGGTTAATTGCTTGATTTTATTTTGCTGTCATTTTTTTGCCCAGTGAACACAATGTTATCAGGAGAAATGGATGTTTTGAAGCCAACATGGATAGATTGCCATAGATATTTAGCACTTTTGCAAAGATGGATTTGATTACAGATCTGTGAAATGTTGTTAACTGAGCTTCTGCCTTGATATTTGAATCTTGAGCTAAACTGAAATCCTCTGGCTTTGCTGTTTTGGATTCTGAGACTGGACCAGCCTACCCAAAAGGAGATAAAGCATTTAGGTAGAGTCTGGAGCTCTATAATTTACTGTCTTTTGTTCTCCGCAGGCTCCTTAGCTGGTTTTTCCTCTTTAGGATGCAATTTTCGTAGTAGAAATGACCTTCTCAGAAATTATAGTGCATTGTTCAATGGTTTTTTTGACCTCATGCAAAAAATGCTCCTGGTTTGCTGTGCTGCCTGTTCTTCCTCTCAGAGGGACAAGTTCTGCCTTTGTGAATTCAGCACTGCTAAAAAAAAATGGAAACCTACCCAGACCATGAGAAGCAAATGTTCCATACATAAGTATACAGATAGAATTGTGTGTATATCTATAAATATATACCCACATATACTTGTCATACAGTTATATAAAATTTAAAATCTTGATATTTACTTATATTTTGCTTAAATAATGATAGTTAAGTATGACAGACCTGTCAGATGTTAAAGTACCTTTATATGCTTAGAAGATAGCAAAAATAAATTTTCATTTGACAGATATGTGTTTGCCTGATCTCTTTACCAGAATAGCTTGAAATGAACATAACAAGCAGCACACATTAAAAATGTACAAATGCAGCATTGCTAGAAGGAGGACAGGACGGACCACTGTGTCAGCAACATGTACAAGGCAGCAAACCAGCAGCAAGGGGGTAGATATTTTGTGGTGATTGAGAGGTTTAGCTCTAGCAGAATTAGAAATAGAAAAAAAATCCAACAGACATAAAAAAAACCCAACATGTATGTTCATTCATGCAATTTTTCTGGTTGCAATTTTCAGAGACGAAGGCACTCAGCCATGGCTGCTCTCGCAAGCATTCCACAACCAGTCACAGGAAAGGGGCTGGAACAGCTACAAATTAATCACAGGAAAACAGGTGACTGGGGGGCAAGCCCAGCAGAAAGTAATTGATGGTGACAGGGATGCCCACAGCTGCCTTCACAGCTAGCAGAAAGTAATGTGACTTCCCTGAAACTTGCACCACGCTTTTTCTGCTGGTAATAGCTTTGTTCAATGTCAGACTGCAGGAAATGGCCTCTGGACCACTGTTCTTGGGTAATAATGTTGAAGTAGATGTGGGAAGTTGTTACTCTCAGGCTGCAGGTGAGGAAAGAAGCAAGACTTTCCCTGTGTTTTTATAGCTTAGCAACAAAGTGCCTGTGCTTGCAAACAGGCAGTAATTCCTCTGCCTCTGAGGCACGGACTGCACTGAGAGAGGTGGGGTGCAGTGGGTTTGGATAGCTTTTTCTTTGTGAAGAAAAGGGTTTCTGAATTATAACCTTTCACAACACAGGCTGATCCCCTAACCTTGCTGTACTTCTTTCTATCCTTCACTTTCACAACACTGAAATTCAAAAATATTCAAGACATTATGTAATTAGCAACTCAAGACAGTCGTCCCCAAGTGCTCCTTTCATCACAGTACACATTTTGCTTAGACATCAGTCTTTGGTCTCTTGATTCTTTTCATGTTATGTAAAATATCTTTTGAAGGAAGAGAGCTCATACAGTGCTAATGTCTGGAGTCTGCCTGACTACAGTAATTTCAAAGGGCTCTTGGAGCATCCATCTGAGGGCAGAAATGAACTTTCTCCACTCCTAAAACTTCTTTCCACCAAGTTGACCAGAGTTCAGATCTCTCAGCTTCCTGCAGGCTGTGCTTAGCAGTTTGTGGAATTGGGTCGCAGTTCCACAGTTTATCTGTGAACAGGATAACAGAGTTAAACAAGGAGTTCTCAAAAAATCAATTTATGAATAAAACATAAGAATTTATTTTTCTGCACTCAGAATGAAAGAGAAAATTTTTCTGTCGTGTGTGTAAATTTTTTCTGTTAACATCTAGCTTTGTATTTTCTGGAGACTATTTCAGTGTACCTATTCTAAATATTTATGCCATAAGAAGAAATGTTGATACTCATTCAAGGAAAGCAGTTGGGAATGGGTCCATATATTTAAAAAATAAATGCAGAAAATAAGTGTTCAAACTATGCCATAATCAAATCACTCTCACTGAGCTTAGTGGGAGGTTGCTGCAGTGAAAGTGATTAGTATATTATTACCTGAATGCAAGTCCAAAAATTAGATTACAACAACAAAACAAGAGTTTTAAATTAAAAAGCAATACAAGAAGTAGCCTCTCAGGCGCAGTTGTGAATCTATCAGTTACCTTATAAATTACCTTGTTCATTTAAAGAGCAGATTTGATAAAATATAATCTTCATAGGACCCATGATAATCTCTCAATTTAAGCTAACACCTTCAAAGAAATATAGCATAACACACTGAACACAAAACATAATGGAACTGTCAGCTGTTTAAAAGAACAAAAATAAGATAGTTTCCAAAACAAAAAGAATAAACAGGAAAATGCAAACAAAAATTTATCCTTATTGAAGAAGGAATGTATGCATTATTTTATGTAAGTAAATTTCTTTTTATGTATGTTTTGCCTGTGTCAAATAAAAACTTGTTTGTTTTCTTAGCAGAAAATGGATGAGAACAGTCCATAAACCATCCCTTTGAATTATTTTATCATCCCTGCACTCTCTTCTCTGTAAATAAAACAAAGACAAATGCGAATTCAAAGAGCCAAAGCCTGCCTTCAGATGTGGGTGTGCATCTCACTTAAATGTCAGGTAGAGTCAGGTGCTCAGATCAGAGAAAAGAATTTAACACCATGAAGAAACACTGGGGGGAGGAGGAGGAGCCTTGCAGGGGAAAAGGTCTAAGGTTATTTTTAAGGCAGCAAATTTTAATCCAGATTTGAAAATGGAAAACACTGTAAAAATCCTTGCATTTCTAAGAATTTTCCAGTGCTTAATATTTTTTCTGTTTGTTTTGTTTTGTTTTGTTTTATTTGTTTGTTTTTTTAATGATTTTCTGGTCAAGGCCAGCCAAGCAAACTGTCCAGGAAGAGTTCAAGAAACCCAAATCAGTATGAATGAGGTTAATGGAAATTCTACTTCAGCAAGTGGATGATCCCTTCTGAATTGCTTATTTTCCTACTTTCCTTTAAGGTTCTTTTTCCTGCTGTCTGCTCCAAACCACATGGACATGTCAGTGTAAAATTTGCATTTGTCTCAGCCTGGTCTGTGATACAATGATATCCATCCTGTCCAGTTTAGCCTTCAGTATTCAAACCAAGAAAAGCTTAACAGGTTAATACTGAGTGAGGATAACTGTCAGAGTCACCTAAATAAAAATGAGTGTCAGAACAAATCAGATTTTGGAACTGAGTGTTCTTGAATGTTTAGTTTGTCTCAGCAAGCAATTTCTTGGAATGGTGTTGTCTGTTTCCCTGGATACCTTTGGCTAATACTGGTCTAGCTGGATGGAATCCATCTGAGCTACCAAAAAACACTCTTCAATGTTTTCATCTAGCTTATAAATTATTGTGATATTAATCTTAATAGTCACAAAACAGAAGGTATTGTGGTGGTATCCACAACAGTGAGCAAGAGGACCGACTTTTCATTTTAAGGAATTTAAAGAGCTCACCCAGAGCTGTTGCATTAAGGGTTTCTACATGATGCCTACTCCTATTGATAGACAAGTGTTCCATACACATCAATTAATTCTATTTCATAATGCTTCTTCAGGAGGAATATTCTTCCCACTAACAGAGAGGGAGACCTGGATAATGAGATGTTTCAGTTCTTTCAAAGATAATGACAAAAGCAGGAATAGCAAAGTGGGTCCAGAGTGCTCCAAAGCTGCCCCAGGGCTCTGCTCAAGGACTCTGTCGTCAGAACCATACAAAAAAAGCAGCTTAAGTTCGAGCACTATTCAAAGTCTGGCCAATGTACCTGCAATGAGTAAAAAACTTGACAGAGTTCTTGCTCTTTTTTATGTCTTTTAGCAAGTTTATTTTGTAGTCATGTTAGCAGTTATGACAAAATGCTTAAAATGGACTCCGTATCCAAGTGCATATTTTCTATACTGCAAAAACAGTAGGAAACATCCTTAAAACTGCTGTTAGAGGGAGCACATTCAAATGATAGTTCTGGACGTGAATATCTTGCGCCTTTACTATGTACTGCTTCCTTGTAAAATATCTGTGGGAGAATGAATGGGGAAGTGGATTAACAAGAGTCATTCACACAGCAATTGTAATTCTTCACTAAAATCATAGGTAAAGTCCTCCAGCATTATAAAACACTTGCAGGAAGCCTGAAAAGGCTTTGGGTTTCCCAGCTTCAGAAGACAGGAGTGAGAGTAAAACCAGCTCTTTTGAAATATTTAACTGGAACTTGGGGACCCGGTTATGTCAAGGATAAGAATGGATGGAAAATTCCATTTGCTTTTCAACATCTGCTTAACTTGTTTATGGGTGCTTGCTATCAACAGTCTTTGAATTATCCAAGAGAAAACAACCTTTCCATTTTCATGGGTATTTTACTTCTGAAACCAGAAAAGATGACATATTCACAAGAACACAACACTGGAAATAACATCAAACACGTGTACCCATCCCTCCCAGGCCCATCCAGAGTGGGATCCTACGCTGCAGTTAATTGAGTTGTATAATATCACTCACAAGAAGGTTAAATATTATAAGAGTTTTTGGTGTTGAAGGGCACTTTTTGTACCCATTCTGAATAATATATTTTAGCCTAACTTTCAGTACAGATAGAAGAGGTTCTTTAAAAATGTTTGTCAAGTTGTGTTACAATTTGGTCCTTCTTGTAGGCAGATTTTCAATCTTGATTTGAAGAAATGCAGAATGATAGAAAGGTCACCCCTTTCTTAAACAAGCATTTCCAAAGCTTAATTACAAAGCCCAATCAACTAAACATACATACACACAAAACATCCCTGTATTCCTGATTTCTTGTCTCATTTTATCTCAGTTAGTCTTTCAGCCTTGGGATTTCCTCTTGCCATTTTTGAATGTCAGGGTTTTGCAGCACCAGAAATCTCTTCACTCTGAGAAACTTATGCACAGTGATCAGGTCAACTCTTAGTCATCACTTTGAGTACATTATGGACTGAATTGCTTGAATTACTCCAAAAGGCCTTATTTCCATATCTCAGGTAATAACTTTGTCTTTAGGAAGAACCAATAAAAGAGAGAAGTGTGTAAATACTTTTGAAAGCACTAAAAAAGGTAAATTCCAGGTATATCTTAATTTATTTAACACCCCTATTTACAGGTGAAATAATTTTTTACTTTCTCGTAAAGCAGGAAACTTGCAGAAGTTCACCAATTCCATAGCTGCCTGCACTCCCAATGCCTCAGGTACTCAGCACATGTGAAGAGAACCTCTTATGTAAGGTGACAGCCAAGCAACCACATGAGGTTGATCTGTTGCAAATATAAAACGCCAGAGACCTTCTCCATGTCAGAAAATATTTTATGTAGATCAAAACATAGAAGAATGAAAGAAAACCAAACCATAGCATTGCATAAAGCAGAGGTAATGTTTGACCTTCAGACCCTTCAGAAAAGAGTTCTAGGTATTGATACAGAAAAAAAATCTGCCATATGGAGTCTACCTCTATTTACCATAAACCTGTCCAAAAGGAAGGAAGGAAGATTCTTTGGAAAACAAACCATAAATACCTTGGGGATTTTTTTTGTTTCCAGATATGGAAATATTCTTTCTCTAATTCAGCCTAATGTGAGCGATGCTTGCTTTACTTTATGTCCTAATTTCTACATGACAATGTGGCAGTTCAGCTGATAGATTGCCTCAGCAAAAAGTTGATTCTCTTGACAATGACAGTCATAGGGCATTATTGTGGTCTACAAGTACAAGACCTCTCTCTAACTGTGACCTTGTTCCTCCTTTTGATGTGCACCTAAGATACTACCCAAAAAACTCCACGATTTTTGGCAATTACAGAAAGTATCATCTGTGATTATGACTGATTCTTGCAGTGAGAAATTTAAAGTCAGATTCATTTTACCTGATTGAAAGAGTTTGTAATCCAGGTCTATCTGAACATGCCACACAGGGATCACTTTAGAATCAATAGAAGAAATTAGCATTCTTAGGGCACATCTAGCCCCTTTTAGCTGTTGGCTGCAGGATAAGTGCTGATACCTCTTCACTGACTTTAGATTTATGACAGTGGTCAGATGCTGTGACTGATTCTTGGAAACTGCCAAGTAGGTGGGTGTGATATGTTCCCCATGTTGCCATTTAGCTTTTTATTAACTTAGAAACAGTTTTGTTAAATAAAAACAGTTCAAGAGAAGTGTTACCTCATCCTGGAGTGCCCTGTCACTGCAGACATTACATTGGTATTTGCTGGCTCTCTGGACTGGGGGCTCCAGGTCACACTGGTACAGCTTTTTCTGTTATTTCCTTAGGAACATGAACACAGCCCTACGTGAGCATTTGCTGCTGTCACAGCAGCTGCTGCCTTCCTTGACACCCATGTCTAGGTGTGATGATGAACTCATCAAGGCCATTTTTGGCCTGACCCTGGTGCCAAGGTCACTTCCCAAGATAGAGGTGTAGAATACAAAATGGTACTCTTCATAAGCATTAGAAGTAAACAGGTTGGCCAAAATTATGTGAGCACAATAATGTGTCACCCTATTTCCTCCTGATATAGTCTTAAGGTCTACACTTGTTTTACGTCATGCCAAAGCTTTCTGTAGAGATGAGTTTTGTATCTGTCCTGTAGGACTTAGGAGACTTTGTTAGGAACACAACTGGCATTAAATTTAGTTTATTTGCAACAGCAGAAGTTGGTTCTTTTTTTGTCTGTGTGGGGATTTTTCTTACTCCTTACTACCTAAATAATATACAAAATATATGAAGCTGAGAAAGGCTTTTTACTAAGTGCCTTTGCTCTGGCAAGTTGTAATGGCTGTACTAACAAATCCTATAAATAAAACTGGGTTTCATCCAGGGACGAAAGATACTAAATGCATTTTTGCTGGAGTGTGAAATCAATGAAGACTTTAATGTGATATGATTTGGCAATTTGTCAGGTTTAGAAGACCCCAAGTAAGCCAAGGATGTAGGACACAGCAATGAGATGAGAACAGGAGAAATAATCCATGGACTCAGAAATCAAAAGACACCACTCAAAGGTATGAAACAAAGAAGGGAGAGACTGACCTACATGTTCTATTTCAGTTGTTCCTCCAGTATTGTACTTCTCTTTTATGTCTTCTACTCATGTCTTCAGAGTAGATAAATATAATAGAATAAAATCATCAAGATGGATATTTTGCTGCCTGCCTGATTTCCTTTGGATGGTGGGTAGGCTGAGATATATAATCTCAGGGAGTTATCAGAAAGTACTAAGTTACTGTGAGTAATTCTAAAAAGTTCTAAAAATAGGGGAAATTATTTGTCCTCTAGGGGATCTATTTCAACTCACTTACAAAAAGCACAAATTACTGATGAAGCTAAAATAAAAAACAACTCTTCCAAAGCTGATGCCACACTTTGGAATTGAGATGTCCAGATTGTAGCTGGGTTATGTGAACCAAAATTGGGTATTGTCCTTGAGATACCTGTCACCAAATTGAATTTTGGTGGAAACTGTGAAATGAGTGAGTTGATAAGCTATTGAAGAGTCAGAGTGACCCACACAAGTGTGTAAAAGAGCAGAAGTGCAAAAACATTGCTTACAGTTCCTTAATGTTAAAGCTAAGCCAAACAGCAAGGAATGATGCTACACACTTCAAGCCATTAGTGTGTGGAAGCTGAAGACATTGGATGCAAAAATATCCCACAAAAATAAAACCCAAAACCCAAAACCAACCAACCAGTGAATGAACCAAAAAAACAAAACACCAACCTCATAATTTCAGCACCAAGAAAGATTTTATTAATGATAAAATTTATCTTCTTAAAAAAAATTTATGTACTTGAGGATCACTTTTATTCTGTTTTATGGGTTTTTTCTTCTAAAAAAGTGACTAGGACTGTCTATGCATACATGAATGTCCCTCATTTGTCCCCAAATAACATTTGAACTACTAAGCCAGCTTCAATAATGTTAATAGAGATAAAGAAACTCTAAAGAAATTCTTGTAACTTTTTTAATGAAAATAAGTCACCAGATTGAACAAAGACCCTTGTTAAGTGATTCATCTGAGAGTTCTACAACAATATTAGGCCCCAGAGACTCTGCATGGGGGACATAAAAGAACTTATAAATGTTCCATCTACCAAGAAAACATCAAATGGACCCTGAAATGAGCCATGAGACACATTTCACATGGACTTATAAGTTCCAGCTCATACAGTGATATTTGTCTTTTTGGGTTGCTCACAGAGTCGGTAGCTCTTAGTCCAGGGTGCTGTTAAATAACTCTGACTTATTGGATGTGGGAGGAGAAGCTGATTCTAAGAACTCTGATGAGAAAATTTTGGTGTATGCTTTATTCTTACGTAACTATATCTATTTCTTATATCATACTTTTAATGAAAGGTTCATACTCTGCTTAATTCTGTTTTTAGAAGCACCATATAATTTCAGTTTTGGTAACATGAAAGTAACCCCCCTGAGGAGACTAGTTTTACATTAAAAGAGTGTAATTGGAAGTAGAATGAGACCTGATAATTTGAGATAGTCTGTGCATCAGACAGAGAGTTCTCTATGAAATTTATCAAAAATGCTCCCATTATCTTCATTGGCCTTGGGATCAGGCCCTCAGGAAATGGTGCACACAATATTAGCCTGATTTTTTTTCTGTTTTTTTGTCATTTGAATTTAGCCAAGATACACTTTTTGCCAGCTCTCAAACTTGATGAACAGTCATCATAAACTGTTAACATTTGTTTTATTAATTTGAAATGTCACAGCAGAGATGCTCACCCACTTCCTGACTTGTTAGTATAAAAAACCCAAAATAATATGTCTTATTAAAGCCCAGGTATTTTCAATGGAAGCTTTTAAAAAGACAGTTCCGTGTTCCACTCCTTATGGTGTTGCTCCCATATAATTTTTCTATTGCATGAACAGGGAAAATTTTGGTAAATTGGATATAACTGAACAACAACATCTACCATACAATGATTTTAAATATTAATAGTAATATCTTAGTGTTACAGAGTATGTTCATTGAAAGCTATCTAAATTTCTTTTCGGGCCTATGAAATTCAGTATCATGTAATTTGGTTTGATAATAAAAACACAGAGAGATGATTAAAGTTTAGATGTTATTGTTTTAATATGAAAGAGACATGAACTTCCTTTTCACACAATTCTAATTTTAATTTGAATAAAAATGCTTTTCTGAAATTAAAGCAATGCAAATAGCTTTCCATTGGTCCAAGAATAGAATGGCAGTAAATAAAGCACTGAGGAAAATAGCAAAAAGGGCAAGCACTTATAGGAAACAAAAATAGGTAAGCTTTGTTATTTATGTCATTTCAAGATTTAGTATGTTTTCTAGAGTCAATTCAGTATTATTTCATAATGTCACCTAGCAGCCAGAAGTCATTATATTCATTTGTCTTTTATTTTTCCATGCTTTGTAAATATGTCCAAGTACTCAGTTAGAAACTAGCACATAAGAAAATAGTTGTGGCAATATGCCCATTACTGACTGCATGCAAATCTTGCTTTATGAAACGCTTCTAAAATGTCAACTACACAAACAGGACATAAAACCTGGTTGTGAAAAATTTCCTTAAGAATCTGCATTTGCATTAAGGCCTACATGATTGCATTTTATATTATTAATAAGGATTCTTCCTTATTGAAAACAATTAGTCCTATTTGACTGTAAGCATGATTTTCCTGAAAAATACAGTTAAAGAACATAAGTAACTTGGATAATGCTTAAGAATGGAAACAGTAGATAAGGGCTTAATGCTTTTTTCACTTTAAAAGGTTGATTGAAACTCTAATCAGCTTACACAGACAAATGCAATAATTTTCCTTTTCTCTAGTCATCTGACAAGACAGTCAATACAATAAGTACTTACTGAGTAGGAAAGGACTAGCAAAACCAAGGTTCAGTCACCCCAAATGGTTGGCATGTATTCAACTACTTTACTCAAAAATTATTGTGCTCCATGAGTAAAACAGTGCTTCATTCCAAAATTGTTAAACTGTGTTCATTGGAATTAAAACACACAACAACAAAATATTTGGTCTATTAAATATTTAATCAATTGACTACAGGCTTCACTTATTTTTTCCAATTACCATTGTCCTTGATATTGCCCCAAAAAATGTCTCAATGTGTGTGTCACAGTCCAGCCAAGAACAATTCTGTGCCCAGTGTGTTACTGTGAATAGAGCCAGTTCTCTGGATATCATGTACTTCCAAGCTGCCTCTGATACCAGTGACACCAGAACTTGTGTGTAAGCTCAGATCAATTTTCTGACAGCTGTCACTGGAATATTGTCATGAGTTGCAGTGTAAAATATAATCAGGGGTGTGTTATTCTATTACCATCCATTAGATCTGGGATGGAGGGTAGTGATGTT
>JAWWMU010000106.1:142789090-142820319 GCA_035048155.1 Cinnycerthia olivascens
GGTGCCAGGTTGTATTCTGACTCTGTCAGTGATTTTCTTTTTCCTTATTGCATGTATTTTGTTTCCTTTTTGTTTTATTTTCTCTTTTCCTAATAAATTATATTTTCTGACTTGGAGTCTCTCACTGATTTTGCTTTTCAAACCAGAACAAGTATCAACTTTCAAAGTCACTCTATCTCATCCTAAGCTCATAACCCTTCTCTGTGGTCTCTTATATGTACTTCTCCAAAGAGCCAGTGAGATCTTCAGTGGAGCTGCCCACAGAAAAATGTGGGGAAAGAATAAGACATACAGAGATGCTTGGCAAATTTCCTAACTGCAGTCACTCTATTCTTGAAAGTATTCCTATTAATAATGAAAATGTAAAAATAACCTTATTAAAAAAAAAACAAAAACCTCACTCCATATCCAACATCACATTTAGTGGAACATTTTGATTTGTCAGTATCAAAACAAATGAGTCTTGAGACTCAGTTTTCTTTTGTAGTCTTGGACACTGCAGCTGCCTGCAGCTTTACTCTTCTTTCCTCACATCCACTGAGCATAGCATACAAAATTTTAACAGATCTTTCCTTTCATCTCTTGGACTTCTCCAAAAGTATCAGTGGAATACATTGTTAGTGGACCATGTGTAAATAGTCCATTTCCAGGAAAATGAGCTGATTATTATTGGGGAAATCAACTTTCTGTTACATATCTTGACTCCTGAGTCTGAATTCAGAGAATATTTTCCATCTAGAGTACACTGAAGTGGCTCTATGGTGACTACCCCCACCAGCAGGTCAGACAATTCCTCTTAGCTCTAGAATGAATAAGAAGAACCTGTGAAGGACTTGTCAATGTCTATAGAATTTTCTTGGTTTTGTAAGGGAACAGGCACCCTCTCTCTAAGTCATCCATCTTCCTTCACCAAAATAAGAAATACATGTGGCAAATAGTCCAATTCGCTATTTAATGTATCCCCACCCCTGCAGTTTGACAAGGACTTCTGAATTTGCAACATCTAGAAAACTACTGAAATGGAGAACTAATATTTATATCAATATATATCTGTTCCCTGCCTTTTCTAACAAGGAGGAACTCTGCCTGAAGTTTGTCACAGTGCCTGTTCATTTTTATGTATCTGTTCACTTCAGGATGAGGCTGGATCTGGAAATTCAAGAGAAAAAAATATAACTTCATATTTATATGCCCAAACAGAAGGGAAATATTGTTATTTAATGATGAAAACATATGATGTTCATTGCTCTTGTGGAAACTAAACCTTTAACATTTTATCAGTTAGAAATGTGCTGGGCATTCACACTGTACTGTATTTTAACGACTGAGTGCTGGCAAACTTTTTTAGATAAAAAAGTTAAATTATGAGGCCTCACTATCTTTATTTCTCTCTATAAACAGAAATGAGTGTCTCTAACCTAAAGCCAAGGGAAGGAGGAAATTTTGGTTATTTGTATTTATTTGCACTAAAAATGATATGAATGTTATTCATACACCATTCATGTCTGGTTGACACAGCTGGAGGAGTATAAAAGAGCTTTAGTGTAAATGAGAAACAGGGATCTTGTAGTTTAAAAAGAGATGGTTTAAGAAAAATAATGTGTTCTTTTTTTCTCACTGTTTAAAGCATTTTAACATGTATATCATTAAATTTTCTATTGCAGCCCAGACTCTAAAAGTGAATCATAAACTGAACAATAGAGTCATAAAGCAAAATTACATCAATTATACAGCAAGGAGAACTTGAGTCTAAACCACAGAAATATAATTTAATTGATGTTTTCCAGAACTACTCATAAGAACTCCAATAAGCATGACTTTTTTTTGTTTCAATTCTGAATATGAGATCATTAAGAAAAGTTGTAGTTAACTGATGCTACTAGGACAGTAGCAG
This sequence comes from Cinnycerthia olivascens, assembly GCA_035048155.1. NCBI lineage: Eukaryota > Metazoa > Chordata > Aves > Passeriformes > Certhiidae > Cinnycerthia > Cinnycerthia olivascens. The sequence continues at coordinate 142,790,985 of JAWWMU010000106.1, forward strand.
AGAGATGGAGAACAGGCAGGTGCAACAATACCAATTAAATGCTCTGATCTCCCTTTTGCACTCATGTCAGGATTCATATTCCTAACATAAAATCAGTAGAAATAGATCAATCTGCTTCCACCAGAGCCTGAATACTTCCAGAAGCTGCAGAAGCATTTAACGTTGTGGGAGGGTTTTCAAGTTATATTTAATATATGCAGATAAAATGGAACTTGCTTCTAGTGTCATTCCATTAGGCCACTTCTCTGTGAAAGTGCTAAAGAGAAAGAATGAGGATAAATAGTTGCAAAGGATGCAGACCACATCTTTGAAAGAAATCAGAGAATGTCTTGAAAAAGCTAAGAGCCCAATTCATACTGCACTGCCATAATTTATGCAGACTGCACAACTGGTTTCCAATCAGCCCTAAGTGTCTCTCCTTTTCAACAAGGAAGTATTGCAATGTCAAATGTAAAATCTAGACATAAAATCTGGGACATATATGGGAATGTGCAAAGATGCGGGCCCAGAATGAGCTCCGTTATGTGGACTTGTTCCACCTAATATGGTTCTAACCAGGAACCATAGGAGCTGAATGACAGCTTTGCTGACCTGAGTACAGATCCTTTCCTCAGTGCTGCTATTTCTTCTCCGTTTCAAAGCTGTAGGATTCTTCCTCAGCTGCAGATGACCTTAATTTTTACCTTGCCCCATGTAGTTTTTGCCATGCCCAATGTTGTTCTTCACTGCAACTTGAATTTTGGGGATTTAAAAGTCCTTCAGGAACATAAAGGAATTTCACCTTGCAATCTTCTCTGAGGGGTAAACATTCCTACAGGGATTTTCTAACTGTGATTCAGGCAAAAGCAACAAATTATTAGAGAACAGGAGCATGAGGCAAGGGCACTATTCACTGCAAAATGTAACACAAACAGCAGAAGAATATTCCTCAAGCCTAGGCAGCCACCACAAGTCTTGTATCTAATTTCTTTTTCTCTCCAGGCTTCAGAAAGCAGTCCTTCCTCTGAAAATATCTGAAGAGCTTCGGTGTTTCTCTCCCAAGATGAATGAGAAATAAACACATTAGGAGGCAGTGTTATTATGTCACAGTCTTTTGCCTATAAAGTTCTTAAAATCTAAAGCTACTTTCTGCTACTCTCCTAAGGATCAGAATCCATGTCCATCCCTGCAAAGCAGGGCCAGCTGCCCATGCTGCCCGTTGGTAAGCACAGGGATCTCCCTGATTATTTGAGCTCTGATTGTCCCTGATACTTCCAATACACAGAGGCAGCAAGGGTTAGCCACCATTAAACACCAAGGACATAACTTTACTACTTCCCTTTGTCCCTTGGAGCATATCTCCTACCTATGTTCATGGAAAGTTCACAAAGAAGGTGTATGGAGGCACAGGTGAGTACCCAAAGCTGCATCCACTAAGGACATTAAAAATAAAATTTTACATGATAATCTAAATTCTACTTGAATCTCAATGGCAAAATTAATCTCTGAGCTTGCTTAAAAATGGATTGACAGTCACACATCTCTCAAATGACTTCTCTCCATGGGAAAAATTGTTCAAAATTTTCAAGGTTTTTGGGAGGTGATTTTGTTTGTTTGTTTGCTTTGGGTTTTATTTCAAAGGAGTTTTGAGTATCTGTGTAAAACAAAAGTGCTTGATCTAAAGAACTACTAGCCTGAGTGGAAAACTCTTTTTCTTCTCAGTATTCTTTCCATTAGGCCTATGGAGACACACTGATTCAACAATTTATTCAAAGGAATCTGAGTACAGCTATAATGTTTGACAATTTATAATTGATAAAAAACTGTGAAAAGAACAGACACCTACAATGTCTTTCATGATTTTTGCTAAACCTGTCATTCCTGTAAAGTCCACATCGGTCAGGTAGCCTCAGGGTCTTGGGCTGAAATCATTGCTGCCACTCTCAACTGGGTACAAAAGGAAGGGCAGTAATTACCTTCATTAACCACATGACTGAGGAATGTGGCTATTTAAGCAATGACACCTAACTAATTATGAAACACTTCATGTCCCTGTCATCTAAGAAAATTACCTACATTCAGATGAGATGGAGTAGTCAAAAGATTATCTAGCACTATGGATTATGGCTCTAGCCCACTGTGATAGGAGTCTGCTCTCTGTTTCTCCCCTTTTCTCCCTTGCTATTAATGCTAGACTGCTTTGCATTACACATTTATCACTGGTTACTCCTCCATTGCATCCCAGATTGAGCATGACCTGTCTTAATGCACACAAATGACAAACTACTGCTTGATTTGTTGTGTTTTAGAGTAGCTGCTGGACAGAGGTCCACCATAATACTAAGAAGTAGTTCAAGTAAGATCAATGACTAAGTAGACCTAAAGCACCTTTCCAATGAAGCACACGAAAAGAGTACAATAAAGTGAAGGTGTAAACGTGGGGCCAGGTATGGAGCTTTTTCTTTTCTTTTACTTTATTTTTATTCAGGCAAATCCATTGAGCTATTTGGAGCAGCAGCTTTTAGCCTATCATCAAATGCCAGGTTTCTTTCTTCATCTGATTTAATATAAAAAAATCACTGGGAGCCTTCATAATAGAAATGTATTTGTTGACTACAGGAAGCAGTCTCTAACTACCACCTGCAAATTTAGATTTTTTAATTAAAAACAGCTTTCCATAGATAGAAAATATAGCAGATCACAAATACACATTTCTGCAGCATCTAACTCTTGCTTGCATAATGGTTTTTCCCAGTAATTTGTAATGAAAGATGCTCCAGGAATCCTACATATTATTGATGCTACACTGCAAGTGGACAATCATCCTTATTTCAATTGATTTTTGACCCATAGAATATTCCCCTGCAATTTCTGTTGAAGAAATCTCCCTTGTTTCTTTTACTTCAGTTATTCATTCTCACTCTTCCAATGTGAATGGTAACCCTCTGTGTTTGTGGCATTTCTGGAAACCATAGGAAACTAGCTTTCCTTTCTTTCAGCCTTTAGACTTCCAGAGTGGGTTGTTACCCACCCCATGGCCTTTTCTTCACTAATGGGTAGAGCAGCTCTTTCTGTTCTGCACAGCTGGAACCAAATAATAACCTGTGGGAGAAGGAACAATTGAGTAAAAACTGTGTGAAACAACTGTGCAAGGCTGTTGCTACTACAATAGCTTTCTTTAGGATAAACTTTAACTTCCTTGAGCATAAACGGGTCAGACTGTCTTCTTGAGCAGCAAAGGTGCACCATATTGCTGCCATATGCACCAATGTCATTACAAAGACAGAGATATTGGGGTGTGTATTGGAAAGTGTTAGAAGCATTTTAGTCAGCTGCACTTTCTTCAGCAATTCATGGGCGAAAGTAGAGTTGGACATTTTTCCTTAAAATGCCTTTACTTACTGCCATGCATCCTCTGTTAAATGTGGCCATTAGCAGTCAGAAGCAAAACACAAAATCCTGAAAGTAGGAAGTACTCTTAATGTGTTAGAGATTTCTTTTGTTGTTTTGACCTAAATAAAAACTTGTTCACTTTTAACCTCTCTTCTCTGCAAGTTTATTTGCCACCACTGGCCTGTGAATGGGATAAGGAGCAGAAAGTTATTTTGATGAAATAGAAATGTTAAACAAATCTATAAATGCTTAGTGTCACTAGAAACTATCCATTAAATTTGGGGAGGTAGAGAGGGAGGTGCAATGATACACAAAACCGAGTAGACAATTCCCAAACACAGCAAAAGAGTTCTTTGTGGAGAGCTCCTCTTCTGTCCCATTGAAGCCTGGAGATACTCTGGGAACGTGCTCCTGACTGTATTACCTAGCCTAACACTAAATGAACAGGTACATTATTACATGCAGCATTTTGGATATCAGTGGTGGCAAATAAACTTCTGGGGTTTTTGTGTGTGGGGTTAGTAAGAGACCTGACACTCTCTCTATTTGTTCCAGTAGAAAAGAATAATTTACATTTGCAATGCCAAACTTTCCTCTCATCTAGAAAACATTAAATTGTACAAATTTCCCTGTTTAGCTGACAGCAGCTATCTTTGCAATCTGTTGCAACAAGGTGTCAAAGCAGCAGCTCTTAACACTCCTTTCAGCTAAGCTCTCTTAAAACAGCAAACATTTTGGGCTGGAAATTGTAGGACATACTCAAAAGCTTCAAATGTGAAGATGCACATGGGCAGCTACAGCTGCTACAACTAATTCTGTCTTGTCCCTTAGGATGCTGGTATCCCCAGCTACCTGTTCTGCTTATGCTGGATATTGGGTTCTGCACCTCTAAGGCTGGTTCTGAGAGCAAGAGGAGGAGAAGAAGCTCACAGTTTGTTTGCAGAAACTGCACTTGCTTCCCCCTTTCCTGCTCCTGGACTGTGCTGTCTGCAGCACGGACAGCGGCAGAGAGCTCTTCTTTGCTTTTAGTTGTTTTTCTCAGCCAGCTGAGTCAGAGAAGTTCCCCAGACTGTGGCTTTTCTTTTTCTTGGAACTGACCAGCCTTGCTCTGGACCGAAACCCAGGAGAGCCCCGGGAGCTCACGCCTGTGTCCCACTGGGGCCCAGGATGTGGCATTGTCCAGCACAGGAGGGACAGATGAGAGTCCGAGCGAGCAGAGCTATACCCCATGACAAGGACTCTCTGAATTTGCCATCTCTCCAGAACAATGAAATGTTCCATTGTTTAATTCATTATTATTCATTTTTCCATGTTTGTGAGTATTTTACTTGTTAAATAAACAGTTTTTTGCACTCTTCTTGAAGGAGATTTTTGTCTCCCGAACTGGTACAGGGAGGAGTTGCTTGAATTTACTTTCTAAAGGGACTTTGGAAGTTTCCTCCCAAATTTGCCCTAAACCAGGACAAATACTTTTTGACACCCAATGTGAGACTCAAGAAAGTGGAAAAAAACCTGTACTGATTGTGTTTTGTTTTCATTTACTCTGTATTGGGATAAACCAGGACAGTCTTCATTTTAAGGGGCTAACAAAAGAAAAAACAGCTTAATTGCAAAAGTAACCAAAAGTGATAAATGTCAGCAGTTTCATCTCTTAACATTATAATCCACAGAAGCCAAGTGAGAGGGTGTCTGAAGGCTGGCTGACACCTGGAACAGCCACACAGCCCTATGGGATGTCACTAGAATTTACTGTTAGAATCCATCAATATTTCTGTCTCTAGAATGTGTTTCCTAGCAGAAAATCTTCAGATAAGTCCTGCTGGAATAATTCTTTTGTGCTGGTTTACAGAGAGCACAGACCATAACACCTTGAAGTTTAAATCTCTGTGCACCCACCAACCTTTTCATTTATTCTGGCATCATGTGTCTCATCTAGGATTCACTTAATTCCATAAGGTAGGGCTGTCTAAAGTTTATCTGCCACTTTTAAAACTGCACTTTTTCTCACCAATAATAAAAAAGGTAAAACAAATTAACAGAGACAAATAGTTATGGAAATCAGGAATCTATTTTAAACTGGATTAAAAGAGCACAGTTTGAGGAACCTGGTAAAATGGTGACTGAGTGGGAAATGCTTAAATCTGGGAGCTAATAGTAGAAAGCAGTAAATTCAGAGAACTATCTTCTAGGAACATAATTTTTTAAACTGAAAACTAGAAGGACTCTAACAGCAAGGGAAGTTCTGTAAGAAGGTCCTAGACAGTCATTGAGATTATGAAGTTGAAATATTTCACAAGAAGAGATTAAATCACAGAAACTTAGAGTGTGATTTGCTCAAGGGGAGATTGTGAGATAGGAAAAGGGTGAGATAGGAGTTTGAAATCAAACCATACATTATCAGGATAAGATCATTTGTTTGGCTTCCTAAAAAGGCGGATGAAAGGAGACAAAACATGGTGAGTTTGTTATGCTCTGTTCATAGCAGTATTTAATTAGTTCACTGAATACTTCCCAGCTCTACTGTTGCCTCTAGGTAGTGGAAAGAAATATTATTTTCTTGCTTGTTGTCTAACTTTGCTTCTGGGAGACAGAGAAAATTGGTTTTCTTCTGAAATGTCAGTGATTAGATGCCACTGGAAAAAGTCCCCTGGGCAAAATAGTTTGGTGTACCAGTGACAGCCAGAAGCTTTCCAATATTAGTGCTGTCTCCCTCACATGTTCCTGGTTAAACAATGTTCTCATGTTGAGGTTAGAAAAAAATTTCATAGAACCAGAATCACAAGGATCTTAGGTGACATGTAGCTGTGTGAAATGTTTCAAGGTCTCACCCGGATCTGTGGACTAAAGTTATTCACCTGCTCAAGTTCATTTTGTACAGAAAAGCCTCACTCTACTCTGCATCTTACATTGCAGGAAAGTGGGACATTGATCAGACACATAAATGACAAGGGGTAGGAACTTGAGCTCCTCATGAGGAAAGACGATGGGTTTGTGGATGTTTTGAGCCTTTTTGTCTTTGGTTTATTACATTTTTTCTTCATTCTTCCTTCACAATATTTCCTTCTGAAATCATAGGTAAAACTTATTCTTCTTCTCATTAAAAAATCATTATCACCTCTTTGATGGATCTAATAAGAGCAGACAAATAGGAAGCGAAGGAGGATACCACTCAGCTTTTCCAGTTGGTTGGCAATATCAAATATAAAGTCTCTTGTACAAGTAGAATATTGGGGTTCATCTCTGTTTTCCACTGACAGTGATAGGGAGCAAATACCTTCAGTTTATTTTACATTCTAATTATATGATACAAAATTAAAGAAAAACACAGTACATGACAAATTTGCAAAGTCCTTTCTCTCCTATGATTGATCGCAAAGCCCATGTTAGTCACAGCAGGGTAACAATAAATTTTTGATGTATTTTCAGCTTAAAATAGGCACACCCAGATTTTCATTTTAGGATGAATAAATTGACATCTTCTTTCCATTCATTATGTGGGGAATCAAAGATTATTACTCTTGAATGGAGAGTTTCTCACTGAATACCCAAAGTCTGAGCTAAGTCTGAGCAACCTTCATCAGCTCCCTGATTCTACTATGTAAATAGTATTAATTATTCAGGGGAAAAAAAACTTCTTATTTCATTTGGGTGACTGGTGGGTCAGGTATGAGAAGGAGACACCCCAGGGTTTTTTTAATGATCATAGTATTACCCTTCCTTTTGGGCCAGGACAAAAATACTCTTCATTTTGAAATTCAAAGCATCCCTGGAGCATGGTTAGCTTCTCTCTTTATCTTTACTGCACACATTTTTCTCAGTGCAATGATAAGAAGGTAGGTTTGCACATATGCGTAGGCCCTAATAACCTGTGACAATCAGAAATACGGAAATCTAGCAACATGTTTTACAAAGGTCTGCAGTTGATACAACATCAAAGTGATCTAACAAATTTAAAAATATAGAAGTTATAATTAAATCTTATTTTGAATGTAACCAGCATGACATTTTCACTTAAATAAATTTCATGAGACAGAATGTGTTATATTGAATTAACACCTTTACAGGCTATGTGCTTTTTAAAGCAAGTACATAAATTAAAAATAGCCTTACAGAGCAAATACTGTCTTCCTTGAAATTGAAATCCAAAATTTTGTTTTCCAAGTTTTTTTCTTTGTCAATGGCTTTTTTTTTTTTTTTTTTAATTCTGTGAGAGGTCGACTTTAGTATTCCCTGACAGTGACAGGGAAAACCCTCAATCATTTCAGTTTCTCATCCAAACTCTGTTGTTGCTGTTCTGAGTGTTTTCCATTGCTGATAAACATTGCCTCTGTTGCAAGCATACTGCAAAGGTCAGGCTCCATGACTGCCAGGCCTCAGGCCATTAGTAGCTGGCAAATTCATTAGGAACAAGAAAAGAAAAATCTCTGTTTGCCTCAGTGCCTGCCATGCGCCCTCTGGCCCCAACTGGCCATGCCAGGCCCTGCTTGCTGCTCTGATGGTGGCACTCCTGGTCCCCAGTGCTCTCCAAGGGCTTCTCCAGGAGCATCTTCCTGCAGCTTTTCAGTGCCTGCATGGGGCCCAGCACAGACCCGCAGAGGGACAGCAGGGTCACAGACCCACACAGGGACACAGGGACCCTGCAGGGACAGCACCAGGGCCAATGGCTCCCCACTGACACAGGGCGGGCTCAGCCTGGTGATGTGGGAGAAATTCTTGTTTCTGAGGCTGCTGAGGCCCTGGCCCACAGTGCCCATCCCTAGCAGTGTTCCAGGCCAGGTTGGATGGGGCATGGAACAACGTGGCTCAGTGGAAGGCATCTCTGCCCATGGCAGCAGGGTTGGAACAAAACCATTTGTTCACCCTTCCAAGCACAGCCATGATTTTGTGATCACAGGGGCTGGGGGCAGCTGAGCCTAATTTCTGATTAGAACCAGTTCAACACTGTAAGTTTGGTTGAGTTCAAGGAGATTGATCAACACTATAGGTTTCGCTAAGATCAAGAAAGTCTTCCATGCACCAGACTCTGAAATATTGCATTTTATTGAAGCAATAGCAGAGCAGTTTCAGGCTTGCCAGTCATATGTACTCTAGCTATGGAGCATTAATATGTGCCCCAACAGAAAGCAACACTATTTATGGCTGCATTTCCATATGAACATATTAGATATGTGGTATGCATTATACCTATTTTAAAAGTATATTTATGTAACAGAAAAATTGCCTGCCATAAATGCAGTAACTACAGTGTTAATATGTGTCACTACAAATAGTACAGAGGATATACATGTGAAATTTATATTGTTTTATTATTATATTTATGATGATGATCTTACTTCATTATATAAAATTATATGTATTTAATAAACTTTTAGGTTTAAGCATATTTTTCTCTGTATATAGAGCTGGTTTTTTTATTTCATTTCCATATGGTTTAATTAATTATTGTTTTGAGTGGAATGCAATATGAGTATAACATATATATTATAAAGACACCTATGTAATAAAAATCTTGCCACTTGCAGTCACTAGAAAGCATAAATTTGTCACAACACATACTGAGACTATATATATGCTATATCTTTTTACAAAATAATATAACTAATAAAGAATTAATATTATATGAATCTATTAAAAACACATTTATAATAAAAATCTTTGTAGTCATATATATATATATAGACACACACTGTAGCTTTATATACATTTATCTGTCTGTCTCTGTAGACCATGCATTCCAGGCTTTGCCATGGTACTGTGAGCTGCTTCTCTGCCACCAGCTGCCAGCCCCACAAGCACAGCTGTGTGCACTGTTGCCTTCTGGAGGCTGACCTGGAACAGAGACTACACAAAGTAAGAGGAAAAAGTAGATATTTATTAAAAGGTCTCAATGAGTACACCTGGGTCACACGAGCCCAGCTGGACCACACCAAAGATGCCCCAAAATGGTCACAAAATGGACACCCAATCACGAGGTCCCACACTTTTATAAGTTCTGATACATTAGAATATTAGAATCAATTGTCCAACTATTGCTTCAGGTTATGACTGTCCATCCTCCTGTTTTTTTCTTCTCACTTCACTGCTGTTTTTATTCTTGGTCCTGAAAGTTGCCCTTGGTATCGAGGTAGAGAAGGATTTGTTTTGTCTACCTACCCTGTGAAGAGATCTCAGTAGCACTTAATATGAAACCTAAAGCTACCCACTAAAACAGCACAGGATCTAAAAAATATAAAACCTAAAACCTAAGACATCACTAAAACCTAAGCTCCACTAACAACAGCCATAGGACAGCACTCTTGCCAGGTGATAACACAGATCAAGGTAAGCTTCCATTGCCTGGCAGTGGGTGGCTGGATCCCGTGCCAGCCCATGGAAGAGGTTGGGTGGCTCAGTCGTTTGTACATCTGGGGGCAAACTGATCTCCTCCAGAAGCCACTAGTTGCCCACAATAAAATTCTCCAGGTGTTTCTCTTTCAAGGATAAGTGCAGCTGCTCCAGGATATCTGCAATTGGAAGCGCAAAGTCTCTCCTGTGCCACCGCAACACTGGCACAGTGTTCAGCAGGAGCATGGCGATGGCCTGGATAGAATAGACAGAGAAGTCCTTGCGTGCAGGAACACCAGCCAAGAGCTGCAGGCATTTGAGGTACGAGCTGTCCTGGGGGGCCTGGCCATGTGCCAGAAGAACTTGGCCTCTGGCACGGCGTAGGTCTCAGGCCACATTGAACTTGGGGTGGGGGCCGGCTGCTCACAAGATGTCTGAGGCACCTTGCTGCACCCCAAAGAGCACCTTACCCTGGAAGCTTCCTTCCTCATTGCTCAACCTGAGTTTGCAGGAGCTTTTGGAGAGGAGCAGCACTAATGTCAACTGCATGACAGGGGCAAATACTGCCAGGTTGATCTCATCAGCTCACAGAACCAGCGAGCAGTTTTCCTCCCATCGAGGTAGGAGTAGATGCACAGGGTGTCTAGGAGGTTGAATTGCCGAGTCCTCCTCCCAACCGCTGACAGTGGTGCAGGAGGCACAGCAGGTTCACACCTGGATGCTCCTTTGGGCAGCTGCACTCCAGCTCCAAGCGGACACTGAAGTTCCTCTGCTTGTCAGTGTCACACTCTAGGTGGAATGTGCGGCCTCAGGGAGGAGTCAGGGGTACAACCACGCGGTACACCACTTCCTCCTCCTCACAGGCAGTCCAACCTTCAAAGGCACTGCCAAAACCAATGGCTCCTTGCAGTACTGAGAAGAAAGTCCTTCTCAAGACAAGCCCAAGGACAGTTGTGAAGTTTTCCATCAGGGACGTGTCATCTCTCAGTGTGTCTGCAGGTCATGTTTGAGCCACCAGCTACGCTCTTCTAGAAGCTAAGCCAGATCATATTCTCGTGTCTTGTCATCTTCCTCTTCCCACGTCTCCTCCTGGCCACTGCTCTGGGCCTGACAGCTTCTTTTTCTCCACATAAACCACAGTGCCAAGAGAAGGACCGGGAGCCCAGCACAAAGCCAGAACTGCCAGGGCTGCAAGGCAGACCAGAGCAGGTCTCTCCAGGATGTGCCGCTCTGCTTCAGCATCAGCTGCTCCACATCTCAGTCCAGCCAAATCCTCTCCCATTCCTGGAGCTTCACATGCGCCGTGATCCACAGGCACATCACCTCATCCAAACCATCACCTGCAGGCTGTGGGTACTGGACAAGGCTTTGCAAGAGCAAGAACCAAGGTACCCAGGGATCCATGGTCTGCAGGAGGATGAAGAGAAGACATTGAGAGGTGCTGGGAGACAGGCAGCTGGCAGTGGGGGCAGCAGGGATGGGATTCTAGGGATCAAGAAGCAGCAAGGACAGGTCCCCAGAGAGATGGCACTCGGCAAGGCCTGTCCCACTACCCCAGCAGCAGCAGCAGCGTGTCCTGCCCAAGGCTGTCCAACGAGGGGCTGTCCCTGCATGCAGGGAAGAACACAGTCCCGGTTGCAGCGTTTCTGCCCCGACCCTTGTCACCAGCCCAACGTCTCTGCCACGTGTGTGCCCGAGCAATGCAGGGCCAGCATTACCTGCTGGGGCCTTTTATGTCCCATCATGACATGTCCCCCATGATGTCGCAGGTGCCACAGCACATCACAACCAGCCCTGCCCTTCATCCCCACCCTGGCTCAGCCACTCAGAGTAGCCTGAGGCAGACAAAGCCCTGTCAGCAGTACAGTGCAGGGCCACCATGTGCAAATGGACCCACAGGGGCTGCATCCACATAGCAGCAGAAGCCCCTTGAACTCTCATCAAAATGTAAAATGGGCTGACATGACCCTTGGATGCTTTGCTTGCTGAGATCTCCTGTTGCAAGATGGCATCGGTTCCCTCAGCACTTGTGGCTGTGCTTTTGGGGCCTTTGTGACACCCCTGGGTCTGTGGCTGGGAATATCCTGGCGGTGGGCAAGGGGCCTCTTCCTGGCAGCCTCTCTTTTCCTCTTGTGTCACTGTGAGAGCACACTGTTTTACAGAGACTTTGAAATATTTTTTGAGCAAGGTCTAGGTTGATTATTGAAATCAATCTTTTGATCAATGTGGTTTTTATTCTGTCTTCTTTATTTCTCCCTTTTTTCAATACAGAACTGGTTGAGAATTGACAGTCCTGCATAGCTTTAGTTTCAGGCTTGTTGGACGTATGTTGGTTCTATTATATTGCAGTGGCAATAAAAGAGAGTCCAATCAACCTCAGACACCATTGTCTCTAATCATTGCTGTTACTGGAAAAAGGATATGCAGGCAAAAAATCATAGACCGTCTTGATCTTCTTTATAGATGTGACAGAAAGTGGCGTTTTGTTGTTCAGCTGTCAAGTTGCCAGCTAAGTGACCAATGACCATACCTGTTCCCTTGCTGTTCAGCAAGGAGCAGTAATTTCAGCAGTGAAGAGAATTATGTTTCTCTTCTGTGTAAAAGGATACTTTTGCATCTGAGGCTCTGTAAAAATGTGTGGAATAAAAGTTCAAAAGTCATCTACTCACTGTTACTGCTATTTCTACTTGGCTATTTTCTGTTTCATAAACAGACAAGTCTTTCCAAAGAATAGATATTGAACGAGAGCAGCATTGTTTTTCATTTTCACCACATAAAATGCACAGATCATACTGTGAAAATTTGCCTACTGTATTCCATTGGCAATAATCTGTACCATCCAGACAATGCAATAGCTTCTGTTGTTGTCGTTGTTGAGTGGCATTTTTAATCTCAATTTCCAACTAGAAATAACATTTTGAGAATCTCTTGAGTACATAAAAGATTTCTGGTACAAGTGTCAGAGAAAAGACTTAATCAGCAGAAATTATGTGCAGAGTTTTGTCATTGTACAAAATAACGAAAATTTTATTGCAGTCATTGCTTAAATTTCAGAAATACATAGCTGGTCTTCCAATAACATGCAAAATTTGACCTTCCTATAAAGACATAAACATGTCACCAGTATTCAAGATCCTTCATTAACTCTTGTGTTTACTTCATTTAGTAAGCTGTACTCTTCTTGCAGTTCTAATGAACATGTGTTTGGACTAAAACTTCTTGACTAAACTGAATTTCAAGATTTTATAAATCTTTTGGAACTGAATTGCTTCTAGTCTATTTTGAGAATTGCCAAATGCTTTAAATTATGTACCATCCAGGAGGATATCAGTCCTTACTGTAGCAAACTATTTCTAAAGAGCTATATTTAGCAAACAATAAATAACTAGAAAAAAAACTCTTACCTTCCAAGACAACAACATAACAAAAACAGAAACTACCCCAAAATGAAACAAACAAATAAACACACATGCACAGACACCCTCCCCCCACCCTGCCCCTCCCCCTCCCCCCCAAAAAAAACCCCTCAGAAAATCCAAAGGGTCAGCAATAGAGTTTAGACAAAATCCAGCCATGGTGGTGTCCATCCCCAGTGCATACCACTGATCTACATCTGCATATTTGCAATGGCAAGTCAATGAATGGTACCAGGATGACATATTAAGATTTATCAGTAGCTGAATGTAATTTCTTATTTAGTACAGACTGGATGCTTCAAATCTCTTTTTTTTGTGCACCTAGAGAACAACTGTGTATAATTACTGTAGTATTTTCTTGTCACTGAAAGGAGAACATTATACTTCTATTTCTTAGTCTGAAATTTTCCTCTTTTGGATGATACAAGAAGATATTTGAGATATGATTCAAAGACAAGATAGAATTTGTAGATGTTCTTGCTTGGATAACCTGGTGAGGGTATTAATTGGGCTATCTGGAATACTCTTTGTGTATTTTCCAGAATCCACTGAAATTGCTCTTAGCAACTCTGTTAACCATGAGATGGAAACTGCATGTGTCAAATGGCTTTCAAATTGCCTTTTTTTAAGAGAATAATTTTCAGTTTTGTTATAACTTTTTAATGTTGTAAGTGTGGCATAAAGATAGGTCTGATTTTTGAAAGAGAAATTTACAGTGATGATCAGATTGTCCGAGGTCTTTACTTCAACCCATCCTATGAGATCAGAAATACCTCACCAGTTCCCACTCCTGGAACTCAAGTTGGATGTCTGTTCTCCCCCCTTTGCTGTATTTGAATGTCTGTCCCTTAAAAGGAAAAATCTTTGGAACTTCAATGAGGAAGTCTTGCTCAGCAGTGCTATTCAGGGGGCTCATTCACATTCAAATCAACAAATGAAGAGAATGAAGCTGAAATTTCTGGATTAATCTGAATCTAAAATTTCTACTAAATAGTAAATACTAAATAAATTTATAATTTTGGAGGATTTGGGATTTTTTATTGGTTTCGGTTTTGGGGTTTTTTAATTGACAATAACATGGAAAGGTTGTTCGAACAAATATAATATGTAAAGTAACATTTGAATGGCTAATCTTTCTAAGAGATGCCAAAGTTTTTCAGTGTTTTGGAACATTTGACTGGTTTATACAACTATTTTTTAATGAAATGGGCCCATAATCTACAGAAAATAGCTTTGCTTTTTTTTTTCCCCAGACAGTGGATATTTCCTTCAGGGGAAATCAGCTCTTGTTGAGAGAAAGAATAACGAGGATGCAAAGAGATGAGCACTGAAAATGCACAAACAATGTTTTAAAATGAGATGCTATAGCAGATAGACATTTGTAAATCAGTAATTACTTATATTCTTGTGTAAAGATAAACCTGGAAGGGACATAAAGACTTTAAGAGTTTGTCAGTAGCGGTTCCTAAAAATAATATAGGAGTCATAAACACAACCTACAAGCAGCCTTTTTCATCTGTTTGACAATTTGCAAACTCCCAAGGGATTTGTGGCATGTTCTGCCCTGAGCTGTTGATCATCAACCCAGTATAAATCAGATCAGCTCATTAGGAAAGGCCCATAATCCAGGGAGAGCACCAAAATGTAGGATATGATCATTAATTTTGACAGAAATATGAAGCAGAGGAACAGAAATAGAGGTTGTTGGAATTTTTTATCAGGATTTGTGTATTTGCTGAAAAAGACTGTTTTAAAATAACAGAATAAATATGAATTTTATTCAAACTAGGCAGTTTTTTTTTATCTAAAAAAGTTTAGTTTTTTTTAAATTTCTTTCTCTATAGAGTGGTGGAAACAGTGTGACTTTTTATTTTGAAATTGCATGTATTTTTAAAATTCAGCTTTGTTTTTTTAGAAGTATATTAAAAAAACACTGAAAAATTAAGACACCTTTAAATTTGTTCAAAACTGATTTCTTGGGGTTATTATTGTTTAAAAGAGGAAAAGAAAGATTATTTCATTTTAAAGAAATTAATTTTGCTTGTAGATTGTTTTATTTCTCCCAACTCCTTATGTTTTTTTGAGAAATCGTGTTCTGTGCTGCTGAATGTTGCAGACTTCCACCTTGATTACGCATTTCCAGGAAAGCAATGCCTGTAATACAAGTGGACTAATTCAGATGATGACAATCCTGGTGTTTTTAGCAAATATTTCCTGATTTATAATGGTTCATAGAGGAAGAACAGTCATGTTTTGTTCTGATATAAAATGTTTTGTTTTGTTTTAGTACTGTTCATTTAGGTAGAATTGGCAGTTACTCTCATGACCAAACCTGGGAAGGAAACTGTAAAACACTTGACCTGAATGTATAGCCCTGAATCTTGAACTCAGATTTCTAATAATAAGTTATGAATTATGCTTTGTATTTATGGAATTAAATGGAATTTAAGTGCCAAACAACTATTCTTTTCTTGTTTCTGGTGTAATAAAATTCTATTTATCTCTCATCAGAGCAGGGAGAAGAGCTGATAATATGTCAGTTGTCTAATGAAAAGGTCTTGATAATGAATAATTTACTATTCTTGGAGATGTTTGTGAAAATTAAGTCTCACCTAGGGTATAACTGTGCAGCCACTCAAGTGAATCAGAAAATAGACTCTGTGAGTAGTTTTAAAATCTGGCTCAGAGCAAAGAGAACTTCATCTTTCTGGATGACAGTCTGTTTTCACATAGCTAAAGGCTGTCATTCATGTTTGTACTGAATATAATTCAGTTAAACAACACTAACATGGTTACAGAGAGAAGTACAAGACAGCACCTCCATCATTGGGAAGGTAAAACATGCTAAAAAATTCACAAGCCCACAGTGTATATTTCCAACAATTATTGGAAACGATTTTGGATGCCTTGTTTACTGAGCACTGTGTGTTCAAGACAAAAAGTTAAGGAAAAGGTTAAGTTGCACTTTAATTTTCAAGAAAATTGGGCCCTTGAGGGTGAGTCCTTTTCAAGTTTTGCTTAACTGGAACTCCAGTTAGGTGCTGAAAATATCTACATGCTTTTGGAAATGCTTGGTTTGGATAGGGGTGGGTCAAAGGGAGAGCATCCCCATCTGTCTGTTACACAACAGGGTAGATATCAGCCAGTGTTGTGAGCTGCTGCTGTGTGGCACTGCAGGGCCCTGGTGCCCAAAGAGGCAGGGAGCTGGTGTGGAGAAAAGGAGAAGCTGCCCCAGTGTTTGGTCATGCAGGCAGTGCCATCAGCAGGCACTGAAAGCTGAGGGTCAGCTCAGAGCTCAGCTACCCCATGTGGGTGTTGGAGGAGGTAACACCCCACTGCTTCTGGCTCAGTTTATTCATACACACATCAAAAAACCACAGCCCAGCTGCTCAGCCTGGAGAGGACTTCAAGGATACCTTACTGCAGAGGGCCAGTACCTAAAGGGAGCTACAAGAATGATGAAGAGGGGCTTTTCACAAAGACATGCAGTGACAGGACAAGGGAGGATGGCTTTAACATGAAGGAAGGTAAGTTTAGATTAGATGCTAGGAAGAAATTCTTTACTATGAGAAGTTCTTCAATATTCTTTACAATTTCTTTACTGAAACAGGTTGCCCAGAGTTGCAGATGCCCCATCTCTGGAAGTGTTCAATACCAAGCTGGATGGGGCTCTGAGCCACATGAGTGGAAGGTATCCTTCCCCATGGCAGGAGAGTTTGAACTATATGATCTTTAAGGTCTCTTCCAACCCAAACCATTCTATGACTATGGATCCTATCTACAAAAACCAATGCTGCTGCTTCCTGATCTGACCAGAGCTAACAAAGGTGAGTGGAACAGAATTCCCCAAGGGCCCTGCTGCTGCTCTGGAAAATAGATCAAACACCACTGCTGCTCTGCTCAATAGCCTCTTAAAAGAGTCATCTGGCCTGGACACAGTTATTCCTTTCTTTTCCATTACCTGTATCTTGAGTTTGAATAACTTGCTATTTGCTCCACAATTATCTGACCTCTCCCTGTCTTCACAGAACCAATGTTGTAACTAAGGCTGTAACTCAGTCCTTTCTCACCATCTTCTGCATTGAAATGAATTCTTTATTTTTCGCAATGTCAAAACAACAGTTCTCACTCATTCGAATATGGTCTCTGCCACAAACTCTCCACCTTACTTTTTTTTTGTCCTTAAATTCCTTCCTTCACATGACCATGATAAAAGTTGGGGGTGCACGATTCCAGGAAGGGTATGATCAGCATTTTGTAAAACTAACAGTTCCTAGGCTGTTCTCATGTTGTGTCAGCCACCTTAGGCAAGGAGTATAGGAACAATTGCTTAAAGGAATGGCTTAGCATCTCACTCTGTAGTCCAAACTGCCCAATTCATGCTTCTAATCCAAATGCACCAACATTCCCACACAGCAATTTACAGCTTGTTTCCTATTTCTCTAAAACATACTGCAGAACTATAAACCTGAATTGCTTACAACCATTACTGTTCCTGCCAAAAAATAAAAAAACCTTCAGCCAGATTTACTAATGTCATATGAAACATCATAAATACTATCAAATTAGTGGCATTTCTTTACCATGCCTGAATCATAGCTGTTCAGAAATGGTTTATCTTCATTATTTTAAAATGTGTTACCTTCCAGTCATAAGATGAAAACGTTTCAGGTGTGATTCATTTTCCATTTGTAGGAATTAAAATTCAAAGCATGACCTTAAAGGGACTCTAAAATTGCTTCTTGTTTTAATCTTTAAATCAGCATTCTGGGTTTTTTTTTAATCTTCTGAGGCAATATCTAGAACAATGACACTGTTGAAAACATGTGAATAATATGAATTCCACTTCTATACCCTTTGGCTTGGAAAAGGAAAAGATTTTACTTCTTAACATAGAAGAGTCCAGTCTCTCCCAAATATAATTGTTGCAAGAATCAGGGTGAAAAAGATTCATTGTAGTGTAAGTAAAGGACAACTTTATCTTCTGTCTCACAAGGAAACAAAACTGTTGTCACTGAACAGGTCTTCAGTCAAGGAAGCACACGTTAGATTTGAAATTAAGAGAATTGTTTCATCCCAGATGAATATGTGGCATTTGATGCAAGTGGAAGAACCTTGAGACATCAGTTACAACACCACTAAAATAGGAAAACATCTCATTTTCCCCCTCCTTTCTCTCTCTCACCTGCAATAAAACGAGCTCTGAACAATATCTCAGGCAGCTAAGAGCTTTGACAAAATTTAATGTAATTTGAGTGTTGGAGTAGCTCAAATAAAAATGATGGTGTCTTAGAGTTAGGGGCCACAAATTTGCTCTAAAGGAACCAGAGGGATTCTCTGTAGCACTTGAAAACATCAGATCCCTTTGCAGTTCCAGGAATGATTTAGGTTTTCTCATGATATAATAAGAAAATAGTAAAAAAAAGTGCTGAGCTGTTGAGATGCCCTGGCAGGGATTGTTAACCAACAGGATAAATCCTGGACTCTCATATTAGAAGATAATTAGAACTGGGTTTTTGTTGGGAAGGATGAAACTGAAAAGCCTTATAAATATTATTGCCTCACAAAAGACTTTAAGAATGTGGAAATTGTAGACGAGATTGAAATGAAGGCAACCTTTGACATACCAAAACCCTAGTTGCTGAACACCTGAAAAGCTGGTATGTCCGGCTCAGAGTAATCCCCTCTTGTTTAGATACGCAAGACCCCCTGCCTGCTGATAAGTATGGTAATGTAAGGATTCCTATAGGCTGTATGTAAATGCCACAGAATTTGTATCTTGTAATAGATTGGTTAGTGGAAATTAGAATATTCAACATAGAAGAAGATTTATTGTATTGTAACAAGAAGCTCGCTCTCTTCTTCTTCTTCTTCTCTTGCTCTTTTCTAGCACTCTCTTTCTCCTACTCTTACCCTCTTCCTCTTACTCTCTTGCCCTTTTACTCTGATTCCCGCTTTTCCTTGCTCTCTCGATCCTGCCCTTATCTGCTCCCATCTCTTGCTCCCCAGTCCTTTGTTCTCTCCCTCCTGGGCCTGCTCTGAGCTGCGGCTGGCAGCTCTAAGCAGGGTCCTATCTTGCACCCTTGCCCTTTGTAATAAAAACCAAGTTCTAGGAGCCAGCTTCAGAGATCTCTCGTCTCCGTCCGCCGTCCCATTCACCGGGCACACAACAGTCTCCTACAGGTTTTTTGGTTAGATTTTTTTTTTTAATCTTCAACAACTGTTTACTGCAAAATATTCACAAGTTCTTGACAGAGATGAGACCTTAGACTTCTTTCCCAGGCTGGAACCCAGCCGCAGTCTCCTCCCAAAGTCACACAGAGCCCTGTAAGCTCAACAGTTACCTGGCCTCTGCCAAACTCTGTGATCCAGCTACCCTTCCTTCAGGCTACAGAGAGAATTGGGCAAAAACCACCACGAATCTGAATATCACTGAGACAGTGAACAATGTATTCACGCAACTAAAAATATGCAGTCAGGTCTGTACAGCAAGAATAAAAAGTAAGACCTTTTGAATAAAAAGCTTTTTGACACAATGTGTGAGATGGTACATTCCAGTCTGTTTAATTAAGAGGTTTTTGAACAATAAGCAGAGGCATCCAAAAGAACATTCTGATGGTAATGGAGCACTTCAACTCTCTTTAGAAAAATATTACATTATAATCGTCCATCAATCTTGCAATGTGCTGGTTTTGGTGTTGGGTTTTTTCCTCTTTGTCCCCGCCCCCCCAGAAGCTAGAGAATAACTGGAAGAATGACTGTTTCAGCTTTCTTTCCAACTAATTAAGAGGAACTGACAACGGGTCCAAAGGTAAGTGGTGATTTTTCAGAAAATGAGGAATAACATTCACCATTTTTTAGGATGTGTGAATGTAGAGCAAAGCTAGGAAGGATCTTG
The DNA here is from genome assembly GCA_035048155.1 of Cinnycerthia olivascens. Classification (NCBI taxonomy): domain Eukaryota; kingdom Metazoa; phylum Chordata; class Aves; order Passeriformes; family Certhiidae; genus Cinnycerthia; species Cinnycerthia olivascens. The sequence goes on from JAWWMU010000106.1 coordinate 142,810,995, forward strand.
TTTTCTTGGTATGCAAAGAGGTAGGTAGGATGTCTGGGGAACACAGTCCAATTCAAAGCAGGCAGGTGATCTGACAGGGATTGTGGCACATCTCTAGAAATAAACTCCCCAAGTGAAAAAGACAGGTAAAAAGCAAAGTGGTCATGGTTGAATTAAGAGCCCTTAAAAGGTTTGAAAATAACATTATTAAAAAATTATACAAGTGACTAAGAATGAACACAAATGGATAACATATTGTGAGAAGAGAGAAAAAAAAAGGAAAACATAAAAAGTTATTCTTAGTGAAGGAAAGAAAAATATGTATAAATACTTCTGAAGCAAAGAAGAAAAAAAATCAAAACCAACAAGGAAAACAGAAGTTCATTACCAGATGGGAAAGCAAATCCTGGCAAAAAGCTAGTGAGACACAGTAGGCTACAGTGCTGTTTGCCTTCTCTGAAAGCCTTCATTACAAAAGTGGCATATGACACAAAGTCAGAATGAAGTTCAATAAAGAGAGAGTGAAAAAACAGAGGAAAAGCATTAAGGATTATTTAAGGAATAAACAGCTCAACAGTTCATCTGCAATTCACTCTGGGGTACTTACAGGAGTAGCTGGCTAAGACACCTCATCATTTGTTGTTATCTTTGGTGTCACATAAGGGAGGGGTGGTTGTGAGAACTGAGGAGAGAAAAACTTCTGATCATCTCTAAAAAGAAAGAGGAATCTCACAGGGAAATTCAGGTGGCTCAGCCTCACTTGGACTGTTGGAAGGAGACTTTAACACATCATTATTACATAAATTCTTATAATAATAATGTGGCATAAAACAGCCAGCAAGGAATTTTCAAAACAAGAAAAATCAAATTATTCTAATTTGTTGTTGTGGGAGGAAGACAAAGGAGGTGCAGATAATCTGTTCAATTTGCATTGTGGATAACTTATAAATTTGAATTTTTAAGAGTTTGACACTGTCGCCCTTTATATTTCTGTAAAACAACATGGGGAAAATTTTCTAAATAAAATCACTGCATTTGCACAAGTGATGGGTGAAAAATGCATGTAGAATATTTTACAGGGAGGTACTGCAGTCCATTTGTTTCTGTGTGTAGCGTTTCAATTAATAAATGCTGGAATCAAGCATGTAGTGATGAAATATTAGGATGTTCTCCCAATGGAATGAAGCCAAACTGTGCACAACCCCTCACATTGCAAACTTGATGTGAGCCAATGGAGTCACACTGGTGCAGAAAGGCTGAGTGGCATTTTCAGCTGAGCTGCATGTGAATATTCCCTGGGACTCAATGTTTATGAGGTCCCAGCTGTAGTACTGGGAAGCCTTGGTGGAGAAAAGCAAAGAGAGGTTTTTTGAGGGAAGGTTAACTAACCTGGGTCTGTTTTTCCAGAAGGAGAAGTGATGCAGAGCTGCAGAGCTGAAGCCACCCATCTTTCTTTGCCTAAGGCAGACTGTTGCTATCCTTTTGTTTCTTAAAGGTTAAATTGATAAGGATACCACTGTTTTCCCAAGACGTTTATTGCAGGTCTCCATTTTTTTAACATTGCGTTTTTCCTCAGCCCCCTTATTTTTAGGTTAAATCTCATTGTTTTCTCCTCTCTTTTTCTTTGTTTGAGTTCTGTGCAACTTCCCTAAGCACACTGCCCAGTCCTGATTATCCTGCTTACTATATCTCTTTTAAGGAACTGCCAGTTCTCTTTAACACTTTCTGTGTGCATTGACCTCCCATAGCCCTAATTTGTCAATTCTGTGGCTGGATTGAAGTGTACTGTCTTGCACTCTACTGTCATATCTCCTTTTATTATTCTTTCTTTATGGTCTCAGGGTTGCAAGACCTGTCATTTCACTGTCTGTACTAAATATTTCATTCTCCAATCATTATTCCTTCTTTATTAGAAAAAGATCTCATAAAACCTCTAGGTATCTGCTATTTTAAATTTCCCTACTCAAAACAAAATAAACCAACCAAACAAATGAAACAAATCAAAACAACAAAAAACACCTCACCAAATAAAGAATTTCCCAGTGTATTCCAGGGACTGGATGGACAGACTTCTTTTCCCAGAAGACCCCGGGTGAGTGAAATTTTGACGATTTTAATAATTTCAAGCCCTATTTTCCTGGAGAACTTTACCAGTTTCTCTCAAAGAGTTTGATCCACTTAGATTTCAGTTTGATGTCCTGTACAAGATTTCCCCTATGACAGCCACAATATTCTCTTTCTTTCTTAATCACTCAGACATTTTCAGAAGTTCTAACCCACTAGGTTTCTATCATATACTTCTGAATACACAAAAATATAGTCAGAACATAAAAATTGTGTGTCCTCAGATGGGTAAAGATTTGGAAATCTGACACAGCTTTAGCTTCCATGAGTGACTGTGAATAAAGTGAATGTCTTCATTTTTTCCTTAGTTTCTATTCTGTCAATCAAAAAAACATTTTCTCTTATTAACCTTTGAATTTTTCATGTCCACACATATCTACAGTACTTCATATCAAAACATCCTATTTCAAAACCCTTTACAAGTTTTAACAACCAGAGCTGACCTCCCCTTCTTTTTGCCTTTCATTCATGACATACTTTAATTAAAAAGTTTACAGGAAAACTGGGGCTTGAAGAAGCAGAAGTATCTGCCAACTTCTAGTATAAGTAGGACAATGATAAATAATTCCATGTATTTAGGAGAGGAGGAAAACAAATATTTCATAGAATCATAGAATGGTTGGAAGGGACCTTAAAAATCTTCTTGTTCTAACCCCACAGCCACTGGCAGGGACACTTTCCATAGACCAGGTTGCTCAGAGCCCCATCCAACCTGGCCCTGAAAACTTCCAGGGATGGGGCAGCCACAGCTTCCCTGGGCAACCTGTGCCTCACCACCCTCACAGGAAAGAATTTCTTCCTAATATCCAGTCTAAACTTCCTCACCTTAAGCTTAAAGCCATTCCTACTTATCCTATCATGCCCCTGTGAAAAGTCCCTCTCCAGCCTTCCTGTAAGCCCCCTATTTGGATCAGTATTTTAGCAAGACACATAATACTTATTAGATTTTTTTTTTTTTTATTCTAAGACAGATGAAATATAGGGATGGAATTTGTACAATATGCTTCACTAAGAGGTTTTTTAAAATGAGTTACATAAATGTCTGTTGGCAGTCATCTATTTGGAAGATTAATATTGTGGTGACATATGAACACAGAGTTACACAAAGGTCTTGGAGACCATTTCAGAGTGCTGTAAATATAGATATAATTAATGGTTCATGTCATGCCATCTCAAAAAATAAGTAACATGCCTAGAAACAGAAGTCATTGCCTCTTCAACATAAAAATTATTGAAAGAAAAAAGAACCCTTTAACATTCAAATGAGATTTCACTGTTGTGATAAAGAGATTTCACAAAGAGTAATAAAGAAAATGTGAAATGCCAACACACCAAATAAAATGTTCTCCAGACTATTCACAAGATCTTGATTGAGTTTGAGCTCATTATATAAAAAAGTACCGTCAGCAGAAGGCAGAAATCTGCACAGAAAAGCCAAGTAAAAGAACATTCTGCTGTTACAAATAACTCTAGAAGGCACGATCAGCATTGTATTTGAATCTAGTGTTCAAACCTCTCAAAGTTTATAGTTAAAGAAAAATGGCTGAAGGAAAGACTCCTCTGGCTGATCTGGAATTTTCCTTTTAATATACTGGCAAAAGAAGTTCTAAGACCTGAAAACAAAAAGATGTTGCAAGACTGTCGTGGATATATGGGATATATGACAAGGTTAGAAATAAAGCCCATTCTCTCCTCTTGTACTTTCTTATTGGCACAGGTAACAAATACAGAGCAGTGTTTTATGGCAGGTTAAGCAAATGAGACATGATGTCTTATTTTTCCTCACCCCTTATGTATCAAAAATATAGAGATACCAAAATATTTGGAACAAGCTTCTCAGCCAACATGTACTGTAAAAAACAGTGCTTGGTTTTGATTTTTTTCCAACTTCTGGACTCATAAAAACCCATCCACTAAAGAAGTAGGACCCTGTCAGGTGATTCAATTTTACTGAAAATAGACCTGTTTTCTTTCACTGTTTTTCCTCAAGCCCTTTGATGCCAATCTCCACAATCTGATGGATTTTCAGACTAATAGTCAGAAGTCCTGTTTGTAAAACCTGAATAGCAACCAGAAAAAATATACTTTCAACCTTTTTCTTTTTAGTTACTTTTAACAATATTTGTTTTGTTTGCTTGTCTACAAAATTAGACAATTTTGCTAACAACCCCTTGATGTTTGGGTAATGGAAATTACCATGAGATGAATTGTGGTCACTGGGCAGGGGTTCTGCTTTCAGCTACTGGCTGCTCTCCCAGGTTTGCTGAAGGTGTGAAGTTTGTCTCTGAATCATGGTCCTTCTTGACTCACATCTTTAGCCCTTTTGTTCTAAGCATTTTTTTGCTACTTTATCTTTCTATTCTAATGCAGTAATATAAAAGTACATATAATATAAGCATACAAGTATAGGGGCACATAATATAGATGTATTTCAGATGTATACTAATGTTCAACAATATTTGGTTTACAGAGGTTGATCACAGAATATCAACAGAATTAATCTTATTTTACTGCAATGTTTCAAAGAGCATGATTGAACTTGTCTGTCCATAAGAATGAATTCCACCATTAGGAAGCCACTTTTAATAGAATTCCTACAGAGAGATGATGCTAAAAGCATTGATTATATATGCAAGAAAAAGAAAATATGATGACTTATGTAAGGATACTTTAGGTGAATGAATGTGAAAAATCCAGTATTTTTTTCCAAGAGCTGAAAAGTTTAGTCTTTTCACACAAATAAAGGCCAAAACATTGTCTTCTCAATGTAAATGTATTTTTCTATCCAGTCTTTTGCTTTTTGGAGCCAATATTCAAATCATCTTGTTGATTACATGGAATGATGTGTGCACGAAATAGAATGTTAATGTTGTTTTCCGTGCTTACTAGGAAGAAATGGTTCCAGACACCTGTCTCGTTTTATCCAGACACATCATGTGGAAAATGGTATGATTTGTGGAATTGTGCTCAGAGGATAATAAAGAGGCCTTTGGTTAAAAGGTGCTTTAACCCAGACTGGAAAAACTGAGGTGTTTTTTGTCACATCAGGTAAGGTTGTTTCAGTTTGTTCAGGGAGGTTTTGTTTGATAAGTTGGGGGTTTTTTGTCTGTTTGTGTGTTTTTTAAGAAATAACAAAGCATGTCATGGCTTTTATTCCTGAGAAGGTGAATATCAGCCCCAAAAGACAAAATGAGACTTCCCTACATGACAGAGAGCTGCAAATGACCAAGAGTAGCTTAGACCTTGGAAATTGCCACAGACTTACCATGCATGGCAGAAATCTTGGAAATTCAAATTTATGAGTTTCCTCCAAATAAGAACATATGGATTAATACCCATGTACATGTATATCACACCGAGCACACATTTACCTTCTGATCCCTTAGCAAAAATGTTGACCTGCTGGAGAAATATGTTCAAATTGGTATTACAGCTTGAGGTAGGAATATCACCTGAGCAGGTAATCTCTGTAGCTACATATCATGTTTGTTTGGGGAGAATATAGGAATAATAAAGCATGAGGACTTCTGATGATTGTGGAAGCCCTCCAAAGGGCAGTGAAATCCCATTTCATGCACAGCTGGTGGCTTTGTGAATGCCAAGAAGGTCTAAGAAGGCTTCTGGTGAGAATACCTACCTCCTAAAGGGTTGTAAGAATAGTCTAAGTGTCATTCTGAATAAAAATCAAAAATAATCTGACAAAGAAAAGTCTCAGGATAAATATGTCACTTTGTTTGTTTTTACTGAATAACTCTGAGCAGATTGTGACCCTGAATGCATTTATTGCTTGAAATTTGACATATTGAAGCAAAAACTGAAAATAGTTGTATTTATAAAGTCAGACTGAGATTTAATGAAACAATTAGCTTGCTTAGAGTTCTCTTAGAATCACAGGTAGATGAAGTTAAAGAAAGTAAAACAGAGGCTGCAGCATTTTTCAGTTCATATTAGTGGTATTTGCGGCAAACAGAACAGAAACATTTATTTTAAAATGCAGTCTCCTTCCGTGTTCTGCCTCTCCTTCCCTTTCTCCCTGAATAGAAGACAGCTGTGTAGGTAGTGAGTGGAAATTTTCTTGTTTTCCCCTCTGCTGATATTTTATTTATGACATTTCATTTTTATATTGCATCTTGTTTGAATTGAACAGTTTTACAGCAAGTTGTACACAGTAAGTTACTTGGAAATAAAAAACCCAACCTATTCCAAACCAACTTATCTGATAAAAAACTTAATATTAACTGAAAGTACTTACAGAGCACATCAAAGATAATTTGAAGTTATCTGATGCAGTGTAATAGAAGATGAACATTTCAATGGGGATCAAGGACATCTTCACAAACTGGATGCAAGTGTAGGATGTGATCCTTACATTGAGCACTAGGAGTTAATGTAAGTCCTCATAGTTTCACAGTAGATATAATTAGTTACATTAGGCAGTCTTACTTTGGATAAAATGAAGTTTATTTGCTCTGATAAAAAGCAAAAAGTTAATTACATTTTGAAGGTTTTTCCAAACTAAAAGATGTTATAGACACAAAAGACAAAAATTAATTCCTGGAAGATTAATGAAATAAACAGTCTCAAAGCAAGAAAGAGACTGTTAGAAAGGAATTACAGCTAAGAGATCTCAACACAACAGGTTATAGGAAATGTGACATGCAGTAATGGGCCATGGAAGTTAGACAGACTGGTTTTCAAGCTAAAAAAAGATGTTTTTGTGTATCCTTTTGAGGTCAGAGGCCAGACTGCTGGTCAGATGACAAGTGTCCAGGAGCAGCCCTAGAAGAAACCTCAGGGTATCTCAAAGTCTCAGGGCTATTTTGCCCAAACAACTCAAATTTGGAAAATTTGGGGAAAAAAAAAAAAAAGCAAAATATTTCCTCTTAATGCAGCACTCCCAGGCTGCAGTTTGATTCCAGCCTGCTGTGGAGTGTAGTACTGACCAGCAAAGTCATGTGGTTTCAGAAATTACACAAGAAAAAGCACAGCTGGAGAAGACAAATGGGCATAGAGGGCTTCCAGAGCAAATTGGACAAGATCTGTTAAACTTCACTGAATATTTAGTGTTACATAGTCACAGAAATAGATGTTGTCCTAAACCTATGATTGCAGTCACATGCAACTGATAGAAGCTTATTTTATGTGAAAGGTACTATTTAATCCACTTCTGAGGTTTGAAATCCACATGAGAATAAAGATGGAGGTGCAAAATATTCCTGGAAGTTTGAAACTCCTTTCTTATACAAAAGAATAGCATGCAAAACTCACCCAAACCAGCAGATTATCATCATCCTTTTCTCATCACGATTTTTTCTTTTTAAATTCCTGAAATTATTAAGCTGATATTGAATACATAATGAAAGTCTATTTTGAAAGCAGCCTTGGTCAGACACACATATTCCCTCTCAGTCCAGCACCTCCTGTGTCCCAGTTAACAAAGAACACAGATTTGGGGTAGATTTTTTATTTTTTTGAGACCTTCTCTCTCTCCTGCAGGTCTTGGCCATATCCTTGAGCCCTTGCACAGCTGTGCAGGCAGGGCACAGTGTACAACACACAGAGCCTGGGAATGGCACTGAGGAGATGATGACTGTCTATAAATGAGCAACTTGAGCTGATTGTCCTCAGGACAGGGGGATTGTGAGGATGTGGAGACTCTGGCAGGAGCAGCTGTTCCTGATGGGTCACAGCCCAGGGAAAGCCCCAATCTGTGGAGAGAGATGGGGAAGAAGGGGGGAAAACATTTTAATTTTTTCTTTGTTTCTCTCTACTTGATTCTATTTTAAATGACAATAAATTAAATTACCTTTCATAGGATTGCAGAATATCCTGACACAAAAATCATCAAAATGCTACTTCTGGCCCTGTACAAGACACCCCACAATTCCCACCACATGCTTGAGAGTGTTGTACAAGTACCTGAACTCTGTCAGGCTTGGTGCTGTGACTCTCTCCCTGGGGAGCTTGTTCCAGTGACCAAACACCCCCTGGGTTCAAAATCTTTTCCAGATATCCAACTGAAACCTTCTCTATTTAAAATGGAATCAGGCCATTCCCTTGGGTTCTACCACAGTTCAGGAGAGACAGGAGATTATTTTCCCTCTGCTTCCCACCATGAGGATGTTAAAGAGCATAATGAGGTCTCAATTTTGTCTTTCTGAGGCTGAACAGACCAAGTGACCTCAGCTGCTTCTCCTTTGGCTTCCCCTCCAGACCCTTCACCATCTTCACAGCCCCCCTTGGACACTCTCTATCAGCTTTATGTCTTTCTTGTATTGTGGCTCCCAAAGCCACACACTTGAGTTTCCCCAAACCAGATCTGTTCTGTCTGTGATGGTAAGGGGTAAGCAGTTTATAGTTTTATAAGGTGTTTTGCCAGTGAGTCTGGGAAGTTGGGCAAAGTCTGGTTTGGTTTTGAGGGGTACTGTCAGAATGAATCACCTCCCTTGCAACTTAGTGATTTTGACACTGTTGGACTGGCTAACTTTATTTAACCTGGAAAAGGGACACGGGCTCCTTATCTTTTCCCCCCATAACACAGTGAGCAGCTGGGTGAGCAGTGGTGTTAAGACATAGCTCTTGAAAACACAGTGATCTCTTTTCCTTGATTGAGCAAAGTGAATTCAGTTAGTTTAGTTTAAAGTAGGCTAAACCTACTTTTCCTAATTAAGTGAAAAAGCAAACAGAGAAGTACATTGTTGAAAGATACATATGGCTATGTAAAGTGTGTAAACATACTTGAATAATAAATATGGATTTTACATGTGACACTTTTTAAATGCAAGAGAATTTACCTTATAATTTTTAGACAGAAGAGAATCTTAGCTCTGTCATTAAACGATTTAAACTCAAAAGGTAACAATTTAGACAGGCGAAAAAGAATTACCATACAGCCCTTTACTGAATCACAGAATCATAAAATCTAAAAATTGTTATGGTTAGAAAAGATAATGCAGATAATCAAGTTCAAACTGTCACCAACACCATGTTCATCACTAAATCCTGTCCCCATATGTCATATTCAAAAGTGTTTTGAACACTTACAGAGTGATGGCTACATCACTTCCCTGGGTAGCCTGCTCCAATGCTTTACAATGTTTTCCATTAAGAAAATTTCCCTAATATCCAAACTTTACCTTCCCTGGCCCAGCCTGAGGCTGTTCCCTCTCCCCCTGTCCCTGTTCCCTGTTCCCACAGCCCTCTCCCCCCGGCTGTCCCCTCC
>JAWWMU010000106.1:142835067-142884015 GCA_035048155.1 Cinnycerthia olivascens
GACCCCTTCAGCGAGATAAAAACCTGCTGGAACTTCATGGAAAAAAGTCTCCTCTCATTCTTTCACTCGAACTAGTCAGCTGATGAAGCTGCGTTTCTCAGAGCTTTGGCTCTAGGAACTTTGCCTGTGGGCATCTCTGATTGCCCTGAAAAACTCCCTGAGCAGGTGGAGGCTCTGGGAAACAAGGCTGGAGTCAGCAACAGGTGGTAATTAAAAGAGCAACATATATATACTATCTGACATTTTTCCATATTTTCTATCAATTATATAAAAAAAATTCAAATTATTTTTCCATATCTTCAGATTGGTTAAACTCAATAGTAATTCTTACTGTAATCCAAAGACAAAAATAAATATATTTTTGAGTACATTTTATTACTATCATTGTCGCCCAATTGTAGCCCAATATTTATCAATATAATTCTCACACCTCATATTTTTCTCAAAATTATATACGTTTGCAAAATCTCAAGCCTACATGATTAAAACATTCTCTACTTTTCATTTGATATGTAATATAAATTATAGTTCAGAAGAGAAATTGCATTTAATAATTTATTTTCTTTTTTAGAAGACTGGAATAGCTATATAAATTTTTGCACTTGGGCATTATGCAATTATTACACTGAGATGCAATTTTCAGGCTTGCACAGAAATAGAATTTTAACATCTCCGTATTTTTATTTATATTTAAATAATCAGAGTTCTAAATAAAACTGTGAAAATGCTAAGTAATTGCAAGAATACTGAGCTGATAACAGAATCAGTTATCAGTGGCCACATCATCCTTGTGATCCTGGGAGGCCCTACTCTTGTGGTTTTCAGATTTTGCCTCTAGTATCTTCAGTAAGACAAAATTAATTCATTTATCCAAGATACCAGTAAGAATACTAGTTCGTTCTTGCCCAGAAATTTAAGAAAAAAAACCCTGATTTTTCAATATTCATAGGAACCACTGGCACAAGTAGCAAATGTTTTGTAAGGCTTTTCAGTTCCTTCTTCAGCAAAACATTTTGTTTAATTTTTTAACACTCTGGTAGATTCTTGCAGTGCAGAGATGAAATTCAGCTTTTTAGTTTTTAATGATCAAAGTAAAATGTCTTCATTGACATTCAATATTGCATTTTCTGAAAGCTTATCAAGACTTTTTATTAGCAAAGCAATGCCATTTCATGTAGACAAAGCTGTTTTCCTTAAAACTGTTCCAAAGTTGCTCATGGTTTCCTTTAATAATCTATGTTTTGTACATACTGGCTTATGCTTTCCCTTAAAATCAGGGAAACTATTCTTTTTACCTATGTCTCTGTTAATTTCAGTTTCGTTGTGCCATCCACTTAACATGATGCAAGTGACTACTTTTTCCTTTTCTCTTTTTTTTGGTATAGATGTATTTTTTTCTGAGGAAAACAAATCAGACATTTTGCATAGTTTCTTTGTTTTGACCATTATCGTGCAGTTGCTTTAAGATTTTTTGACAATGAAGAGGAGTCAGGCAGGACCATAAAGAAATCAAAATCCTCTTAAAACTCTTAATGTGTTGTACTGAGTCCCACCAAGCAAATCTGTTGCTCGAGACCAACGGTGTGAGGTTCAACAAGGCCAAGGGCCAGGTCCTGCACCTGGGTCACAACAACCCCTGGCAGTGCTCCAGGCTGGGGGCAGAGGGGTTGGAAAACTGCCCAGAGGAAAAGGACCTGGGGTGGCGGTCCACAGCCACCTGAACCTGAGCCAGCACGTGCCCAGGTGGCCCAGAAGGCCAATGGCACCTGGCCTGTGTCAGCAGCAGTGTGGCCAGCAGGGCCAGGGCAGGGATTGTCCCCCTGTGCTGGACACTGGTGACACCACAGCTCGTGTGCTGTGTCCAGCTCAGGGCCCCTCACTGCAAGAAAGACATTGACAGGCTGGGGAAGGGCCTGGAGCACAAGTCTGATGAGAAACAGCTGAGGGAGCTGGGGATGTTCAGCCTGGAGAAAAGGAGAATCAGGAGGGACCTTCTCACTCTCTACAACTGCCTGAAAGGAGGCTGTATCCAGGTGGGGATCAGCCTCTTCTCCCAGGTAACGAGAGACAGGACAAGAGGAAATGGCTTCACATTGCACCAGCTTTAGATTGCATACGAGGAAAAATTTCTTCATGGAAAGGGTTCTCAAGCATTGAAACTGGCTGTAGAGAAAAGTGGTGGAGTCACCATCCCTGGAGGTGTTCAAGAAACAGCTGGACATGGCACTGAGTGTCATGGTCTGTCTGACAAGGTGGCGTTCAGTCAAGGGAATTGCTTGATGATCTCAGAGGTCTTTTCCCACCTATTTGATTCTGTGATTCTGTAAATCAGAAAAATTTTTGAAAGAAAGTGAAAGTTCTTGGTTGCAGGGTATCTCCGTGCAAATATCTCAAAATATTTTTTTAGTTTGCTTTGCACACAATTTATATACAGTTGAGAAATTAACATCAGTTTCATAAAGGTCAATTTAATCTTCAGACTGCTGCTCTCTAAATGAGATAAAAATACTTCTAAGGCTCAACAAGTACAAAGGATCTTGTATAGCCTCCTGAGGAAGTATCAACAAATATGCAATGCAATTATAATTTGAATCAGAGAATATCCTGAGTTGGAAGGGACCCACAAGGATCATCAAGTCCAACTCCTGGACCTGTACAAGACTGTTCCCAAGAATCCCAGCATGTACCTGAGAGCATTGTCCAAACATTTGAACTCTCTCAGGCTTGGTGCTGTGGCCACTTCCCTAGGGAGCCTGTTCCAGTGCCCAATCACCCACTGGGTGAAGAACCTTTTCCTGATATCCAACATAAACCTCCCTTGACACAGCTTCAGGCCCTTCCCTCAAGTGCTGTCACTGGGCAGGAGAGAGGACAGATCAGTGTCTGCCCCTCCACTTCCCCCCATGGGAATATTGAAGACCACTATGAGGTCTCCCCTCAGTTTCTTTTTGTCCAGGCTAGACAGACCAAGTGACTTCAGCTGCTCCTCCTCTGGCTTCCCCTCCAAGTCCCTCACCACCTTCATAGCCACCCTTTGAATACTCTCCAATAGCTTACATTAATATTAATTTATTTTATTGTGGCTCCCTAAACTGCACATAGCACTTGAGGTGAGGCAAACACCTCAGGTGAAACCTGTCCCTAATTGATCATCACTGGTTTCTAGGGCAGCCTGAATTCTTTAATAATATCTTTTAGGTAAAGACTGAAAGCAGAAGTATTGCTCTACATCACGACATCAGCTTTCTGATGGATCATTTCTACATTTTCTGCTTGCAAAGGAGAACGGCACAGAGGGGTCCTGAGAAGAGCAGCCTCATTGATAGTTAGGCAGATCAATCAATACATCAATCAGTGATTTCTACCTGATGAGGTCTGAAATATTTGGAAATTGAGATTTTTTTTGATCAATGTTTATTGATATTAATTTTTTTAAATAAAAAAAACTTCCCCTCATTTGTATTTGAAATCCTGTATTAATACTAACATCTTTTAAAACCCCTTTCTGCATCTCCTCTGGTGGGGAAATTTTTTAGAAAGATACATGTTAAAGATGAATGGAAATGATGTAAGGAAACCAAGTGAAAGAAAATCAACAGATTACCTGGAAACTCTCCTTGTCAATGAGGGTGAATAGAGAGCTATGAATACATAATAGGGCAATAGTGGAAGCTTCATCACAAAAACTGGTGAAAAGAGGAATAAAGGAAACCTTGAAACTGTGAAAAACCACCTCATATGATAAGAGTGATCACTTAGATTTTTTCTTTTTCTATAGGATAAACCCTGATATATTTTAAAGGAAATGCCATGCTGTTGTCCATGGGAATCTTGCTGGTGTAATGATATCCAGGTTTTACTTTATGATTTTACAGACCCAATTCAGTGTGGGCATAAATGAGCATAATTACTGTTGACATCAGTGAGGTGAGACCTAACACAGTGCATGACTTAATTGGATGATGGGATTTGCATTTCCCATGTATGCAAGCACTGCTCAGTGGCACACAAGTGTGCTTAGAATACTATCAAGCATTAACCTTCAATTTGTGTGTCTAGTGTCTACAGTGTCTAGAATAAATTCACAACTAAAATTAGAGCCAGCTCAGATACTGATTTTTTTTTTAATTTTATGTATTTGTTTTCGCATTTTTGGAAGGACAGGGAGAATATTTGCCTATTTGGAGTTCTGTAGTACAGAGAGAACAAGCAGTTCTCCTCTCTATGAATATCCTATGATACCTAAGAGTATCTTAAAACCTCAGAGTCCTCCTCAGTTCTGCCCTGGATACCCCTCATGTCTTGAATTCCCTCAAATTCCAGTAGGAACTGTAGAAAGAAACACAAGAAATTTGTATTGCTCAGACTTGAAATGTGCAGCTTAACTGCATAAATAGAAATATTTGCAAGTCATAGTTGCCAGCTTTGCTGGAAGGCACAGCTGTCTGCTTAACCCATCATAGCAAGACTCCATCTGTAAAAAAAAAAGGCAAATGTAAAAATAACTATGTGTCTTCTAGCAAAACACCACTGTAGCAGAAAGAGCACAGTGTAGTCAAAGAGATGCATAAATGCTCAGGTCACAGCTCTTCTGCTCATTATAAATCAAAGCCAAGAGGAAGCCCTGTCTGGCCATTCTGTGCAGTCCATTCCTGTTTTTATTCAGCTCTGTGTCATCTTTGTGTCACCTCTATTCCTTTGCATGCAATTCCAGTTACAACCCAGCGCAGTCCTGGAAGAACAAGGGCAGCAGCAGAAGAGCTCAGCTCCCAGCTGGATAAAATCATCAGCATCCCTTTGCAGCTCTTGCTCTGCCTGGCAGCCCTTGTGGATTTTGACTGACCATGTTGTGAACTCTTGTGAGCTGCTGTTTCACAACTCAGACAAAGCTGTGCAGGTTGCTGCTATGATATTACATAATGTCACAAAAATTGGCACATCGAGAAGGGCTGATGTTTGCAGAGACAGGAAGATCAGCTGGAAGGAAAGACCAATGTATATTGAGCTCTGATTAGCCAACAAATTCTCTCAGCCTCTAACAGGACCTCTCTGGGAGGGGAGAACAGGTATCAGTGATTCCCTCCACTTGCCTTTCCAACATGACATGAAGAATGAGATCAGGCAGCTCCTGAAAATTCTGTTCCTTACAGTCAGTGACTGCTGGAAGATGGAGTTTTCTGTCCTGGGCACAACATTTTAGTGCCACTTGCTAATCACCACTCTCTGGGCACCTCTTGGCATCTCTGAGAAATGTGCATATATTAAAGTGTGACCCTTGTTGAGGCAGAAACAGGAGGAGAAATGCAGGTATTCCCTTCCAGGTCCCTGGGCTCCTCAGCTGTGGTTGTTTCACCTGTGGCCTGAGTTTGATGATGATCACGTTCACAGGAGAGTCACTCTGAGCTGAGCCTGTTGCAAGCTGCTGGTGGGAGTCCTAGCCCAGAGAACCAGCAGAGCCATAACATAAGGAAATGAAGAGAAGATTGTGAATATTAAAAACCTCACAGAATTAACTGATTTGCTGGTGCTTACATGAAAATTTTGGGGCAGATCTTGGTGGGATCCAGAGCTGCTCCATCCCACTCCAGGGTCTCCCAGTGTAGCTGTTCTTTGATCTGCTGAATCCAGTGAGGCAGAATAATCTATTTTTCTGATTTCTTAGGCTGTCAGTGCTGGATAGTAACAGCAATAGCAATAGTTAAAATGTCGTCCTTTGAGATATGTATTTTATTTTTCCATGCAGGAGCTGATCTATGAACTAGGGATATAAAATTCTAAGCCTGCTAATTGCAGAATCATTGTCCTTTTCTGGAGATGTCTATGACATCCTATGACTGCTAAGCATTGATAAGAGAGAAATAGTGGATCAGTGTCCCAATAATGGAGTCATCCTGGACCTAAAACTCACAAGCCCGTATTTTATTTCCAGTTTAAATAAATATCATGGATATTTTTGCATCTCAGTAGTGCCCAGAATTGTCCAGGTGCCCTCATGGGTTCCAGGAAACAATCTTATATAGCATTCTTGGCAGACTTTTACAGACATGCAGGTACTTTTGAATACACTGGTGATTAAGGCATTGAGAGAGAGGTTCATGGGTCCTGGATGGGAACTATCAGTTCTTCTACTGTTATTTAGAACATTTAGGTGCCTAAACGCAGTCATGTAACCTGAGACAAAAGTAAACACATGGCAATGTCAAAACAGAGATGTGCATGGAGGAACATGGTATTTTTTATAATACTTTTTATTACTCGATATCTTTCTGGACCTGTGTTAGGTATTTGATAGGGGCACATTCATGCTTCCATAAATGAAATTATGGCAGTGCTGTTGAAACAATTTCTTTCCTTCTTGTAGCAGTTGTGTTTGTCATAAATATTCTTCCTCCTTGAAGATGACAGTTAAAAATTTTGAATTCCATATCCTGGTGTTTTCTTAATGAGACAAACTTTCTGTGGAGCATTCATAAAGTTTTAGTTTTTGTTGTCCTTTCTGTGAAGCCAAATATTCCTGCAAAACCAAATTGTTGCTTGACCACAAAATTTCAGCATCTCTCTAATGCCTTTCAGACTTTTGAGAGACCAATTCTCTGATGATTTCTTTGTAGCAGACCTGCTTTCAGCTCCTGCTTGGTGTTGATATCATTGTAATGTAAACTGAGCAATGACTGTAATCAAAACTTCAGTGTTTTCCCCTGAACACAGCAGGTTGCTATGTGGGTGGCAGCAGGGCAAGGAGAGTCTGCAGGAATGTTTTTTTTGGGGAAAACTTATTGTTGTCAGCAAAGATTTAGCCTGGGGGCCATATTGACAGAAAAAGAAGCTGAACACAATAAATTGAAGAATGAGCTGTATTTTCACAAGCTGCTCTCTGTTGGTCACAGAGAATTTCATGCTAAAATTTTGCTGTTATCAGACCACTGAGCTCAACAGTTCCTTTCTGCAGGTCTTCTTTCAATTACAAATATGTTTCCCCTTACAGTAATAAAGTTGAATTCAATGTCTTTACTGCTTTTGATGTAATTTTAACTCCCACAGATCTGGATTAATGTATTATTTTTATAACTCAGAATTGAGCCACTTATGACTCACAAGTCACAGAAGTAACAATATTTTGAACAGTCTAAGATTCACTGACAGAATAATACCCAGATACTTCATTTCTTTAATGGCATGTGCAACTCTGCAAGGTTGTTTTTTTACCACTAGCCTGATAGAGTTCTCCCTGCTAGTTTGAATGTGAGTTTTTTAAAATATATGCAGTACTGAGACAGCCTGCTACCTTTTAAGTGTTCCATGGCACTGAAAGAAATCTCCCAATTCCTACATAATGCTGAGAATGTGTCCCAGATTTATGACTAATGACTGAGTGTTTATTTGCTCAGTTCTGAGGATAAAGTTTTCGCTCCCTGTTTCCAGTCAGTGAGAGCAATGCTTACATTACCTGTCAAGCACAAAATCCAAGGCAGTTCAATGGTTGCATGTCTTAAACTCTGGCTTTTGTGGATCCATTTCCAGCCATGCCTTGGCACAGGCAGATATGTGCACTCAGAGGGCTTTGTGCTGCAGGAGGATGACTTTGCTGCACAGGCTACATAGGCACCCTGATTATACCAGTAAATTAGATAGAGCTGGGAAATGCTCTTGGCCATGGAAATGTGACAGATTGTACTGTGAGACTGTTTGAACAGTCCCTGGTACAATTTCAGCCTCTTATTAACAGTGTCCCAAAAGCTCCAGAGCACTGCCTGCACATTAAGGCAGTTTAGGGGCCATTCCCAGGACATGATGTGTGTGGAGCCACTCTGCTTTGGAGGCTGAGAGGGTGTATTAAACACCTGCCAGCTGGCTTCAGTGCCTAGGAATATTCCTAGGTCTCCTCAGCACTCACAGATTGACTACAAAGGACAGGACTACAGCTCTGGACTTTCTGTGCCTCATTCAAAGTAGCCACCCCACCCAGGGCTCAGAGGAACCAGGCCTTCTGTCTTCACTGTCTCTTTTGGGGACTGTCCTGCCCAACACCAAGATTTGCCTTTGCAAAGTCTCCTTACAGCTGTGAAAATCCTCCCAAAAGGATTGGTCACAAATACCAATGCAGACAGGACAAGTAAGGGTCCTGAACTATTGATAGTCAGCAGTAGTCAACATGTCACATATAAATAAGGTGGGCTGTATTTACAACTTCCTCTGCCAGCACCTGAGCATCAAGGTGGGTGAGGTCTCAGTGCCAGCAAACCAAACTGAAGTCAAAGCCAGAAGCCTTGCTGGTGGTCAGTGGTCTGTGTGAGTTGGTCACTGTAAAGTAAACATCTGATGACAGAACTGGAAAAATAAATATCTGTGTTGTCATGGGGACTGCAAAGTTCAACAAATTGCAGTGTTTCACACAAGAGAAACAACTTTAAGGAAACCAGAAGCAGAAACTTCTGATTCATACTGGTAATTAAATCTAATTTGTGAATCTGTGCTATTATCAGTTACTTTTACACGGCAGTAGATTTCTCAGTTAAGCATAGCATCATTTCTATCTCCTTTACTTATTTTCTCCCTAATCATTTCTAAAGAAAGAAACTGCAACACATATAAAAATGAAGTTAAAGCAAGCATGTAGATAGCCAGACCTGGCCTGATGTTAATCCTGCAAGGTAAAAGTATGAGAAATTGCTCATTGCTGCAAGCAATGGAAGTGGAAAAATAGGTGGCCTAAGCCAAAGTGGACTTAAGGCAATAAAACAATAATGGAGAACATAGGAGGTAAAAGATATTAAATGAGTATTAGGAGCTTTACTTAGTGAAAAATACCAAAAGCTGTTAAATTGAGTGTACTGGCTTACCAGCAGTGACTCATGAAGGCCAGGATTGTCCTAGGAGTGTTAAATCAGGAAAGCCAGCCCCCAGAAGAAAGAGGAACACAGCAGTGAGCTGGGAGGGGAAAAGCTGGGAAATGTGGAATATAAGGTGGAGAAAGTGATGATGTCATGGTTACTTGAGAAGTCCCTGTTGAGCAGTGTGGAATCTGATCCCTGCACTGGGAAAGGGAAATAGAGCTCTGATCTGCCCATATCATGTGTGTCTGCTTTGTTTCCTCAGCCAGGGGCACCTGGGGTACCTTCCTTGGCACAGACTGAGGGGCACCAAGGAGAGGATGGAGTGTGGAGCAAATGCCCCAACATTCAATCTCTGAACAATGTGCTGAGTACAAGGACTGCCACAATGTTACTCAGAAATTCTGGCCAGAACTCAATGCAATAGGCCAAAATAAGTTGTGGTGCCATTTAATTAACATTTCTGGGGACAATATTGGCCTCATTTCGCAGACTGTTTTGATTTCCAGTGGGAACAAAGAGGTAGGAAAAAAAAGTAAATTGTCCACCTAGGCCAAAAAAAAAAAAAAAAAAGGGCAAGGGAAAATCTAAATGATGCGTTTACCCTCCTGTTAAATAAAATTGTAGTTGCAGAGTGCACACACACTCCTTGATGCTTTAAAAGCTGCTCAAGAATAGAAAGTACAAAGTGCACTGAAGTGAAATCTCCAATTTGAGTTGTTTTTCTGCTGCAGGCAATGAGGTTTGGATCTTTGCCGTATAATTCAGTGCACATATACTAAACCTGAAGTATTAGCTCATATAAACAGAAGATGGAAAAGACTCAGGCTCTGTGGATCTGCCTCAGAACAAGTCATTACTCATGTTACCAACAAGCCCACACCTCAAACCAAAGATGAGAGCACCATGGAGCACTCATATCCAAGACTCAAACATATGCTAAGGAAATCTACAGATTCACTAATGGATCTGCCATCTCCCTGTGGATCTGCCTGCCACCTTCAGGCATTCCAGCTGCCAGGAGACACTTTCTGCACCAAAAGTCTACCTGAAGGTAATCTCAACAAATTTCTGGGCTCCACCAGCTTTAGGGTCTGGATCTCCCTGAGAGTCTGAACTCCAGACCACAGGCAGGAACATACTGTTCTTTTGTTTTATTTTGTTTTGGTTTTTTCCCCTTTCAGGAAATAAACATTGTGACATCCAAACCATTCCCAGGTAGCCAAGACATCCATATGGCAATTAGATCTCCCCTAAGACCTATTGGTGACTTGTGATTTCTTGGGGCTGGGACAGCCCACAGAATCCCAACGGACACAAGAAGATCATATTTAGGCAACTCAGTTAAATGTCCTTATGCTCAGCTACAATGAGATGTTTCAGCAGGAACAAGAGAAGACCAATGTGTTCCCAGCTGCATTACAGGTCTGTAAGACTTCAGACAAGCAGTTTTAGTTTCTCATTTTTCATTTTGCAGTAAAAAGAACTTCTCAAATATTTCTGAAGAAGATAAGACAAATTAATTCATTAATGTGAGTGAAATGAAAGTTTTATGACATTTCTGTGTATTACATCAACAAGGAGGTAACTGTTAAGTCTTGAAGCCTTAAACATATCGAGCTCTTTTATGTCCTGTTTGCAGACTAGTAATAATTCTCACAACTGCCCTCCACTATTGTCCTGACTTGTAGCAATGAAATGTTCCAGATCTACTCTGGAAAAAAGACATTTAAAGTAAAAATAAAAAATAAATTAATGGTGGCAACCTCTCATTTGTCTTCCGGACAAGTTTGGGTTTTTTTTTTGTCTTTTATTTGCAATGTTACTTACACTGTTTTCCATTATTGATCCATATTGACCCATTCTGTTAAGTGGTTTAGTGTTGTATAAACACTTCTAAAAAATCTCCATGTTTCTTGTTACTGCATTTGTGATTTAGAGGTCAAAACAGAGATAAAGGCCATTGTAAAAGGCATTTTTACTAACTTTCAAAATGGCTTATTTTTTGACTTTGGATAGGTTATGAGCATTAAAGATTTAATATTGACATTTTTTAGAAAATATGCATTATATATAGTTGACCTAGTGACTAAGGCAAAAAAGATCACCAACTACTTCATCTGTTCTCTGTGGGTACTCTTAGTACTTAAAAAGCAAAGTGTGTGCAAGGAACAGATCATATATATTTACAGAACCATTATTAGGAAAAAAATCTTTGTTATGAGAGTGGCACAGGTTGCCCAGAGGAGCTGTGGATACCCCATCCCTGGCAGTGTTCAAGGTCAGGCTGGATGGGGCTTTGAGCAACTTGGTCTCATGGAAAGTATCCCTCCCCATAACAGGGGGCTTGGAGCAAGATGAATCTTCAGTTCCCTTCCACCTCAAACCTTTCTATGTTCTTGATTATGAGGCTTTGTGTTTATTTCTAAGGTACTCAGCATAAAAAAAATATATAATCTTGTCACTGGCAACATCAACCTGTCTCACTGAAATAATTAATCTGTATGTATTATAAAGATTATAAATTCAGTTTCAAGGCCACACTGGATCTGATTCAAAAGATCAGCTATGGTTTAGAAACAATCCAGCTTGTGTAACAATACAAATTCTTTGGACCCATCAACTGGCAAAAATTCTACCCTCAAAATAACATCCCCAGAACACAAGCTAACATTACATATCAGGCATTTTCTCCTATCATCTTCATTATCATATGTAGAAACAGCAAATTAAATGTGAAGTGGCATGTTTTAAACTGTCATCACCACAACAAAGGAAAAAATATATCTTGAATCTACCAGTATTAAGAATAAAATGGAAGTCAAGCATTGAGACGTGAAGGTAAATATCAATGATGTAGTGGACTAAAGCAGATAAAATATAATTGCTGAGAAGCTTGATGTTACTTGTTAAGCATTAATATATGGTAAAGACATACATGGAATTTGATACCAAGCTGAGTGGAATGATTTCTAGGAAGCCTAAATGAATGGTTGAAAATTGTATCCAATTAAGGGGTCTTGACCTGTCTACAAGACCAAAGCATTTACAGAAGAGAGTGAAGAGTGCAGTGGATGTGACATCCAAAGCAAAATGAGAAAAATATAAAGGCATTATAATAAGAAATGTACCATAAATTTGACTGAGACTAATTCATGCAGAATTTTAATAGGAATTTCAGAATGTGACAGCAGAGTCAGCTACTCTGTCAGAAAGGAGTGTCTGTGCTCACACGAGTGTGGCACAGTTTGTGTGTGTGTGTTGTATGTGAGCACACACATCTCTGACTAAGGCTGTGCCTGATGAAATGCTAAATCCTCACTTGAGGCAGCCTAAAGCCAGTTCCCCTCCAGACCCAGTGCAATGTGAATCCTTGCTCTAAATCACTACATCTGCAGAGATGCAGGTGCAGTTGGACAGAAATTTGTTACAGCTCAGGTATTGGGATTGTCATGAAGGTTGTTGCTAACAAAAGATATTAACCCACAAGATTAAGGCACATAAAAGTAGTTCAGGAAACACTGGCTTAGGTCTAAGAGCAAATCAGGGCACTGTGGTGGCATAGACAAAGCAGCAGCTCTTGTCCTTCAGCAGAGCAAATTACTTCAGACACAGAGTCAGGCTGCTTAGTTTCTACAGCTTCCTGGCCTAAAGGTGCTGCTGCCATCTCCATCTCCATCACATCATTTTCCTGTGCATGAAGACATTGCCTCTAATGACCCCACTCAAGGCAAACAAGCTCAACCAAGGCTGTTTCCACTAGGATACAACAGGAATCTCATTAAAATTTACAGCCAGTGCAATGAATGGCTCAAAGCAGCATCTATCTGTATTTGTGGTGCTCCTCCAGCACATCAGCCAGGCTGGCTTGAGCTCCATTTCCCCAGAAGCAGCTTAGAGAGTTGGTCAGCAGCACCCCAGCACATCTGTGCTGTGCCAGATGTGACTGTGGCACAGCAACAGCTTCATGAGCTGACCTCAGGCTTAAGAGCTGCCAGCAGAGATCTTCAGCCTCTATGGAGCAATGAGGGGCTGCCACATTTACCCATCTTGTTGGGTGTATTTTCAGTTCATAAGGAAATCCACGCTGCTGTAGTCTTCCACTAGAAACTGATGTTACTGGACAAGGACTTCAGTCTATTCATGCTCCCAAGAGTCGCAACTTGTAGGACTTGGTTTAAAACCTGAAATATACTCCAAGCTAAAACTATTAAAAATAAAGCCCATCTAGGAACTAGAACCCCTCAAAGGAGATCTGAAACAAGTTGCTAATTCCCCTGGACATTAATAAACTCTTCTCTCCTCCTCTACTGAGGCAGATTTGGTTTCATGAAGAAAATCATCCCCCATCTGTCTTTGACTATTAGCTCATATAATGGATCTGACAGCAGATGGAATTTTTGCCTAGAAGAAGTACTGACCCTTTCCTGAGAAATGAATAAATCTTTCTTTTACCAAGCAGACTCTACATAAATAGAATGGCAGTCAGCAAAAATGAGGTGGTCTACTGGGAAGATAAATAGCTGGTTGTATTCCTGACAGTAGGAATACAGTTCAAGGAAAAGTACTTGCATTTATTTCACTTATAACAAAGGGAAAATATTACTAAGGAAAGCTGTTTTCTGAATTGATGTCTATCTGCCTTGGCCTAATCCATTTGGAAAAAAGATTCTAAAATGAACAATGGACCAGATGTTCTCTGGTATTGTAAAACTGGGCCCAATACAGAACAAGCAGGACCCACTCCACTTCCTGTTATGCTGTGCACCTATTTGTAATGTTTTCCATGGGCTTGCTCTGAATTTTCACCAGCTCTAATAGGCATCATCCTGCAGCACGAGAGCTGACAGCAGCTCAGTACTGAATACTAAACAGCTCAGATATTAAACTCCTCTGCCTTGGCTTTGCTCTACTTTCCCTGCTTTTTCCAAGGTGTTACAGGCCAACACAAACTGAACACCTGGATGTTTTCAATCTCTGAGATCCAGAGATGATTATCAAACAAAATTTGGCTTAAGCCAGCTGGGGTCATACTAACAGCACTCTCAGTTGCAAGAGGGTTTAGACAAGCTCAAAGTCTTGTTTGGCAACATTCAAATTTACTTCAATTAGAGGTAAATAATACTGCATTTGAATCACTGTTGATAATCACTCCCCTGTGTTTTGATTTATAAGAAAAGCAAATGAAATTTTGCTGTTCTGAGGTGTAGTTATAATTTCTCATGTCTAGGATTACCAGTTAATTATACAAGCACAGTTACTTTTGGCTAATGCAGACTTTGCTTTGTTTTTTTTTTTCTTTTTTCCTTTGTCTGTATTCCTGTAACACAACTTGAAGGTGGGTTAGCTCTGAGTTTCACTCTGTGGAAATCACTGGAATGAGAAGAAGAATAATTATCTATCTTTCTGTATGGATACACATATATAATAGCTGTGTGGTTCAGCTGACGCTCTGGAGGAAAGGGATTCCATCCAGAGGAATTTTGAAATACTTGAGAGGTGGGATTGTGTGAATATCAGGAAGTTCAACAACACCAGGTGCAAGGTTCTGCACCTGTGTTGGGGCTATCCCAAATACAAATATAGAGGATTGAGAGCAGCCTTGAGGAGAAGGACATGGAGATGCTGGTGGACAAAAAAATAAAAATGACCTAACAATGTTCTTTTGCAGCCCAGAAAGCCAAATGTGTCCTGGGCTGCAGCAAAAGCAACGTGGGCAGTGGATCAAGGGAGGTGATTCTCCCCCTCCGTTTTGGTGAGACCTCACATGCAGGGCTGTGTCCATCTCTGGGGCCCTCAATAGAAGAAGGACCTGGACCTGTTGGGGCACCTTTCCTGTAAAGACAGACTGGGAGAGTTGGGGATATTCAGCCTGGAGAGGGCTCCAGGGAGAACTTGTATTACTTTCTGGTACTGAAAGGGCTACAGGAAAGCTGGGAGGGACTTTTGGCAAGGGCGTGCAGTGATAGAAACGGGCAAGTGGCTTTTAACTGGAAGAGAGCAGGTTTAGAGCAGATGTTAGGAAGAAATTCTTTGCTGTGAGGGTGGTGAGAAGCTGGAATAGGTTGCCCAGAGGAGCTCTGAATGCCCTGTCCCTTAGAAGTGTTCAAGTCCCAGCTGGGGCTCTGAGCAGCCTGGTCTAGTGGAAGGTGTCCCTGGCCAAGGCAGGGGGTTGGAACAAGATGGTCTTTGAGTCCCTTTTGGCCCAAACCATTATATGATTCTGTGATATTTTGTTCAATATTCAGATTTACTTTTAACAATTATGATCCCACCCAGCTTTATTTCATCCTCTTTTTAAATCTAGACTTTCAACTGAAACTCCCACTGGTTCCACTGGGAGCATTTCAGTGCCCATGTAAAGAGTAGGAATAATTTTAGAAATGAGATAACTCTTTTCATATTTACACACACAGTGAACTGAAACTTAATGTCATTCCATACTGTTAATAAATTCAGCCTATTTCTGAGAATCCCCTTGAATCACATTTGCTTTCCCAAGACATGCAGACTAATAATTGAAATATTAAATAGTGTAGCATTTTTATTTAGCAATCTCAGATTCTGATAAAAGGACAAAAAATGCAAAACAATCCCATATCTGGTGCAACTCTGAGTTCTTGAGAACTGCTCTGGTCATAACTTTTTTAAAAAATTTTCCTTTAATCACAGAAAATTATACTCTGAGTTTCACCATTCCCAATGACATTTATCAATGAGCTGATTGTCAGAATATTCAGGGTTGACTTTTTGCTTGTGTAGAAGGGATACATTGACATAAACATCTTGCTATAGTCCAAAGCGGAAAGACAAGAGGTTGGAACTATATGAAATTAACTACCCCAAAAAACAGAGCAAATCATGGTAAGAAATTAAGGATTGTAGTTTTTTCAGTCTCTGTTTAATTTAGAATTTCTTACCATCTAATTCTATATTGACAGCCTAGAAAGAGAAACTGAAACTGGTCTGATTGCACCCTTGTGATTCCCATGATATGGGAAATCACGGTATCATGGTATGTGAAACCCAGATAAATTCCCAGTGTGTTGACTATAAAAGTGGTACCAAAGAAATTATCCCAATTAATCCTCAGACAAGGAGGAGAGAGGAGCAGAACTGCTACTTATGCAACCTCCAGTGTGGTAACAGAAACAGTTCAAAGGTAACACTCCCTTGTGGTTTTCATTTGGTACATCCATTATTCTGTGACTGCCAACTATTTGTGTGAATACCTTGGATTTCATGCATCCTTAAATAGCCTGAACTAAATGGACATAATCTCATATCCATCCTCAGTAAATGGGTAGCTGGAAAGTAGTGAGAGATTGTCTCCAGAATCATTAGTGCAGGCACATCTTGTTTGGGGAACTTAATATTAAGTTTTCCTATTGCAGCTCTGTCCATTCCAAAGATCTTCTTTTCAACACTCAGGTGTGTTTAGATTTGTACAGCAAATGAACAGATGAATGCTGCTGACTAGAGATTTCCCCTCCTCTCCTCCCCTTGCATGGGGGCTTTTGTGACACTGAATGATTACAGTTGAATATTCTGTTTTTCTGCTATATATCAAGATTAGTTTACAGTCAGTGTCCCATATAACAACATTTGAAGGTTTCTTGGTTAGGAAATTAATAGTCAAAAGATTTTTTTGAGGTTCAGTTGCACAATAATGCTTTCATATGGGAATGGATATCCACGCTATCTTTTTGTGCAACATCCGTTTTTTTCACGGGATATTTTTTTCAGAATTCTTAACATTTCACTAATTCATATTCTCTCCTTTTGTTTTTGTTCCTGTTTTAAAATATATATATATATATTCTATTACAGTGCAAATCCTTGAAGGACTTCAGCCTGGAAACACTTGTGTGAGAACCCCCTTAATGCTGCAGTAACCTCAGTGAATATCAACATGTCTATGGAAAAGGGTATGGATGGACACAGGTGGGCAAGGCATCACCCTCTCCCTTGTCACAGGTTAGCTGGCATTAAGTATGTTTAGGAATGGCAAACCCACTCCATCCCTGTCTAAGAGAACAGCTGAGAGATCCAGACACTCGGTCGAGTTGCTAAGAAACCTAAAGAATTTTGAAGTATGCAAGGTTACAAGGCTAATCTAAAGTTAGACTAATACTGTGTAGCATCCCCATGGCAACCAGGAGTGAACAGCATGTGAGGTGAAGGCAGAGAAAAAGGCAGAATAATAATCAGCAATAGAGCCTTGTCAGGGCTGAGTGTGCTTATGCTATCAACGAGTTAAAGAATGCTGCTGGCCTGCTGAAGTGCAGCTTGTCTGCTGGGGACACAGCTTCTCCTTGCTGGTCCAGAGCAAATGGTGCTTGGTATTTCTAAATTAAGGCTGTACTGGCCAGCTCTGAAAGGCTCAAATGAAAGAGAAGTTGACCTGAACACATACGATGTAACAAAACACCCTTTATTATTTAATATAAAGAAAAAACTTTCCAGGTCAGATCAAATAATTGTGCCACTCCTCTCTTTAAATTTCCTGCAGCCCTGATCTGTTTGCTGTTATAATCTACAAAACATAATCTGCATAATTTTGCCA
The DNA here is from genome assembly GCA_035048155.1 of Cinnycerthia olivascens. Lineage (NCBI taxonomy): Eukaryota > Metazoa > Chordata > Aves > Passeriformes > Certhiidae > Cinnycerthia > Cinnycerthia olivascens. The sequence continues at coordinate 142,852,465 of JAWWMU010000106.1, forward strand.
ATACTTATACTATCTTAAGTATGCAAACTATATCTGAATCAGAACCTGGGAACAGAAGTCAGTTTGAAAAACCAACTTTCTTCACTATTGTCTTAAAACATTGGGGTTTAATACATAACCAAGGAACAAGGTTCCTACCTGAGGAAATGTTGTCTAGGTACCCTGCAGAGCAGTGGGTCAGTGCCTTCAGGCTTCATGGCCATCACCATGGTCCAGCAGCAGAGCTCACGTTTTCTAAACTCAGACTTGTGATTCAGCCACCAGTGCACATGAGCCACTACTGTGTTTCCTGAAGTGCTGAATTCCATGAACAAAAATCTCCTGAGTGGTCAATTAAAAACTGGCAATGCCCCACTACTGAGTTTCACTCATTCAGAAAAGATCTGATTTTGGGGTCTTTGAACTCAAGTTTATTTGAATGTTCTCATTGCACTGAAAGGTCAATTAAAGTACTTTTGAACAGACTTTTCTTGATAACAACTGCCCTGACACCTCACCTGAAATCTTCCTGGTTCTCTTCTCGAGTTCCTCAGCAGACAGCATTGGTAAATCATTAGAGGACATCACTGTGCACTGTAAAAATACTGAGGTGAATATTTCTCAGCCATCATCAGTCATATGCTTCTGAACTTTGGATTTATGCAAACACTAAACTGGGACAAGTTGATTCTCTCAGCTTAACCACCAATGGTTGGATGTATGTGTGTGAAGTTCATGAATATTCTTTGGATCAAACCAGGTAATGTTCTTTTGTGTTTCACAGCTGAATGCCATTAGAGTGTGGAAATCTGAGCTCCAGGTTGCCTTCTGGGTGCTTCTCACACCCCACTGGCACAGGCCCTACATGGAAATGCTTTCTGTTCATCCTACCTGAGCTGTAGTACTTAGCAAGTTAAATCCTCATTTCTACTGAGATTACAAAGGCAAGCAAAACAGGCTCTGTGTAATCACCACCTGCTCTGGAATGAATAAAAAGCAGTTTGTGAGAGTTATGGGTAATCTTGAACTTCTGAGGCATTAAGACTCCTATTTTCTGCTTGATAAACAAGAGTTGCACAGAAATAAGCAAAGCAAAAGACCCTTTCCCAAGTTACTGTTGCTGTATCACATTAGAATATCTTAGAAATTGAGTTCTCTGATTAAATGTGGATTCTTCCAATGCAGGCATCCACACCAAATCACTTTAATCTCTTATTCAAAATCTTTACAGGGTGTATCATTCATCTTAAAGCAGGTGCTTTAAGATGAGTAATCCGACTTGCAAAGACTTTGGTTGGTCAAAAAAATCACATTCCTGATTTCACCAACTCATAGTATCTCCACAAAGAGTATAGGGTCCCAGACACTTCTGTCACAGAGCTGTAGTATAATTCTTTTCACTGTACTAATTTCAAAGACAATGAGATGCCATTCTAGCTAGAGATGGGAATACAGAGAATGCTCTATTTTCTGTTTTTAAAAACAAATAATGTTGCCAACAGCTCCAGATGGGAGTAACCTTGGACATTTTTAGCAACCTGGAACTTAAGCAGGTTTGATAAGGTTTTCCTGCCTTGATTTCATGACATTGGAAGTTTAAAAGAAGAAACAATTGATCTGCTAATATGACAATGAATTACTTGTTTAAGGTTACATAGTAAGACTGAGGCATAGCAGAGATCTGAATTCAGTCTCTGGGAGCCTATAGATGCCATAGAATCATAGAACCAAATGGTTTGAGTTGGAAGGGACCTTAAAGACCATCAAGTTCCAGCCTCCTGCCATGGTCCACCCTCTAGACCGGGTTGCTCAGGGCCCCATCCAGGCTGGTCTTGAGCACTTCCAGGGATGAGGCAACTACAACTTCTCTAGGCAACCTGACCAGTGCCTCACCACCCTCTGAGTAAAAAATTGCTTCCTAATAGCTAATTTAAATCTCTTCACTTCTAGTTTGAAACCATTGTTCTTTGTCTTGTCCCTATCTGCCCATGCTAAAATCCACTCTTTCTCTTCTTTATATGCCCCCTTCAAGTACTGAAAGGCTGCAATAAGATCTCCCTGGAGTCTCCTCCAGGCTGAACAGGCTCCATCTCTCTCAGCCTCTCTTCATAGGAGAGGTGTTCCAGCCTTCTGAGCATCCTCTTGGTCCTCCTCTGATGTCCAACAATTGCTCTGTCCTCTTCCTAACTGTGTTTTTTCCTCTTCAGTCCAATGACAGTGGTATAACATCTGTCCATTGGGAAAGCTGTTCTTCCAGAGAGATGAAATTTTCACTGGCTCTGTCTGACCTGGAGCTTCATCGAGAGGAGGGGAAAAACAAATTGTGGAAATATTGAGTTCAACTCAAATCTCGAAGAGGTCAGTAAAAGTCTTGCAGCGAGTTTCAGTGAGCTATGGATCAAGTCCACAAGGTTTAAGCAATAAAACACTGTGACATTCACATTAGATAGTCAATGGTCCATGATACCACACGTGAAAATCTTCTTAACACTATAAAATTAATCTATTCCATGATGACAGTCAAATATTTGTTATAACTAGAGAATCAAGGACTCATGAATTTTTAATGTTTCAATCTGAAATGCTTTCTCTGAAATTGTTTATATTTCCTGTGTTTTAATCTAAATTTCTCACACCTCTAATTTAATACATTTAATATGCTAATAATGCTGAGTAATAGAAATGCTTACAGAAAAAAAATCAGCCATGAACTCATCAATGAAAGGTCAAAAATCACTCATTAATTCCTTAGTGAAAGTACAAAGCATTAACAAATATTTGAATCAGGTTATTCAAAAATATCTAGTTTTAATGTAATTGAGTAATTATACTATGTTAAGTAAATAACAATTGACTTTGAAAAGTGGCTAATTAAGCTTCCTGATTATTAATTTAAGTGAAGTTTCCATTATGATATTACTGGATAATTTCATTAATATTTCAAAACTTGAGGAAAAGAAGGAAAAACAAAAGAAACCAAACCATCGTGGAACATGATTTGAAGTTTGAGAAAATAATCCAGTGACTTCTGCAAGTTTTCAGACAAATCTTGCTGCTCCAGGTTGGAATCCTCTAGAACACATACTAAAGGCTAATAAATAAGTGATTTACTACCCTTTAGGAATCTGCTTTAAATTTTGGCAGAAGACGGGATACTATTTTAAAAAGTTAGCTTTAAATTATTTCCAACCTGGTAGCTTCATTGCCTGAAGATTTCATATGTAGTGCGAAGAGTTGGTTATTAGCTGAAGAAACAACCTATTTCAAGCTTTTGAGGACTGTAATCAAAATATTTCCTGCCCTTAATTGGATCCAAACATTTTAACCTTGCAGTGATTTTCTAAATAAAAAAAAAAATCAGTTCTGCTTTTAATATTTTTTTCCTTTTTAAAATGTTTCCTTTCAATATATTAATTTGTCCAACATAACCACAAGCCATTATCAGGAGAGATGTCATTCCCCTGTGTGGCAATGTCATCTTCTTTTGCCTTTGCAAGAGACTTTTTATAGTTTCATTATCTGCCCATCATTCTGTTTCCAGTGCACTTTACAGTATCTGGGTTTAAGGGTTATTTTTCTTCCCATTTTTAAAGCATTTTCTTCTAAATTTGGAAGCTGCTGCTGCCACAAGCCATTCTTTCATTCAGCTGCATATCCCAGGTCTGAAACCCATCCTAGCATCTGTTCCCTGAAACCTGAGCAGATGGAAGAGTCCAGGAGGGACTACTTGTGCCAGCATAAGGTAGCTTTGTTTTTCTGTGGTAAATGCTCTCCAAGAGTAAAACTGAACCCCAGACAAACTTGTCAGGAAACCTAGAGTAGTTAAGGGAAGGGATCAGTAAGTATATACAGTAGTATATATGTCTTTGAGGGGAAAATGAACAAGTTGATATTAGCTAAACTACAAAGCAACTATATTTTCAAATGTATTTATGGGCATGGTGAGTAATTTTCCTTTAACTATCATGTGATTGTCCATATGACCACCTCCTGAGGAAGAGACAAGTAGGAAATCTAAACATATTTTCAGGAAAATCCAATTAAAATATGCACTCACTCCATAAATATAAGTATAAAAGGACAATTCAGTGCAAACATATGCAAGGACATTGGATACCCTGTGAGATGGAAAGAAAAGAAATTCAATATTTCATCTGTTTCTTTTGTCCTTCTTGCAAAGCAAACTAGTGACCCTGGGAACCCCAGTGAGGAATGCAACTTCTCTGCACCAGATATTTGGATGCTGAATTGTGTCTTCAACTGCATGGTGTCTTCTGAAGGTGTCTTTGGGAGACCTAACCCCATATCACTTAAAATGTGGTTCAGTGTGTTTTTTAATTAATTGAATAGGAGTCTGTGGTGCCTGAGACCCAGTGAGGGCTCCTCAGTCATTGAGAGAGGCCTGGCAGTGAGATGAGCAGAGTAAGGAACACCAGTTCTGAGAAAAGCACTGCTTGAGGGAGAGCAGCTTTAGCTGCACATTACATCTCAGCTCTTCAAGTTTCCTGTGTTTCTTTTGGAAGGAGTGCAGCATTAGCCTTCACATGGAGGCTGATTCTGAATCCTAGGAGTTAAAGGCTTGGTAGGGAGTTTTTTGTCTAATTGATGCGGGCATAGTCGCTTTAAAGTCTCTCAAGGGTACATTTCTTTTAATGGCTATTTTTTCAATTGTGCACACAGAAAAACAACATTGATTTTATATCATGCACAATATAGCATAAGGAAATATCAACAAACATCTCCTGTAAAACACAATGCCTCTGCTTCCTGACTGAGCCATTGACAACACCATTTAATTCAGGATTAAATTCTCCCCATTATGTACTCCTTGTATTTCTTGACTCCTTATCATCTTGCCTTTACAGTTTTCACTGAATTATTCTGTTCTTGTTTTGTAGTGAAATAAGCATAATGCCAACCTTTTATTGACTGATAAGCCTTCTGTCTCTCCTGACTCTCCCTGTGGGTGAGGACACTGCCCAAGAGGACCTCCTGGAGTTGGAGAGCCCTCACCATACAGAGAGTGATTGCACATGCTGGGTTATCCTTATAAAGCTTAGGAATCCTGAAACCATGTGTGTAGTACAATTGCATTTGACATCATGAATCTGTAATCCATCAATACTGACAGAGCTTTAAATGGTTTTGTAAAATAAATTTCATTTGAATACATTTTTTGGCTCACTTAATTTAGAAGTCTTTGTGACAGAAGCTACCAGCAACTTTTAAAAATAATGTGAATTGGCTTATTTTGACCAGAAAGAACCCAATGAGTTAGGATGTTCTGGAAAATAGAAAAGGGAAATGTTGTTTATATTTTTAAAGAACTAAAAAATATCCCGGTCCCATTAACAGGATTTTGCTATTAAAATAATAACTTATTCAGAGACGCTTTGCATTCCTAGCTGAGCAATTAGACCAGGCTTCTGGAAGCTGTGCTTTAATTCAGCTGTCGTGTTGACTTGCCTCGGGAGTCAAAAAAAAAAAAAATCTTCAACTTATATGTGTAGACAAAAAAAGATTAAAATTTTTGTAGAAGCACTAAGATTTTTTTTCCATACTTCTACTTTTGGTGAGTACTAAAGAGAAATAAATATTCTTATTTTCAGACTGGTCACATTGAGATAAACACATGTCATTTTCTGTCTGGATTTGTCCAGCTGTCTGCATTTATTCAGGCTGTGTTAATTCATCCTTGTTAAAAAGTGACATATATGAGTAGCTTTGAGAAAACAAGGTAGTTCCCTTACACTCTGAATAATGAAAGATTTTCTGCCCATTGAATTTCATAACTTTTAGCACTGTAAAAGGATGTTATTTTATTTTTTTCTAAAAAATTCTTAGATTTTATTATCAAACTTAATCCAGGAAATTTTTGAAGAAATCATATTCTTGCAGTTTTCATCTAATAGGAAAATACCATTCCTATGCCATCTTCCACTTATAAACCTTCTAGTTCTGTTATCATTTGAAGGGGGAGAATATACTTTAATGGTCATCCATATAAGGAAAGACAAAAATAATTGTTCACATAGACCCACATGGAGGAAAAATCTTCAGTAACAGGAACAATTTTTGTTTGACTTCAACAACACTTAAAATAATGTGGCATGAATTTTACCACACTGTTTTCATTCAGCCCATTGCAGTGCAGCATGATCAGCCACCTCAGATTTACCCAAGAAAAGTTATGTCATAGTAACCTGGTCACCTTCCACAACAAAATTTTGTCCTCTGTTGGCATGGGGAGAGCAGTGGTGATTTTACCATGGACAGAAAAGCTTTCCACATTGATTGCCACAGCATTCTTCTAGACAAACTGGCAAGACCCAGACATGAGATTGTCTGATGGGCAGGGAAATTCTAATGGGGGTAGGGAGCAAAGTTTTTACTCAGGTTGGCAGCCTGTCACAGGTGGGATCCTCTAGGGATTGATACTGTGCTCCAGAGTTTACAACAGATTCCCAAAAGATCTGGATGGCAGGATTGCTCTCATCAAGTGTTCTGATGACACCAAGCTGGGTGTTGAGAAGGACACACCAGAAGGAAGGGATCTCACAGAGAGACCTGGATAGGCTGGAAGAGTGGCTTAGTGAAAACTGCATGAGGTTTAACAAAGGCAAGTGCAGATTCCTGCTCCTGGAACGACACAAAGAGCCTTTTGAAGGTTGGGCTTGTGTGGATGGGGAGCAGCCTTGCTGAAAGGGGCCCTGGACCTGGTGGATGAGTGGCTGAACACGTGTCAGCAGTGAAGCTGCTGCAATAACGAAGGTAAAAGAATGTAAATGAAGGAAGGTAAACGAAGATAAATGGGATCCTGGGCTGCATCCACAGGGATAGAGGTGTATTTGTCAGGCCTGGATTACAGTGCCCAGCTCACGTCCCCACAATTCACAAAATATATGAACAGACTGGAGAACATCCAAAGGCAGGCCATGAAATGATCAGAGGGCTGAGAGCCTCCTCTGTGAGGAAAGACTGATGGATTTGAGTCTTTTAACTTTGAGAAAAGCTGGCTCAGGGGTGACATCCTCACAGTATTCCAGTACTTTAAAGGGCACCTAGAAAAAGGCTGAAGGCTCTGTGTTCACAGGGAGTCACAAGGAGAGGACAAGGAGCAACGAGGACAAGCTGCACAAAGAGAGGTTTAATCTCAACATAGGAAGTGAACATGTTACAGTAAGAACAATCAATCACTGGAATGACCTCCCTGGGGATGTGGCTGAGTTCATATCACCAGGGGTTTTCAAGATGTGACTGTATGATGTGCTAGATGATCTCATTTTGGCTCCCTTTTCCACAAAAGATTGGATCAGGCAGTCTTTTTAAGGTCTCTTCCTACTTGGGCTATTTTATTATTGTTTCATATGGCTTTGCCCCAATCCCTCACAGGGGTGATATAAAATGAAATTCTGACCTACTGTTGTAGAATATAAGCATACAAGCATGCACATCTCAGCTGATGATAAACAGTAAGATACCATACCTGGACCTCATAAGAAAATCTTGCAGCTGTAGGACAGATCTAGGTATCCTTAATGAATTTTGCAAGACCATTTTTATAAAGGAAGCCAGTGGCTGCTTTCTTGAGTCATTTAACTCAGTAGGAATAAGGACTGAAATGAAAATTTTGAAGATTAATAAAAACATTTTGGAATACAAGAAGAAGAATCAAACCTCCCTAACCATTTCATCTGAATAGGCTCTGTAGTGCTCATGCTAACAGAAAACAAGCAGAGATAACTGAGAAACAGATGAAGCAATTGAAAGTGCATACTTATAGTCATTTTCCCACACAATTTTAATGTAAGCAAGAATCTAATCTATGTACAGAGCTGAGTGACTCCCAGCACATATAAGCATGGGTAACAATCTGCATTTTGTGCTACAGATGGCTTCTGCAATTTTTACTATTTGAAGTATCATGTTGTCCTGTGTCACTGAGTCTCCAGGGTCCCAAACCTGCTCTTTTTTTGTTTGTTATTTTATTTTTAATATATAACAGAAAAAATTTTCCCCTCCATTTAACTCACGAAATAAAGTATTAAACCAGGAGCTCTGTGAAGCTGAATTAATTTGTGTCTGTGGAGCACTGTGAAGCACTGTAGGGAGACATCTCTTAAAATTGCAAAATACTTTTGCTGTTACAGTCAAACTCTCAGTGGAGTGATATGAAAAGAATGTTAAGTGTGAACAAATGTGCAGTTTGTGAATGGTGCAGACATTTACTGACTGCAGTGAGCAAGTGCTGGTGTCTACCTCATCCACTCAGCCACGAAAACAAACACTCAGCACTAATTGCAGCTTTTCTCCTTGGAAAACAGGTGTATTGAGCCCTTCTTAAAATTCAGGAAAGAGGGTGGCATGGAAAGAGAGTCTATTTCTTTGGTGTTGACATTTTGAAGTGCTGGGCCTCACAAGGTAATGACATACTGTGAAATGATTAAGTGGAAATTAGTGTGTTTGCTTATCTTCCTCCATTTTCATCCTTTGAATAAATGCAGTTTCACAGTTTTGCTTTTTTCTGTGGGTCACTTTTCCCTCCAGGTTTGAAGTAAACTGCTGCAAGGTGTTCTTGCCCTAATCGGCTTTGGTCAGGCTTTTTAGCACAAGGTCAGGAACAGCACTGGCTGTAGTGCTCAGTGTCTGCCTCCAGAGCTAGGGTGGGATTTGTGTCCAGGTAATTCTTGGTCATTCTACAAAAAAAAAACCACAAACAAACAAAAACAAACAAACAAACAAAACCCACAAGAAAATATGCAAAAAGGGAAAAATATGGTACTGAGATTGGTTAACAGTGAGCAAGACCAAGACACCAATATCTCACCTACAAAGAAGAACACTTTAGCCACTGGAGATGTAAAATGTTTCAGGATACTCATCCCGGAGTACTTTTGCTCATAAAGAGATTGGTATCAAGCATCTGATTACTCTGACGTGCTTGATATCCCCTATGGGATGACACTCTGCAGGGCAGTGGGGAATCCCAGGGTCACCTGGCTGCACTCAGGGCTGTTCTGGCTTATTCAGCAAGGAGGTGATAAAAGCTCAGGAGCCCCTCTGTCCACAGGCCCTTGTGTTCACAAGGTAGAGGCTCCTATCAATCCTCTTTGGTACCAGTGACCATGATTGTGTGGTCCCCATGGACTGGGAACACAACAGCCTATGATACCCCTTCACAGGGTTCATATAAAAAAAAAACTGATAAAAGCAAATTTATTGTAATTTGGATCAACTTCCTTATGTAGAACTCTGCAATGAAACACTGTTATGGTTTTATGAGTGAAAAACAAGTGATCTGTAGTGATCTGTAAACACTCCCACCTTTACTTACAGTAGAAATGAGACTTAGCTTTTCCCTTTAATATCTGTGTTATTTATCTTACCCTCTGTAGCTGGACATTTTCCTAAAACACAATAGGGTAAGGTCAGCTTTCACAGATTCTGTAAGTGGGCTGGGAGCTGCCACTGAACTAATGACTAATTTTCTCTAGCTGCAGAACATAGACAGGAACAGCAGGTGTTTATTTTTTTTCCTCCTTCTGATGTATCATTTAGAAAGGAATATGTGTAGAAATAATTAGAAAATATGAAAAGATAAATTCTTGGACATGACAAGTCTATCTTGTGATAAGCTGGTGAAGAATAATGGAAGCATCAAAACTTTCAGAGCAACCAAAGTTTACAGAGCAGTTAAAAAGAGACAAAAACTTTCTTTCCCAGTCTTTAACTACAGTAAATATCATCATCCAACGCCCTCCCAAAATGATTCTGCCATTTGCCATACAACTGAGAAAGAATGGCAGGAATCCTAGATGAGAGAGGGGATAAAAGCAAAGCACAAAGGATTAAGTGACTCATGCAAGATTGCACAGGAAATCTGGCAGAGATGCTGCAGGGTTCCCAAGTTCTATCCTGTCCACACCAGAGCAGAAAAGTTGGACAACCAAGCTGGGTACTACACAGTCCTGTTTGGAAATATTCTGAAAATGTGCTATTTTTCATTATTGCAATTATTAAAATTACCATTTGCTGCAACTTTTCATATTACTACAAGAGTGTTCCTGAATTTTGGCCAGAAGGGTTTCTTTAGAAACAACATAGAAATTCTAGTCAGTCTCACAATGTCTTTAGGTATGGAAAAATCAGACCAAATAGCTAATTCAATTAATGTACCACTAATATTTAGGATGAGACAGCTATAACAGGAGAGCCTAGGACAGCTTGGTAAGGTATTTGGCGTGATTGTAGATTTTTGTATCACAGATTCTTGCATTTAGCCAACAGCTAGAGACCCACTCAGAGGGCTCTTGTTGGTTGCTGTAGCTGATCAGTTAGTTGGATTTTTTTATGGCTTTGGCTTAACATCACTCTTTAAATAAGAACAAAAAAAAAATATTGTCATCCTGAAATAACACAGAACATTCATATTTTCAGCTCTAAAACAGTATTTCTCCAGGCACAGATATCTGCATCGTACATTTCTTCCCAGGTTTAGTGTTAACAATATGCTTAAAATCCTACTAGAAAATACTTTAATTAAGCACAAAAACTGTGCATGAATTTACAAATTCAGCTTCCTGCGTCTTAAAATCAATCCCTGTAGAACACAGTAAAAATGTCATAGAATCATGGAATCATGGAATGGTTTGGGTTGGAAGGAACCTTAGAGATTACCTAATCCAACTCCCCTGCCATGGGCAGGACACCTTCTATTAGACCTGGTTGCTCAAAGCCCCATCCAGCCTGGCCTTGGACACCTCCAGGGATGGGACATCCACAGCTTCCCTGGGCAATCATGGGAACGCCAGTGCCTCACCATCCTCACAGTAAAGAATTTCTTCCCAACATCCAATTTAAACCCACCCTCCTGCACTTTGAAGCTTGTCCTACCAGCTCACTTCAGGCAGCCCATTTTGCTGATGTACTTGCTGTGTACAGCTGCTGACCCCTCCGACCTCAGCAAACACAGCCCCTGCATCTTCCTGCTCCTGCAGAAACCTCAGAAGAGCTGAAAGCTTGGATAAATTGCCTTTCCTCTTAAATGTGCTCCTGGGTCATGGTGGTTTACACGGTTTCTAATCTCTAGACAGTGATTTCTTTTCCTAGGTGAAAAAACTTCAGTACTTAAATCGACAGATGTGTTGTTTGTTGCTCTTGTGGTTGCTGTTCTCTTTTGTTTATGAGCTGGGATGCCAAACTTCCAATCTCATTTCTCATGCGTTTTCTGCATCACTAACTGTTTAAATTTCCTGTGCTTGGACTGCTGTTACTTCTCTCTAGCAATTCCCTCCAACGTGGCTCTGTTAAAATTCAGAAACAGTTATACAATCACAATAGATAAAAGACCAGATGGCATCAATAACTGCTAATATACCCCCATGTTTATGCTCCAGCACGTGTCTGATGGATGGGATAAGTGCTAGTCACTGGTATTCTGTTTTGTGTCATTGTTTGCTAAGGTTTTTGTTTTTTTTATTAACCATATGCTCCCTAGGAAGCCTTGAAAGCATTTCACATGGCTCCCCGAAATATACACTCATTGCACCTTAAAAATGGGCAGCATTTTAAAACATAACCCCTTTTTCTTTGTAAAAAGGAAATATATTGTATGAAAAGAAACTGAGCTACTTTCTCTCCTGACTTTCTATTCCAGTTTTTCCTCCAACTGCTTTCTAAAGAAGAGCTATCTGTTCACATGTTTATTGGTCTCTAAGCTACACAGCCTCTAAAGACGTGGTTTTGATACTCTTTTTTTTTTTAATCCAAACACCAGAATAGTTATCAACATGACCAGACAATATTCAGAGTCATTTTGATTGTTCAATCTCCTAAGACTCCTGACACTCCTTAGATGTTTGTGAAAGCAGTGCAGCACACAGACTGTCACACACTGATTCCCTGTGCAGTCAATGCCATCCTAGTTGTGCTTTCCCATCATTCATGCAGTCAGCTTTCATCTGTCAGCCTTAGGTAGCAGGGCTCTGGATTTGTCCCATGGTCTCAGTCAGTTTTCTCCCACATGTACTCAAAGCAGAAAGATGACACTCATGGCAGAAGAATTGTTTTAGGGATTTGTGACTACAGGTAATTCTTAGGGGGAAGGGACAGTTGACCATGGCAGGGAGAAAGGCAATTTTATGCAGGCTTCACTGATAATTTGATTCTAACAAAAGGATTAGAGCAGTCTGGTTTTCACCAGCTCAATGGGGATTCAAAAAGTATCCTAAACCACAGAATACCCTGAGCTGAAAGGAACCCACAAATATCATCAAGGCCAGCTCCTGGGCCTGCACAGGACAGACCCAAGAATCACATCACGTACCTGAGAGCATTGTCCAAACACTTTGCACTCTGTCAGGCTTGGTGCTGTGACCCTTTCCCCTGTTCCAGAGTGTGTTATTTGCATTTCAAGTGGCTTTTAGGGCAGAGTTTGTATTTCTTAGCTTCCCAAAACTTACCTAACTAAATTAGACATCCAGCAATGTAAGCATTGACATCTGAGCAAGTTTCTTGAGTTCCTGTTATAGTTAATAGAAAACAAGTCCACAGAGTCAGTGAAGCATAGGGTGAGTCATTAAACCAAACATAGGTATCGACTTTAGGATGACATAAATCACACCCTACTCTTCATTGATCACCTAGAAACCCAAAGACAACTTTTAAACATGCTTCTGTCACCTTACGTTGTCTCATATGGTAGCTTAATTAGCGTGCTTTGCCTCCCACCTTAGTTTCTTGACTTGTGAAAGTGAGATTGTACAATCAGCCACCCAATTTGCGAGAGATGAAGATAATGAGTTCATGTTTGTACAGCGCTGAGGAAATATTACATCCAACAAGCTGTGCCTTAACGATACAGTCTTAACCCATACAGATGAAGACACACTGTTTACACAGAGACAGCCAGAGAGCCATAAGCTCTGGTTATGCTGGCAGCCCTTCAGGGTCTCTACATGGCTTTCAACATTAGGTATTTTGTAAATAGGAACATTAGGGCAGATATGTTGGAAAACTTTCCTAGAGTAAAGCAGAACGTTAGCAACTGAGAAGGGATCACGGGGTTTTTTTATGTATATCTCCTATGACAATTGCTAATTGTCAGCTATAATGTAGCTGTTTTCCTGTGATCTCTTCTCTTTCTCCTGAGGTGATACAGATGATTCTGATGTCACATATCTATGTTGGCTACCAAAAGTCAAAGAAATGCCTTCAGATATTTCAGGATGAAAAGAGAGATAAATATAATTAATTTTCATTGCAAGTAAGGCAATTTGTTCCAAAATTTCTGAAATGTTCATATATCTGAGTCAGGGTGTTTCATAACTCATCATATTTTCAGCTGATGTTTTATAGCTTTCCTATGTCAGAAGGAATAACTGATTGTGGTAGTTAAAAACATGGATCCATGCAGAGTTATTGTTATCCTCTATATGCTATACAAATATCTTAAAACAAATCTTGGCTACAGTATTTCATCAAGGCAGCTGAGTATGATAAATCAGTAACAGTTGAAATCTGTGGTATCAAGACACAAAAATTGCTCACTTACTCTCCTGGCAAAATTTTCAGCAGCAGTTAAAAATTGCCATATCCTTAGAGGTGGTAAGATACTGTAGACATGAGATAATCTCTGAGGTGATAAAGTCAAATGATAAAACTTTACATTATAGCCACGTATATAAAAGATGACTGGATGGCATAATCCTTTTAGAAGAATAAAACTACCAACATAGAACTAATCTACTGAGCAGCAGTCTGGTTTAATCTGCTCCTCCCTGAAGTAAAAATGGAAATTACAGTCAGAAAGGCTAAACAGCACAACCACATACTGTTCTCATGGAATAATGAAAGGCAATCAGGATGGAGGGCACGCACACATCAGGAGTAAAAAAAAAAAAAAAAATCAACCCAAAAAAACCCTAAACCCAAAGGGAAATGTAAGTCTATTTCTTATCTGAAAAGAACTAATAACAAAGGAACAAGAAAAAGTAATATTCAGTATTCAAATACTAGTTAAGTGATGTTGGATTATTAAATCTATTAATTTTTAAGATGAGGATAAGGGTCCAATATAAGAATAAGAAAAAAGTAGACTAAGGAATTTTTCAGGAAATAGGTGTGTTCAACACAACAGTATAGTGAGCAGCCAGTAATGAGTGGTACCCCTCAAAAGTACATACTGGGACCAGTACTAATTAATATATATTCATCAGTGAGTGGGGTCAAGGGCACGGTCAGGAAGTTTACAGACCACCGAGCTGAGTGGTGCAGTGATATTGGCCTGAGGGAATGGATTCACCAGAGGGACCTGGACAGCCCCAAGGAGTGAGAGGGACCATGCAAACCTCATGAAGTTCAACAAGGCCAAGTGCAAGGTCCTACACCTGGGTTGGAGCAATCCAGAAACAGATTGGAGGATGAAGGGATTGAGATCAACCCTGCAGAGGAGGACTTGGGGATGCTGGTGGATGCAAAATTAGAGATGCACTGGCAAGGTGCACTCATAGACCAGAAAATCAATCATGTCCTAGGCTGCATAAAACAAAGCATGGACAAAAGGTCAAGAGAGGTGAATCTGCCTCTCTATTCCACTTTTGTGGGAGTCCACCAGCTATAGGACCCTGAATATGCTGTTGGAGAAAGTTCAGAGGAAGCCATGAAGAAGCTCAGAAGGGTGCAGCATCTCTCAGGAAAAGACAGGCTGAGAGAGTTGGGTTTGACCAGCCTGGAGGAGAGAAGGCTCCAGGGTGGCCTTATTTTGGCCTTTCAGTACACAAAGGGGGCTTATAAGAAAGATCAAGAGAGATTTTTACCAAGAGGTCTAGTTACAGGACAAGAGGAAACAGTTTTACACTGAAAGAGGGCAGATTTAGATTGGACCTAAGGAAGAACTTTTTTATAATGAGAATGGCAAGACACTGGAACAGGTTGTCCAGGAAAATTGTGGATGTCCTACCATCAGAATGGTTCAAGGTCATGTTGAATGGGGCTTTGAGGACATGGATCTAGCAAAAGATGTCCCTAACAGGTAGGATTGGAACTAAGTGATCTTTGAAAGTCTCTTCCAATTCAGATCATTCTGTAATTCTAACATTGATTCCTGCTACAAAAAGTGATTTCTATTTTGAAATGATCTTCCATGTATAACATATTGAAAACATCAGACATCATTATTCCACTATAATCAGTAGTAGCAGAGTCTGAGCTAGAAATCAGTCACTGGCTCTGGGTGCCACATGTTACAAAAATTTCTGAAAAACTTGGGAGAGTGCAAGAGATACAGAAATCCCCAAAACAGGATAGCAAGAATGTGGCAAGCATGACCTATGAGACAATCAGAAAGTGAAATTATGGGAAAGTATAAAACAGTCCTCAAATATGCAAAAAATTTGTATTTCATGTTCTCTGTGAAAGAACAAGAGGAAATCAGTAATAATTTGTAAGAATGATTTTAGCTACAGAACAGCATGTATGAGGATGGTGATATGAAGTGACAAAGCTGCTGTCTCAATCACTGGATATCTCTAAAAATGCATCAGACAAGGTCAGAATATCTAAACAAGAAGATTGTCTGAACAGTCACTCAAGGACCCAGCAGTTACAGCTCTGTTCCCCAAATATATTCTCACTGTTTCGTGTGGAGAGAGCAGAGAGGGCAGGAGCTAACAGATGGGCTCTGCTCATGAAAAGCTATAACTGGATCCTATTCAGATTATCTGAGTTATACAAATGGATCCTTTTGAAAACTCTCTTATTGCCCTGTTCATAGGGGAGCTAATGTGGAGGTTGTCAGAGACAGCCCCATTATGTGAAAGGCACTAACAAAGGAGGTTGGATTAGCCTGTGTTTGGAGCACCCCTTCAATTGCTATCCAGATCCTTTTCCTATAACACACAGAACAAGAAAATATCTTGAGTACATTCTGTCTGTAAGTAAGAATAATTGAATGAAGAAGTTTGCTCACTCAGACTTTTTTAAAGAGAGGTTTTCACAGACATTATTGTAAGTTTGACAATCAGCTGACATTAATTTCCGGTGGAACAGGAAACTTTTTATGGGAATATATTTATCTTGTTTCAATTAATGGTCCCTGGAGAAGGTATATCTTCTGCTAGTATTTCAGCCTCTGTTTTCCCTCCAAGCGTTCTGCTCCTTATCAGAGTCAGTGTCTGACTCCTCACATCTCCTTGGAAGGTCTGCAAGTTGCCATCTGTTATCA
Source organism: Cinnycerthia olivascens (assembly GCA_035048155.1). Taxonomy (NCBI): domain Eukaryota; kingdom Metazoa; phylum Chordata; class Aves; order Passeriformes; family Certhiidae; genus Cinnycerthia; species Cinnycerthia olivascens. Next base: position 142,868,666 of record JAWWMU010000106.1, read on the forward strand.
GATTGCCCTGCCTGGTGCAACACCCTCTTCACCAGAACCCATTGCTGCTCTCCTCTGGCCCAATCCACCTCTCTTTCAGGTCACTTCCCTGCCTTTAGGCACAAACAAACATAAAACACAGCGATCCTTCCCTCGCTGTCTCCCAGCCTCCAGAAACCAGGGATGCAGAAGTGGCTAATTGAGTATGGCATCTTGCTGGACTTGAATGGCATTGAGGAAAAGCAAGTGTGATTCAGCTAAAGGCTATGTGGGTATGTCAGCACTTACAAAACCCCAACTGGACAGCACAGGAGTATGAAATAATGCTTCTTTAAAAAGTGAGGCCCTTGAGGTTTAGCAACACATTCATTAAATGCACTGGTGCCCAGAAGTTATTTTGGTTTCAAGCCTTTGACCAGAATGAGGTCACTCTACATTTGCTTTCCCATTAAAGGAATATTTTAATCTTGAAATATTTATGCTGAGCCTTAACAGTGTTGATTTTTTAGGGGCTGCTTCTTTTGTGACACAATACTTTTCCTGGCTTCATTTCTATGAGGTAGATGCATCAGGAGAATCCAACTGTGGATCTGGTTATTTGTACAGGAGAACACATGGGATCAAACCCAATATCTCTGCCTCTCACATACCTTCAGAAGGCTGCTCCAAATTTTCCACCCATAATTTCTTCTACTTAAGTTAAAATCTCTTCCCGTGTAACTCACGGTGGACTTTATATGAAGATTTAAATAAATTATTTTAAACACCTTAAGAATGTAAAGAAATACAAGCAGGGTCTTCTTTCTAGCATGCCTTCACCTGAAACAGAGCACACCACCACTTAAAAAAAGACTTTTCAAACTGAAAAGCAAAATAAAAAATAAATTATTACCAAATTGATATATATATAGGAATTTGAAGAAGTAAGAAACAGACTAGATGCACTAAAATTATGCCTCATTTCCTTAGGAGAGGATAAAAAATATTAGTATTGAGATCAGTGACAGCACCTTGAGGAAGCTGGTGACATATTTTGAAAAGACATGTGGAAACAGACAATGTAAAAGGCTGTGGAAGACAGGTTTTATGAATAAAAAGAAGCATCAAATTCCACTTTTGACACACTACCTTCTAAAATTCTGTAAGTTTGTTGCCCTCAAATAGTCCAAGAACAGACAGTCATACTGACAGGTCTCAAATGGTCAATTTGAAAACCTGCTTCAAATCTACTTACTGAGGTATGAGATTCCTATCAGACCCAGTGATGCCTCTTATAAAATATTTATTGCTTTTCTGTTGAAGGCTAGTGCAGCAGCTTCATAACTTATCAGTCCTGGATGAGGAATTCAGAGTGCTTCACACTAACTAATTTAGCTTCTCTTTGGCCTAAAGGAATAAATATAATAAAATATACTGGACAAGAGATATGTTCTAAGTTCCACCATTGTTTTGTGACTTGAAGTTACAGTTTTCAAGGGCTGGGTAAGGTTTAATCACCTGTGAGACCTTATCACACAAACCCAGCAGACAGTTGCAGATCTCAGATGGAAACTTTTAAAAACATTTTTATTCAGATGAAAAGAATGATTTCCTTAGTCAAGAGAGACTGTAGGCATTTTTCCTAACATAATCATCATCAGCTGCCAGATCAGGATGCACCTTCCTGGAATACTGTTTCCTCCCACCAGGTGTTGTTACATGAAGATCAGAGGAGAAGAACATCCCTAAGGAGCAGCTCCTCATCGCCTGATTGCTCATTCTGCAATAGCCCTCACTAACAGGATTCTTCTCCTTCTTTGAAGCTACACAGCCATAAAATAAAAAAAATACCACTTTAATCCCAGAACTGAAACTCCTCATGGCAAAGTCAGAGTGACTCCAAACTAATTCAGGCTCTTGGGTTGAATTCTTGGCTGAAATAAAATCAAAAATAAAATATCGCCATAATAAACACCATAACTTGCATCCTCTTGAAGTAACAGAAGACTTTCCATGGATTTCAGTAGGCTGTGATTAAATGGAGAAAACAAGCCTTACTAGGTAGATAAAAAATGTAAGTGCTGAATAGGAAGACAGCCTACCTGCCACAGCCAGGTGTTTTAGCACAGAGCAGCTACACACACAGAGGAGTGTTCAGCATAGCTGTCCAAAGCCCTTCCGTGAAATTTTATGGAAGGAACAAGGTAGAAGTTAAAGTGTTCAGAGGTAGGAAACAAAAGGGAGTTGCTTACTGCAGACAAGAGAAAGGAAAATGTCTTGCTGATTAAAATTGACCACAGACAAAGCAGTTGAGTACTTACTGAAAGATTACACCTTTAGGAAATGTCCTGCTCTCTCTAGAGGTGCCATTTGATGCTTTGTCCACTGTTTCCATGACCTGGATAAAGTTGTGATTGTTGAAAAACAGCTCTTACTACCCTGATATGGTCCAGAGGCAGATTATGGTGGGGAAATCTCTGCATCAAGTCCTGTCAGAGGCCTCTACAATCTCAGGGCAATTAACCCAGCCTCGGGGGTATTTCCTCTGCTCAGCCCCAGCTACTCCTCTGCCATTGCCTGTAAACCATTGCCCCAGCCCACTCTCACCTGCTCGTGTGAGCTGGCAGCTGCCCAAGGGTTCTGCTGTCTGCACAGGGTCAGCAATGTATGGTAAATGTGGTGGGAATGTGGTGTAAGTGTATGGTAAATGTGATGGAACTGGTGAGTGTATGGTAAATGTGGTGTAAGTGTATGGTAAATGTGATGGAACTGTCAGGTATGTGTGTGGTAAATGTGATGGAACTGGTGAGTGTATGGTAAATGTGATGCCACTGGGGACAGGGCACACAAGACACACAGGGCACACAGGGCACACAAGGTACACACCTTCTCAGCACAAATCCAGAACTCACCAGATATAATTTTTCTTGCCCAGGCTAACTGGAGAACATGTCAATGGCCAGGCAGCAAGCAGCAAAAAACATAGAGGAAAAAGAGCTGAAAAAAAATTTCTTCACTAGGAAGGCAGCTAGGAAGTATTTGGCATTGTGCATAGCTTGGACATCCAAACCAAAAAATGTAATTGTTTTTACCTTGATTTTGGGAAAACAACAAGTCAAGAATGTGATTTTTTCACTAAATTTATCTCCAACTGAGTACCTGTCATCTCCACTCCTTCTTCTGTTTTCATCACCATCATCTTCCAGTCCTCATCTGTCTGGGAAATGTGCTCATCTGAGGTCTTCATTTATCCATTGGGCACTGAATACCCCACAGCTCAGATTTCTCTTAGACTGAGCATTCATTCAACACACATTATAAATCTTGTATACCTGTGAATTCTCAAGTGAGTCTAAAATTTGCAGGTTTATAGTAAACAAAAAAAACCCCAAACAAACAAAAGAGCACACACACACACAAACACACACAAATAAATCCATCCACAAATAAATCCATCCACAACTTTTCATGGTTTAGAGCTCAAAAAATGATTGCTTCTGGAGTAACATTCTACTGAGATGTCTGAGAACTCAGGAAGGGCCAGGGGATCACAAGTAATTGTGTTACAGCTATTTAATGAGCTCCCAGTCACCTGCCAAATCACAGTAAATTTGATATTTATTTTCATATGCTATGCCACCTACTGTGTGAAATACATTCTCTGAAATCACTATTTGACTTGTTAAGTAGTTAGAGCACTTGCAGATAGCTGTTAATACTCTGAGGATGCTTATTTACAATCAGGTCCCTCTTCATTTAAAATGCATATATGAAAAGCAATAGCAAAACATTGCTAGATGATTCACATTGTTTCTCTCTGCTTTTCATGAAGGCCTTGGTGAATAACAGAGTAAATTATCAGTAAATTTCCCATAAGAATTTGAAATTAACTTGTTTCATCTGTGCTTATGCAAGTTTCATTCTTTCTGCAAATATGCAAGTAATTGCTTTTTATTGTGGAAAGTTTATTTTATGGAAAGTGAATGTAGAGATGCAGTTTTTACATGACAGTATTTGTGCTGGCAATGATTGTGTAGAGCTTGAGAAAGAAACATGAGTTACCTGAGACAGCAGCACAGCTTAGCCTTTGAATACCCCAAACCAGTCTGCAAGTTAAATATCAGTTAAAATAGTCATTAATTATGTTATCGTAGCAAGTTAATTGGACAAAGTGAGAAACTGTCTTTCTGTATTCTAAACCTGGAAAACAAGTCGCTAAATTAACGTATTATTCATGTGCACTTCTCTTCAGATCTAATTGCTGCCTTCTTTACATGTCTTTTCTATGCAAGAGAGTTTAATGACTATGAATAGATATTATGCTTTTGGGGCAATTATTACATGGTTTCAGACTTGACCTCCTTGAGTATAGAAAGAGGCAGCGGATTAAACTTTATGGGCTGCCATTCTTTGTGTGGGACAACACTTCAATGACATTTTCCCAGGCTCTGGTATCAAAGGCATGGAGCATTTGAGAGAGAAAATTGCTTTGAGATATGAATTCATGTAAAATGCAGTGGCATTTATGAGAGAGGCAAGTCAGATCCCATCCAATATCACACTTCCTTGATACAAGGTGAGAGAGACACTATGGTTTGACTGTGCAGGAGCTGTACCCAACTTACAGGTGAGCAATGTGTCACCTCTTCTGTGCCTCTCACCTGTTTTCACCAAGCCACAAGGCCTGACAGGTCCTGGACATTTGTTTGCCTTGCTCAATTCCCTGTACAGTGGTTTACACATGCATACTTAAAACCAAATTAAAAAAACCCAAGACAGACAAAGTAATTTTAGAAGGATATTACTGCTCAGGGAACATCATTACAACTTAGCCTTAATGAAATTCCTGACCTACATAATTTATACTCAGAAGTGTGAGTGATACTGTAGATGACCTATCTCCTACTAGATCCCAGTGATGAGGCTTGGCATCTTTTTAAACTGATGCATTATTATGTGTCATATTCAGACAGCCATCTGAAATTACCAGCTGTGATTAATACAATTAATTATCTACCACTATGCATGCTCAAATTTTGGTAGGACCCTTTCAGAGAGTGAGATAATTTGATATATTAGTTGGAAAATATCCAGACAGTTTATATCTAAAATGATTAGGAAGTAATAAGACGCATTTCCTGCTTTCTCAAATAATTCTGTAATGAGGTTGTAGAAAAACAATGAAGTTTACAAATAATAAATCAAAGCTATGTTAATGCTGTTGATAATTGCACTGCAAATAGAACCTGAAAACATCTTCTGGTAAAGAGTTTTTGTCATGACTGAGCAACACAGCTTTGAGGACTGACTCTGTTCACTAATTGAGGGGACAGATTGGTCAAAGAAAGAGATGACTCTGGTGGAGATGACACAATATTGCTCATCGGTGCTTTTACCTCTTAGAATTGCCTTTTGTTTCAAAAAGTGAATAAGCAACCTGGAAAGGTCAACTAAACCCAAATAAAAATTATACCTTTTCTTTGTGATCAATCTTCACTTTGTGACACAAAAAGGAAACAAAGGTTTGCTCAAAAAAAATCCTGTCAGCTCCAAAACCATATATTGTTAATATATTCTCTTTCTCAAAAAAGTCCAAAATTACCTCACTCCTCCCCCTTTTCCTAATGTTCAGGTGAGCAACAAAATATTTCTTTTCTCTGCCTTAGACATGATTCCAATAGAAATTTCTTACACTTCGACACAAAGCGTAAGATGCCTCTTATACTCCAGTAAGAAGTATTTCAGACAGAACAATGATTTCTCCATCATATTAAATTTTCACCGGTCTCTGCTGTGCTGCGCTGCAAACACACATTGTAACCTGTCTGTGAAAAAGGGGAGGAAAGTTATGAAAGGATTGTTAGGTAAACAAAAGCAGGAGATGCACAAAGGTTATGCTGTCCTTATGAGCAGTGTAGTGATGTCAATACACTTCTGTTAATAATTATATGGTGACAGAAACAGGGCAGAATACACAACTTTTTCACAGTCACATTTATGCCATGAAACAATGAAGCAATGCCTCCCACTGTGCTGCCCCAGGTGACATGTCCACACTGTGCAGGACTGTAGGATGAGGTTCTGGCCCAAGCCTGAACCTTATTTACAACCTCATGTGCCTACTGACAGCTGCAATGCTTTTTAGCTGGTGGGGGTCTCAAGAAAATGAAGTAGTAGGCATGAATCTGTGTGCATGTGTATAACACAATATAGGATTAAGAGAATGATAACATTTAAAGAAAGAACAGAAAAGGTTATCATTTGGAAAAAAATGCAAGTAACAAGACAAGACTATTTATTTGTTATAGACTGGAAAGCTGAACATATTGCCATTACCAAAACAACCTTAAAACTTCCTCCTGCAAACTCTTTTTGTGCTCAGCCCAGTTGGAAAAATCCTCTCTGAGGGTTGTTGTGCTGTCATACAGACACACAAAATCTCTGCAATGTGTTAGCATAGCACATTCACTAAAGATACACCAGTACACAGGTACATGGGCATTTGCCACGTGTTGTTTCAAATTGTTGTAAATCTTTACTTGGGAATTTTGCTGACTCCACTGAAGTTCACAGAAGATGGAAATGAGCTCAAATAAGGATGTGTAGGATGAACTTGCAAAGTCCTTTACAAGAATGTGGATCCATTTTTTACCTCCCCACACATAACCACTAAATATTCTCAACCTGTTAGTATTATCTTCACCAAGAATGGCATCTGCTATTGCTGTTTTAAACAAAATGTTCTTCCAAACCTTTGGTGTGTTTTGGCCCTGCTGCTTGCCACTGCTAAGCAAGAAAAGATTTTGTGAGGCTTATAAAGTTCTAGTGAGGTGAGTTGTGCTATCACTGAAGTCAGAACCACCCCTGCATGTGACAACATGCTGAGACTAATAATTCTGACTTTTAGTTGCTTACTGTGTGCTAAGGACATTATTTCATTGCACAAATGAGATCACCAAGTATGAGATAACCTGCTTGTATTAGACCAGGTTGTTTGGGGTCAGATTATCTGACAGAGTATCCTGTCTCCAGCAAGGATCAGCAAGTGGATACAAGGGTAGGAAAAGTAGGAAAAAGCAGGCATGCAGTTGTTCCTCTCCAGGGTACTCTGCCAGTCTCCAGATCACTTATAGCTCACAGATTTCTTGGAAAGTTGCCTTTGCTGTTGACAGCCTCCATCAGATCTGGACTCCATGAAGCTGCTCATCTAAACTTGCATCTAAACTTCTGGCACCCACAGAGTGCTTAGAGAGGGAGTTCTCTGCTCCCACTGGGTCCCCACCAAAGAGGGCTTGTTCTCACAGCCCAAGCAGTCCTTTTCTTTCTCATTGCCATCTAGCAGCTCAAACTTCCAATAAGCTGCAACTCTAAAGACAGGAAAACAAATTCCAGATGACCAATAACTCATTTTTTGAAAACTAGAGTGCCCAGAACTTTTTTCCATCTTTTTCTAGTTCACCCACACATCTCTTCTGGCTGTGAGACATTTGAATTTTAATTTCCCCAAGGATGACAGACCCGTTTCCTAAAGCAGGCTGCCAAAATCTGTCAACTCATTTGTCCTTCTGCCAAACCTCACCAGTAGTAGAGTCTTTCTTGCTCTTCCAGAAAGGAGCAACTCCATCTTTCCTGTTCTTCCACACCGCCCAGAACTTGAGAGGAAGGGTCAAGGCTCCAAGCAGGGCTGGTTCAGCCCAAACTGGGGCCACAGTTACCCGTGGTACTGGTGAGCTGCTCCCAGCTGCTCCATGTGCAGACAGCTGCCTTTTTCTGATGCCTGCAGCCAAAAGTTTGCAGGTTGTTTTTTTGTCAGAAGAGTTAAGACCTCCATCACAGACTAAATGCCAGCAGAACAACTGATTTTAGAGATGTTTTTCACTGTTTTCTGCTTCTAAATACTTATTAATGATAAGTATTTAAGTGCAAATTATTTTTTCCTCCTTTGATAAAAAGTAAACTGTGAAGTTCCTGTGAATGAAAAACAATGTAGTGATTGAAAATAATTTTAACAGATGACTCATAAGTCTACATTGGTTTTTGCATTAGCAAATAAAAATTGGTCAGGATAGATGGAAAAAAGTACATTGAAGTTTAACTACCAAATGCATCTTCCAAGCCCTCATTACCAGACCCTTTTCAAATGAAGTCTTTTTCATCATAAATCACCCAGCTATGTTTTGCATTTGCAAATTTTTTTAATTAAAAAGCAGAAGAAAAATAGAATGAGCACTCTTAGTGGCATTTCTCAAGAACAAAGGACCCTCCAAAATGCAAACAATTAGAGAAGTCTAAGTTATGTACGCATTCACACAAAGGGAAAAAATCCCCCCCAAAAACAATGAAGGAGGAATTATTGTGTCAAGTGAAGGTTTTTCCAGCTTTTACTTATTCACTATTTTGCCCTTATGGTCTTCTGTTGAAACTCTTGTAATTCGTCAGCAACCTTTTAACTTGGGGGCTCTTTTTCCCATAGGACTCTAAACTTTGCCAAATTGGACCAAAACAACCTATTAGTATGTTCAGCCACTGCCTATGTTCTCCTGCTAAGATTTGCCAGTACTGGCAATTTGAGGTGAATATTGAGTGGCTGGGGGTGATTTAAAGGCTGGCTAGAATACGTGAGTACTATCTATTTTCTCTTTTATGAACATTTTCTTCCATTCTCTAATATTTGGGAATGGGAAGAAGGGACTCCTTCCCTTGAAACAGACGTCTTTTCTTTCACAGTATTTTCTGGAACTGTTTCTTCTCTTACCTATCTTTTTGTTCTCCATTATGAAATTATTTGCATCCTAGTCAGCCCAGGGAGAAGAAGATATCCCATCTTTACAAGTCCTTGAGAAGAAAGTTAAAGGATGTGTGGGAAGCACAAACATAAAGAAGTTTAATGATTTGCTCAGGATTGTGTCAATGACAGATAGAATAATATTTAATGAGGACCAAATCTTGAATTTATTTTGCCATTAATGAATTGACTTGAAACAATAAGAGCAACCTTTTTATCTCAACAAAATGAAGCAACACAATGGAGTCAGGTATTTTTTTCAGCTAACACAGTCCCCCAACGACTGACCAAAGAGCCATGTAAAAATGGCTGAGAGTAAATGCTGCTTGTCACAAGGCAATGTTAGCCAAAGAAATCTGAACATGTTCCCTTCATGGGGCTTGAATATTTACTTTTCTCCCGAGCCCAGATTACTGACCAGGATTCACATTTCTGCTGCCATCGTCCTCTCCTGAATAAAGTTTGGTGCTTATGGAATTCACCCAGCAACTTCCCAGACAAAGTCCCTCCTTAGCAAAAGAGCATTCATTGCACATTTCCCACATATTGAACCACCAGGATGTATCAAATGGATCATCATTCTGCCAAGCCTCTGTTGAAGCTGGGTCACTGTGCCAAACCACAGGAGGTGAATATCTGCTGAGTGGGTGTTGGGTCATATTCCTTTTTCAAGGACTATTTGTGCTCTTCACTTTGGGCTGCTGATCAGAGTATTTCCTGAGGATCTGAATCCCTGGGTATTGCATGCTAGAAACTTCCCAGTAAGATCAAGTGAGCATTTCTTAGGTGTTTGACTTGCAGTGAGTATTCCTCCTCCTATACTGAACACAGGGTGTACTCAACACCATTACTTATGTGTTTTCTCTGTAGTCAAGTATTCTTTGGTGCTGCTGCACTGCCTTTTGAGAGGTTTTCTACTGGTGGGTTGATAGGAAGTGAGAGGGGATTACCTGGAAGATGACCACAACACATTGCTATGAACACAAAAACCGTGAAAGCTATCCTGCTTCTGACCTGCTGCAGTATGGACCTCTGGCTCTGTGCCTGTAGAACTGTTCACCCAACAGGTAAGGCTGTCCCAGGGCTCCTGGCATGACTGTACCTCCACAGTGTCCTCTGCATTCAGCCTGGACCCACCCATCCCTGCCTTTGTGGTACCTTAATGTTTCTGTCACAGCTGTCCATGGGAAATTCCTAGACAACAATCCAGTGATTTCTCCCTGGTTCTAGTCTGTCTGTATCTGTCGGGAGAACATTCACCTCCCCAGGAGGCAACTGTAAAGTTCTTGGCAAACTGTCCTTGCTTGGTGCCTGTAACACCTCTGAAGTTCCCAGATGTGACAAAAGAAATTAGACCCAGAAGGTGAAAGGCTGGAACCAGACTCAGAATTGGACTTCAGCAGAACTTGCAGGATCGAGCCAGACTGGCCCCAGGAGATGAGGCTGGGAAATTTATAGTCAGGATAGTTGTTGGCTCTGGGCATCAGGCCAATCTCATTATCTTGGACACAGTCGAAGATGAACTCACAGAGTACAGACCTTGCACTGCAAACCACTTATACAGCTCTGCTCTACTAATTATCTTAGTATTGGTTTCCTTCCCAGCCTAAGCAATTGCTGGTCCTGCCTCACGTGGCACTTGGAATTCAAACTCCTGCTCACCTCCCTCACCCTGCTGCTTAGTGACCTGCTCCCTGTTAACAACCACTGAGCTCATGCCAGCAAGGCAGGTGTTTAGTTTTGGTGGTGGATGAAATTATTTCCATATATAATTGATAACGGGCTCTGGGATGAATGACAAAACACTACATTCGATTATTGAGGCCAATCTCTGAACTTTTTCCAGGTTCCATAACTGCTTCTTCTCATAAAGGCTCTGAAAAACTTAATCAGCTGAATAATTGAATCCACATCGAGAGGCCTGCACCAGTTCAGCCTACTCCTGCTAACAATGCTCTGGATCAGAGTATGGGGAAAGTCTCATAAAATGTTTTTTTCCCATAAACTGCTGTTAGAAAAAAAGCTTTTTTCAGCTGCCTGCTACATCCCTTTCTCTCTTCCCTGAATAGCCTTGTTCAGCTTCCAAGTCTCAACATGACCAAACTGAGAAACTGCTTTCTTTGCTTTCCCCACAGCCTCAGGAATTAGGGCCCACACAGAAAACAAATGCATGAGCAAAAAAACATCTTTAGGCACACACACAAATTCATCTTTTTTGATAAAGGTTTGCACGCTGTTAATTTTTTTGTTGAACTAGGCTCAGTACCATGAAAATTATCTCATGAATTAAGATTTAGAAATCACCACATTATTGGTTTTATTATAATTACCAGCACATGTGTCTGAAATAATTTTTGTCAAAGTCCCGCAAGGACCATTTTAATGGTAGCTGGGCAAGAGAAATAGAAAGCTTTCCAAGGAAAAACAAATGTTAGGCAGATTGTCTTCAACACAGGAGATACTCCTCTTTGTCATGCAACATTCATGTTTCTTGGGGTCTCTGGCATCCAGCTGCTGGTGTTTGCTTGGGGCAGGATGACATTGGTTCAAGTCTCTGCCATGCACACAGTCCAGCTGCAGGATACACACATCTGTCACAGGTTAAAAACAGCACAGTGTGCCCACTCTGCTAAGGGCTTAGACCTTACACCCATCAGGACTAAGAAAGCAACTGCTCTGGAATGAAACTGGAGTGCTGCCTCTGTAAGATAGAGCTCTAGACTGACTTCAGTGTTTATTCACTACAAATAAACATTGAAAATTATTTAAGGTGGTGGTTAAAACCTCCCTGGAACTTAAAACGAGCATGTAAGATTTCTTTATGGTCTGAGGAAAGAAAATCTTGTTCCATTGATGTCTTTAGATCAAAGATTTCTGCCACTCTCCCAAGGACAGATAAGCACACACAATCTACCATTTAAGTGTCTCAGCTTTGTTTTGTAATAAATATTGTAATAAAAATTCTATTTCAGACTGGAGGCATTTGCTAAACAAGAGTGAGGAACATTGATCTGAGCTACTTAGCTAATCAATACTTCTTTTGCATGCTTATCTGGAAACTTTTGATCCTCCCAACTCCAGCTCCATTTCACCAATTACAGTAAGAAAGGTTAAGCTTGGATTTACTTTTATAGGCAACCTGATTAAGAAAAAATATTTTTTTGCCTCTTTTTCAGTACTTACAAAGTTCATAAAGCCACCATTTAAGTAACATATTTGCATTTGAGAACGCCATTTCTTCTTGATGGCTTAGTAAAACAGTGTGTTTGTAATGCAGATAACACATTAATTACTTTAGGAACTGACAACATATTCCTGCATATTTTGCAAAACTGTGAAGTCTGTTATGCTGAGTAGAAGGATGCTGTGTTTTAGTGTGTTTCCCAGTACAGAGTGCTGAATTAGGGAGAAGCAAAGGAGACCTTCAGACAATAGAAAGAAACAAAAAGGTCACAAGCCTTAGTATTCTTGGGAGTTTCCATGACCCCAATAGCAGCTGCCCATTGAAGGGCAGTGGAGAGCCCCAGAGTGATGAGCTGAGGGGGTCCCTGAACCAAGGGAATCTCAGGAAGGGAGTGGAGAGACTCACCAGGAGCCACGGCTCAGCACCGGGAGACCCATGCAGGGCCAGGAGTGACATGTCCAGGGCCAGGAGTGGCCTGTCCCCATACAAGGATCCCTTAGGAAGTGCTGGAACAAGAAGCACTGCAGCTCTTGGCAGGATAGAAGGGCCCTGTAGCTCTGCCAGCTCTGCCAGGGAGGGATGGTCTCCAGAGGCAGAAGTCCCTGTCCTCTCTCAGCTCTGCACCCACCACAACTGATGCAGCTGCACAGTCAGAGCTCAGAGGGAACATGCTGCCATCCCAGCACCAGCAGGACGAGCCAGCAGATCAGTTCCTGGCTCTGAGCCTGGTGTCACCAGTAGAATTTGGGTTTTTTTCATCATGGGTTTATCTACATGACACCAGACCCACTGGAACAGATGTGGTAAACCAAGAGGGGAAAGGAACTTAGTGCAAAAGTGAGCAGGGCTGATCAAAACAGCTTTAATCTGGATTTGAAGGGGAAAATAGATAATATTAGGTTTACTAGAGATAAACTTCTCTAACAAGGTGACGCACAAATGTTTGAGGGATGGTGTGACCTTCAGGAACTTCAGGCTGCTCCAGGCTGTGCTGACCACACTGGAACCCATCAGAAACATTCCTGTAAGAATGTGCACAGCCCCTCGGCCATTGCCATAGGCCATGGGGATGGAGATCTGGGGCAGCAAACATGTAGGGATGGTTCACGGTCTCAATTCAGGCTATTTCCACAACACATTGCATTTTGATAAGGGCTCTCTGAATTAGAAACTTGGATTTAGCTGTCAAGGGAATATCATGATTTTACCGCATATTTCAACCCCATGTATTTACTGTGGGGTGACTCAAGCCTGCTGCACTGAGTACAATCCAACCAATGCATTAATTTGGTTATTTCTCAGTGTCCACAGTGGTTTCAGACCAACAGTGGAAATGAGAATAATTACAGGATGAGGTTTGTAAGGGTGAAAAGACCTCATTCTTCACTTACATCAGTGAACTGCAGATAAAGTCGGTGAATTCACAGTAATGCACTGCCCATGGCCAAATCTAACCAACAGGACAAAGCATAATGACAGATTCTCTTTATTTTTCAAAGATATACTTGGGTTTCAGGCCCTTAAATTTTCCAGGTTTCATAAAACTGACTAGTTCAAGCTTTTGTTGGCAGTTTATTTTTTCAAGTTGCTGTAGATGACAATGTCTTTGATAAATTATCTTTTTTGAATTTCTTCCTAAGCCTTTTTTCTTTCGAAGCACATTTCAGTACTAACAAGAAACAAACAATGAATTTACAACAGAGAGTTTTAAATAAAAAGAGGGTAAATGGGCATTACTACCTAGCTCTTCCAGGTCAAAATAGATGGTGAAATAATATCACTGAGATATTACCTTTTTAAACTTTAGATAAACTTGAAAGAAGACTAATAAATACATGCTTAGCAAAAAACATTAAGACAGGCATTTCTGAAAAGGGAAGAAGTAATGAGCTTGAAATTATATTTCATTATTAAAAAATCCATCCTTATTTAAGTGGGAAGGAGAAAATATTAGTATTTTATGACCTAATTCATTAAAAATAAATTAAATACTCTGAGTACTCAAATACTTCAGATAAAACTGCCTTTGCTCAAATATTTTGTGTTTTTCAGTGGATGGGGGGTATCCACTATATCTGTCTTACTGTAAGTTTTGTGCTATTACTATAAAGACCATAATTTGCCTTCAGAAAAACTGAAGGCAGTCTGACTCATAAGAAAAAGGAAACAAAGAAAAATGTTACAACTATAAACTGAACAGGGACAAACATCCACTGGTCAGTTTCTCTTAGGACATATACTCTCCAAATGAAGAGAGGTTCCGCAAATGTATATTTAAACAAGGTCAAATTTTATTAAAAATCTAGGATCATTTGCATTAAAGTTTGAAGGAAAATAGAAGATCCATTCCAGAGGCTGTTAAATGGTTTTGACTTTTATTTCTCGTCTGAGGTAGAGTCCAAAGCTGTTTCTTCTAAATTTCATATTTAGAACTAATCAAAATATTTTCTTCAAAAAAACCTGAAATACTTTGCTTCAAACACAATTTTTTCCATTTAATTAATTACATATATAGATTTGAAATCACTTACTTATAGGTGAAAGAAAAAAATTAAACTATTCTGAAAGAATCAGGACAGAGCATTAAAGTTTAGGAAAATGCATTAATTTGTGACTCAGGGAATTTCTCTCCAAAAATATATTTCTGCAAAATACTACAACACAGCCATTTTCTAGTGGCAGGTTGCTTCTGCTGATGATATCCAAAGTGGCTGCAGTTCTTGCGTGTGATGAACTGCTTGCTCAGTTTGCTTTATCTCCTTTGTACTCTCAGTCCTCTTTGCAATACACAGCTTGTCAGAATGATTCAGTGACTCCTTCCCACCTTATACTTAAAAGCCCAGCATAAAAATACCCATTAAAACTCAAATAGTATTAAACTCTCTCTTCTGTTCTAAATTCTAAAAGATAAAAAGAGGAAAGATGTAATTTGCCCATCGTCTTGCTTCAACTTAGGGTTAATTATATGTAATTATATATAAATCAAGAAAAATTTGTCAGTTTTTTCCCCAAAAACATCCAGTGATTGAGACACCAGAACTCTTTAGACAACCTGTTTTTTACTTTGTGATTCATTTATTGTGCTAGGTTAAAGTTTTAAAGAGTTTCTGATCTTAAACACTGGAAATTTCCCTTGTTTGGGGTTTGAATCCAATAGCTCTTCCTTCTATAGATCCCAGTCATGTCAGCAAGCAGGCTGTTCCTCAGGCTGGCCTGTCATACACTTGAAAGCAATTTTAGATTGTCCATCCAGTCTTCCCCTTTCAAGGCCAAGTAGTTGTTACATATTCAATTATTCCTTGTAAGTCCTGTTTTCCAGATGTCTAATTATCATATCTAGGTTTTCATCATTTAATCCATGTTAGTCTGCTGCTTTCCTGCTTTCAAAGCCAAAACCTGGGCTTTGAGCTTCAGAATATGTGT
>JAWWMU010000106.1:142884380-142900776 GCA_035048155.1 Cinnycerthia olivascens
AGCTTCAGAATATGTGTCCCAGGCAGTTTCTTTCAAGTGTCCGACAAAGTATCAGCATTTCTTTTTTTCTTCATTTTGGTGTGGATCTTTTGGAGGTTTTGGTTTACTTTTTTATGTTTTTGGTTGGTGAGTGATTTGGGGGGGGGGGGGTGGTTTAACTTTGTGGAGTTTTTTTGTGGGTGAAAAGTGTTGGGTTTGTTGTGGGTTTTGTGGGGATTGTTTTAGCAGAATAATACTGTTAGATCTTATTAATGTCATCAAATTAATGAAGGTACTTTTTCCATACCTCCAAATTATCTGAATTCCTCTGAAGTTTGTACATTGTTATGAAAAGGATGTATTTCCAAAATCATTCCACATGATCTGATATGACATAACATCTAATATCAAATCTCTCTTCCTATAAAATTCTTGGTTTTGTTCCTCCAAGTGCATTTGTATTTGTAGATTTTTCCCACTTTGGGAGAAAAATAAAATATATTGACAAAAAAACTGCACTAAAACCTTGAAAAAATATGCAAAGCTGCAAATGTATCTGGAAAAAAAGCAGTCAAAGGAAGCATAGACAAGAAGTAATTATACCAAACACTTTTAATAAAGCATGGACTTATTTACATGAAGAAAAAAAAATTCAAGCTCCATTAGGTTGCTATTAGAAACCTCACTCTAAAATAAAATACATAAAATTCCTGAACAATTTGTTAGAGTTCTTAACATCTGTTTAGGCAGAGGAATTTATAGAAATCTGAATGTTGAGAAATTTTTGTTATGAAGCAAGTGATGGTGACAATGGCATTTTCTCCAAACCTTTTGGAATAAGCTCTGGATAAATTATGAAGAGAACTCTTTCCTACATAAGGAAGTTTTAAACATCAGTAACTTGGAGAGTCTTAAAATGTGTTGGGGGAGACGGCAGAGGTGTCAACATTCATTTGTGCTTAGGAAATCAGACTTTATCATGTTTCAAAAGCTAAGGTGGTTTATCACTGGAATAACCTGACAAACACCACAGAGATTTCTTCACTACAAAACAACATTCATGTTTATTTCCTATTAACTAAAAAACAAAACAAAAAATAGGAACTGTGGCAATCCTCTGGCCAGCAGTGGGTTACAGCCATGCTGATGTTACTGCAGCCACTTTTCTGTATTTTTTTTCTGCCATGGAGAGGACATTGGAGAGGTCCCACTCTTTTTGGGAGCTATTCTGAGGAACTGTGATCAGAATCCAGTGATCAACTTAATTTACAATCAACTCACCTAAAATGAAAAGGCAGACTGAGGTAACAGAAAGAAAAACAATGTTTTATTTTTCAGCTCAGCCCACTCTCAATCTTACCTGCCTTTCAAAGTAAGCAATCAATGTAGGGAAGGAAGGTTTTCTGTCACTCTCTGGGTAGGGATGAGGAAACTAAGGCTTTGGTCTTGCTGGGAAATCACTGTGCTAAGTTGGTGTCATGTTTGTAACATACACAGCCCTGTGCTAACCCAGCTGCCAACATCACAGATGACAGGAGCTGTATCCACTGAAACTGAAACTCTCCCAGCAGCTGCCTTGTAACATCCTGCTTGTAGCATGAGCATTGCCCAAATCCCTTCAGCTTTAGAGATAAGAATAGAAAGCAAAAATAATTTAACCTCAAAGCTGGCAAACTCCCCTTCTCACCATGTCACCAAAATAAAGGAGGAGTGGTTTAGAGAGGCTTCTTATTTCAGATTTTTCTGTTTCTGCTGTGGTTAGGTATTATACGGTTTATTTCATCAGCACATCGATAGTGAAACATGTCTCCTGAGCAAGCAAGGTTGCCTGGCTCTCCTGGGGCAGGTATGGCCATTGTCTCACCATGGCAGCACCATCTGCTCAGCGTGCCAGGTCTGTCCCTAACTCACCCATGCACAAACAGAGCACTAATGAAACTGATGTGTGAAAGTCTGGGATAAAATAGAAGGCAGGCAGCCCTACATGGCTATAAATCACTCTTCACCCTGCTGACACGTGCACTGGCTGGGGTTTAATGCAGGGATCACCTCTCTGCAGGACCCAGATCCCACAGACAGGAGTGATTTGTTGTCAGCATTCCCTCTTTTGGTGGAGGGCAGGATGGGGAGAAGCAATTTCAGGTTTGTAGACAAGGAGGGAGTGGTGAGGAACCTGAAACTGCCCCAGTGAGAAGGATTTGACCTCCATGTCTTTACAGTGGCATAGGAAGAGGTATTTTCCCTAGGCAATGTTTTAGGAGGCTGTGGATTAATTGCAGCTTAACTGAAAATGTAGAGCAGTTTTTGTGTCACTGGGAACTGCACAGAGGCACACAGAGGGGCAAAGCTCTGGAAAAACAAGGATCAGCCATGTCACTCTGGGTATCCCAAAATTACCCTGTGTTCCTCTACCTGTAGTTCTCTGTGCTTTCTCACTGTCAGAGGGAATTGTGTCTTAATATTTCAGAGAGGTTTACACAGAGTAAGTCATTAATATTTGTGAAATACTCATGGAAACTGAACAAAGATCAACAGAAATGTCCTGAAGAAACCTAAGTAGGGCAAGTTTTGACTGCTATTCCTTCCTCAAGACTGATACCAGGCATCTAGGAATATGACTGATGCAGAATATTAAAATAACTGCTATTTAATAAAAGCATATAAGGGACTGCAACAACAGAGCCATGACTGACCCTCACAGGAACCAGCCACCTTGAAACAAGTGCATTGATGATGCCAGTTTACATCAGAATAGGATAATCTTTTTTACAGGATTCTGGCTGAGACACAAGTTTTACATCAGGGAGAAATGAATATGCACAAAACTGCTGAACATGTGAGGTACAAGCTGGCATCTCTGGAAGTAAATTTGCAAAGATTTATTGGCTTGCAGGCAATACTGCCTCTGCTGCTGCTCATTCTTTTACACTGCCATGCAGTGGGAGATGATGAAAAGGAGTTTCAGAAGAATTGTCCCTGGCTCTTCAGCAGGACAAGGGAGAAGTGCTAACTCTCAGAGAACTCCCAGTACCTGAAGATTGCAGAGTCCCCAAAGTGGAGGGGAGCATTTGTACCCTGGCTGTTCCCAGCTGATCAGCACGGGGCAGATCAAGTGAGTGGATCACAGCCCCTGAGCCTCCTGCCTACCCCACAGTGACATTGCCATTCCTGTCAGCATCTTTGGGAGAACTGTCAGGAATGTCAATTTTTCAGTGCAGCTGCAAGGAAAGGCTTATGTTTTGTAAACACAATAATCAGATGTGTCAGGTGTGAGATTTTCCTTGAAATTTCCTGTTGACAGAACATTTGGAACATGGCTGCCCACTCCAGTCTGATTCAGACTAAATACATTTATTAGGTGAAATTTCCAAAGAAATGGGAATGCTGCTTGTCCGTCAGTTTTGCCAGACACTACCAGACAAATTTAAAAACAAATAAAACAAACAAACAAAAAAAAAGCCAAACCCAAGAAAACTCCAAATAAAATCCCCACAAACAAACTAACTAAAAATTATAAGGGGTAATTTTCTTCTTTTGTAGAGAAGTGTAAGGGAGTCACATCACTTTCATTCTACTGCATGAAAAAGATCATTACAGGAGACCCAAATGTCAGTGGAAGACAGGGACCTGCAACAACTCCTGCATTCTTAACCCCCTTGAAAGGACTGTGAAATCCAGGGTGCCAGAGGCAGGGGAGATGATTGTACAGAGAATGTACTTTGCAGACATTTTGGCAGTGAGACATGTGGGAAGAAGCAAGGAAGAGGCAAGACAGAATGTCCCTGTCCTGCAGCCATTAGAGAAAGGAGAGTGTCAAATTGATTAGACATGAAGTACAAGTGGCATCTCTGTTTTACATTTTCTTAGAGCCAGGTCCAGAAATATCACCCAGGTGGATTCACAATTTGCTTACCCTTTCCACAGACTGCAGAGACTGCTTTCAAATATGTCAGCCATCCTGGACATTTTCCTTTGTAATGCTCTGGGTTAGTAGCTATCAGAGTCAGAAAATTAACTAGAGTCCATTAATTTTGCCAGTCTGCCTATGGCTGTTAATTTTCATCTTCTAGAAAGCAAATGCTTGTTACTTTTTCAAACTGTTATGGCACCAGACAGCTTCAATGCACATACAACATATATCCAATAAATGAGCCAGGTAATACGAACAAAGAAGGAATTATAATCTACTAAACCAGCTGACAAAGCAGGTGTTGAAAAATTTCATGCCTCAGACTAACTGGTATATGTTTATTAATTAATATGAAATACAATTAGCAATAACATAGAATGTAGAATCTTTTTCTGTTTTGCTTCTTAATTAGTATAATAAAATGTTAACTATGAAAGAAATTTATGTCTCAGCCTTATTACACTGGAATTTTCCACTGCTCTGTTGAACACTGAGAAAGAAAAAGCTGTGTTGTAATTCTGCAATGATCCACATACTGAATAATTCAAAAGGGAAGTTCACTGTATGTCTGCAACTCTGATTACAGTGAAAGACAGTGGTACTAGACTGCCCACTGATTAAAAGCATCTCCAGCACCTTATTTATAATTAGGGACTTGAAAAAAACAGTGCTGGAAAATGTGTAAGTGTTCCTGAAATATCATAGAAAATGCTGAGGCTGTTGAGTGATAAATTACCAGACCTGTAATTCAATCTTAGCTTTCTAATGATCTCATCGATCAGTCACATCTCGTGGCTGTGATTCATGATATCATCTGAACCCCCTCCTATTGAGTTGTGGCTTTGCTATAAACCCCACATTACCTATTATCCTTATACTCTACCTTATTACAGTAACACTCAACTTCCCTGAGAGACTTGAGGGACTATTGGTTTTCCTATCAGGAATTTTGGTTCTCAAAGTACTACAGATCAGCCAGGAGAATAAACTCTGAGCTGAGCATCTCTGCCTGACCTTAGGAAGGGGAGGATGAGGTTTTGGTTTGGGTGATAGCCTTGGCCTGACAAAGAGCTTGTGCAATTCCTTGCTCATACAGGCTACACACACAGCCTTGCCCAAGTGATTTGAGCAGCTGAGGTGCTCGAGGGTGTGGCTGTATCACCTGACAGACTGGAGAGCAGAGGGGTCTGAACCTGCTGCTGGCACTGGTGAGCAACAGCCATGCAGGGCTGAGTGAATCTTCTGGTGGAGAAGGGGTCTGGATGAGGCACCCCTGCTGTAGAAGCAGCTTTGTTGTCTCTGACTGCCTTTCTGGTATCTACAGTCCTTTTGCAGAGGGTGAGTTAACAGAATGCCTTAGAATTCCCAGTGGAATGGAGCCACCTGCACACACTTCACTGTGCTGGCACTGACAGGAGAAATACAATCAGTTTAGGAGGGAAAAACTGGTTCTCGGTGCTTTGGGGTTCATTGCATGATGCCAAAAGGGGTCTGTGTACTCTAAACTGGCCTAAACTGGGGCACAGCTAAGCCAGGCTCTGTGTGTCTGGGGGATCTGGAGACCTGCCCAGGGAAGGGGCTCCTGAGACTTGTGGCTCCCTCCTTGTCAGGAGGCAGCTCTGCCCCCCCTCCAAAACATCCAATTTCTTGGCAGTGGTGAGGACAGTGGTGATGAGCTCTTGACTCCTCAACTATCCACAGTGCTAAACGAGAGATGTGCTGGAATTACCCAACGCCAGGGAGCAGCAGGAGTGGGGCTGCTCCAGGAGGGACATGAGCCAGGAGACCATGCACAGGCAGACACTGTGCCTTCAACAGCAGGGCACAGATCCCCAGCTTCAGAGTGGCATTATCCCTAACCAATAGCCCCAGGCAAGACTCAGATTCAGGGTCCATCAGGGTGCAGTCAGGAGCAGCAGGATGTGGGGCTGGTGACAAATCACTTTGTCCCTTGTTCATTTCTGCCTCTTGGGTGCCACCTCGTAGCCAATTAACCCACAACAGCATGGCCTAGGACCCTCTTCTCCTTTCTGTCCTGTCCCAGGTCACTTGCCCTGCTCTTGTCTTCGGTCAGGCTGTTGAAGGTAAGTGTGTGTATGAACATGGTGAGGACATGGCAGGCTATGGATTCAATCCTCAGAGCCAAGGAGGTGTTTGCTGCTGGTGGATCCCAGAAGGCTGAGGTCACATGGGCAGTATTGAAATGGCTTGTCGTGCCTTCCAAAAGCAGGTGCTGGAAAGAACAGGGCTTGGTCTTGCCTAGCACACTGATGCCTTCTGATAATGCCTCTGCAACCCAGTCTCTGTCTGAACTGTCTCTGCACTTCAACAGAAAAGCATGTTACTTTTTTTCCCAAAGCACAGTGATTAATTAAACTTGTCTAAGTCAGTTTAATTCCTCTTTAAGCCATTTCTCTATTTTTAGAACATGTAATTTTGGTATTGTGACATTTTAAAGTTCAGTGACAGTTTGGGAGTAGTCTGCTCTGAAGTGTCAAGGTGAATTTTCAGTGAGCAATTCAGTGACGTTTCAAAATATTTCTCAACAAGGTACTTAAAAACTTCCAGTCAAAAATAAATTTTAAACTGGTTTCCTTATTCCAGCCATGAAAGTCTTAGCCTCATCTGCAGAATGGCCTAGATGCTAACCTCTGTGCATATGATCAGTAAAAAAAGATGTTAGAAAAAAATCATAAGTGCTTTGCAAGAACGATGTGTGGATGATAAACAAGTACAATGGTTGTGGTTTTTTTTCCCATAGCTGTAGCTATTAATTAATTTTTCATTTGCAGTGCTCATTTAATTAAGTAATCATTTGCTATTAAAGAAAATGTATTATTGCTACTAAAAACTGGCATCTTATCCTAATTTTTGAATCATCATAAATGTTTATCCATCCACCTCCTTTAAGCAGACAGGGCAAAGAGTGAGTTACCTGCTCACCTTTACTGATCAGCTGATCCTTCCTAGAGAGAGAACAGTCTCCTTTCCTGAAAAATATCATCAGTAAAATTGCCAGAACTTTGCTATATGTTGAGGTCAGACTGGATAGTTCTGTGTATTTTGTTTTCACCACATCCATCTACCTTTATGAAGAAAAAAACCCAACACATTGTGTACTCATTTGTATGTGCTGAATCTAGAGGACAAATGTGATTAGGTGGGAAGGAAAGAATAAAGTAAGATTCCCAGAGTCAGTTGATATCACTGCTAATTAAAAGAAACAGCATTAGTTTCTCTTCTCTGTAAGCTGGGTGCATTTAATAATGTGAAAAGAAAAAAAAAAAAAAGCTGAAGCTGTTTTCATGAATCACACCTTAAGACATGACTTTTCTTTAAGGACACATTCCAAAAGCCATTAATGAATCTGCATCAACTAATGCAAACTTTGGTGCCAACCTGAGAAGTTTCCAGTTTACTTCCAGCATCCAGTGTGAATAGTGGTTTTTAATGTTCGAGGTAAAGGGATTCAGCTCCAACACTTCAACTTTTTATTTAGGTATCCACTGCTAGAGATGTGATTCAGTGGTTACAGCAGGGGCTGGCATTTGGGATGCCCAGCAGTTCTCACCTGGACTGCAGGTGTTGGTCCAGAAGGGCACAGATCTACCAGCCCCACATAGTTACCTGGCACACAGGAGTTTAGAGAGCTGCACAAAGCCTTTGGTCTCCAGGGACTGTAGTGGGACCTGAAATGTCTCACTCACATGGACATGTGAATTTAGACATCTAAATTCATTAGTTATGAGCTGAAGCCCTTCCCAAGTTTCTAACTCAGCTCTGAAGGACCCAGCAGTGTGCACAGTTCTCTTCAGTCAGATTTAGGGCCACATGAAATATTCTTCATTTGCAGTCTCCAGTGATGGAAACAGAAACTCAGGATAACCCGGTGCTTCCTCCAGGGAAGCACAAATGCTAAAGGGTAAAGGCTGGGTAGGGTTAGAGTTGCTGAGCTAGTTCAGCACATTGCAGAGAAACAGAAAGTTCTCTCAATACTTCTGATTACAAATTAATTTGAAGGCAGGAAAACACTCAGGAGGTGCAAGATACGATGTTAACAACAAGCAAACCTTGCGATCTGACAGAGGGCAGGAATAATCTTACAGACATTTTAAATTGCATTTCCCCCTGACAAAACCATACAAAGAAAAGCTTCCTAGCGATTGATTTATATAATGCAGGAATAAACTGAAATGTATGTTTTACCAAACAGGCCCAGTAGCACTGGAGTTGAACTGCCTCTGAGGACAGAACGAGATGCCACCCTCTTTTCTGGACCTGTGCAGTCACACCAACCAATGCAAATGCACTATGACAGCCAGACATCCTTAATCACTGTCACAAAAGGCTGTCACTGCCACATATTTATCCCCTGCTGACAAAACAGATTCAGGTCCTCTGGTTACTGAATCCATTGCATAGTCTGCTTCAGCAAGATAACAAAAATACCACTAGGAAGTGTGAAAGGAGCTGCCCCAGTTATCTATCCCCTGTCATGCACTGAATAACTGTTGCTTCTCTGAGACTTGGGGCTTGCTGGGGAGGGGAGAAGGGTAAAACAAACAGCTTCCTTTTGGATCTGTGCTGAAACTCAGATTAACAGCCATACCAAGGAAAAAAATAAGTGAAGCACTCAATGTGTCTGTTTTATCACTCATGAATATAAATTAAGGTGTTTAAGTGGTCCAAAAATAGATATTTGGACTAATACTTCTCATTATAATAGATTACATAACTAGCTGTTAGGAAGCCAAACTGTAAAGATTGTTAAAAGCCTGAAAGCATTCAGCTCCATTCCTTACATTTTTTGTCAATTGTATAAGTGCTTATCAAAGCTGGACTAGAATGTAGGCATTCCCACAGACACATAGATGGTAACCATTAGATAGCATATGAAACAAAGATCCATGACTCCTTCTCCAGCAGCAGGAGCAAAAATTATGCTCAAAAAGCTGCATTTTCTGATCACAGCAACTTTTATTCAGTGATTCCTGGTGGCACAAACCATGGAGTTGTGTTTCAGTCTGGATTATGTGAGCCTAACCTAGTCTATGCTATTAGACTTGTAAGTGAGGTGTATGTTACCTTTAATGCTCTACAAATCAAGACACCAATGTAACTTCCTTGTTTAGGCTTCTCCTAACAGTGATGGAGAGGACTCTGTGGGAACAATTAATTATTTCTGGTTTAGGATGTGTTATCCCATATCTGAATTCACCTCAATGCATCTTGGAGCAGCAACTGCCACCCCTGGCCAGCCAAATCAGTAATTATCCTTCTCTCCAAAGGACAGCCCCTATGAATATAAGTTTAGAAGAAAAATACAAAAATTTGTCTAGTTGTAAGATTAATGTCTAGGAATGGGCATGATTGTTATATGTCAAATGCCTGGCCTGGCAGATTTGTATTGGAACTGGGTATTTAAGAACGATCATCCTGATGAAGTTTTAGAAATATGAAGATACTCTAGAGGAAAATTTGGACTTTTGAATATGCAACAATACATATTTGATGTTCAATTATGTGTAAAACATTTGCTCAGAGTGCAATAAGCAGAAAAACCTGGCATGTGCTTCGTTCTCAGGTTCTCTTCACCCAAACAGAGCTCAGTGATTGGGCAGCCTTGAGTGTGTGAAGCATGGTTTGACCTACTTAGCACCAGAGTGCAACTGAAACACACACAAGTGAAATAGAGGAGAATCAACAGCTCCTGCAAGTGTAATTGCAATCGTGGGGCTCGTAGCTCTGTGGCATCCATGGTTGCCATGGTGATGCTACAGAGTACTGCAATAGTTACAGATGTAGTTATGGTTATCAGTTTCATTCCATACCTTTGGATTCTCAAACCTTTGCCCTACAGATACTCCCACTAAATCAGGTATGTACAATTCATTGTGAAGATAATAATCTGAACCTGAGACTCTGTTCCGGAGTTGAAATAAAGAAAAGCTCACCTAGAAGATGAAGGTTTTATGATTGTTTACAATCAACCAGTTATTTCATTTTTTTAAAGTTAAACAAGATTTGCTTAATCCATTTTCCAGCTGGGTTAGAGGAGATGGAAAATACTGTTGTGCTTGAAAAAAAAAAAAAAAGGCAGATGAACCTATAAACAACTTACAAGCTTTTAAAAGGCACAATTATAATACTGTTTAAGTATAGGATTGCAAATTTAACTTGTGCATGTATTTGCTAAATTGGGTGTCAGAGCCTGTAAATGTCACTTGCATATTCAGTTATCAATCCTGAATACTCCCCTCTCATTGAATTCACAGCTGCCTACCTTTGCCCTAATGTGCATAAGAAGCATTCCCAAAACCACAGAACATTTAATGAAAAGAAAGAACCAGAGGCAAAGCAATGCAGCAGTTAAATGCACTCCTGAGCACAAAAAGCGGCCTTTGTGTACATCTATTCCATTGTTTCTATTGTCACAGTACCTTCCAGCTTGGTTATAAATGAAATAAAGAATGATTCCATCAAAGACCTTTACCTGTAGCATCAAATATGGGGGTGAAGCAGGGTTGTTGATTAACAGAGCTCCCCTGCTCTGTTTGTGACAGCCAGTGGGTGACAATGCACACCCTGCTCCTGGTGACATTACTGCTATCAGACAGTCTTTGAGCCACCTGCCATCACATTGCTCACATATTAGCAAAGCCAGACCTGTCCTGTCACTTAAATAGAGGAAAGCCAGTCTCTCCTGGTCCTGGGAAAACTGTCTCATTACAGTGATAACAGAAATCATCTCAAGGACAGGAACTACCTGGCAGTGGATTGTTTTCTTTAGTGTTTTCAATGCAATTTGAGGGAAAGTGAAAAGAAAACAAAAACCTGAGAGATGATAGCAGGTTCAGTTAAAAGAGTCCATGATAGCCTAAGATTGTCACAAAAATAAAGAGCACAAAGTGCTAAAAATGCCAAATAGCCCTTCAGAGAGCTCAGCTCCTTCCACCCACCCCCAGGCAGACCCTCTGTGGATCCTGAGTCTGCCTTTCTCTCCATGAGGATGTCTCTGTGCTCAGCAGTCTCCCTGATGATCAGAACAACTAATCAGAACTAAATGAAAAACATGGTAACAGATTACACTGTTGAGGGAGTTTTTAAGAGCCCCATGCTCAATATTTTTCTTTCTCAGATTCTTTCCTGAAGTTTGCTCAACTTTCAATGCTTGGTTTTCCCAGCTTAGAAAATGTGGAGGGTCCAAATATGAGGTAGCAGGTAAGCAAGAGAATTTACTGCTCCAAATTTGTGGTAATTTGATCTCAGTATAGTAACTAGGTTCATCTATGGGTAAAAAAAATAAAATATTGTTGGTTTTACTCTGGCACCAGTAGGAGTTTGAGTAGGGCTCAGTCTCATCTCCTGGCTGAGTTGGAAGTGGACACCCAGAAAAAGCACACTCATTCCTCTTCCCTGGGTTCAGATTAGTCTCCATACCACAGTTTAACACCTGTTATTTGTACTAATTTTTCAGCAGGCCACCCCTACTTTTTCCCTGGCTATGCTCCAGCCTTTTAGTAGCAGAGGAAAGAGGACAACATGAGACACTTCTGTCAGAAATATTTTTTTCTTGTATGCTGGTGCCAAGCATGTACCCAGCTCTGAATCCATCTGCCTGTAGAAAGCTGAAAACTTTGTTCATTGACTTTCAGAGCTGAATACAGCAAGGATATCACAGGAAAATTTGGTTCTATTCCTGATGTGGATGCTATAATATACCAGTATTTGTGACATTTAACAGTTATTTTAAATCTATTTCCTCGAATGTTTTTACCTGAGAGTGAATGTTGTATCATGCATTTTTTAAAATCATTAATTTTCACAAATTTTCATGTTTAGATAAGACTTTAACTGAATTCTAAGAAAGAGAAGAACTTAACAGAGATATTCATCACCTGGGGCTTGCATCAGCCACCATATTACATTTTCATGGAACATGAAAATAGAAAGCTCAAGATGTTAGTGTACATTGTATGAGTGTGGTATCCTGGACTGACAGAGATCCTTATGGACAGAGACCTGATTGCACAATCTGTGGATCTAATTGGTTTCTTGGAAGTTCACAATTGTCTGTATCAGAAATTGAAATTTTTTTTTTTATTTTTTGGCTTGTTTTTTCAAGTATCTTGGGGGAAACTCATTTTGGTTTATGACAGACCCTTATGTGTACAGGTTAGTAAAAGGCAGGACATCCACATTAGTACCATGTACAGTGCTTGACAAAATGTAACTGCTCTTTGCTGCCAATTTCCAGTCTCTTTTTTTCTAATTTGCACAGCCCAAGCTGAGCCTAAGCTCAGCTCTGGATAGAGCTGACTTAGTTTTAAATACATCTCTGCACTTCTCTGTTTGGCTGCAAGCCAAGCTCAACTTACATAAGGAGAGATGTTACTGTTGTGGTACTCTGCTCTTTGCAGAAAGATGACTCAGTGAGTCCCCTTGTTTTGTGCTTCACTTGTAAAAATTTTATATAAAAGCAAATTTATCCTCGTTACTTCTGCAAAAGGACATCAAACTGGCTTTTAATTTCTCTATAGCTGATTGGCCATGACTGCTCTTGCCCCAAATGAAAATTGGGAGTGCATGCTACATTCAGTGGTTTCAGGCACCTCGATTCTCTCCCTGGGGCTCCAACCCACTGAAGCAATCAAATGGATATCTGGATTTGATTTAGGGTTCACTCCAGGCACACACACAGTCAGGAAGTCCCTGTTGAGGCTGCAGCAGAGTAACTGTAATGGGAGCTGAAATAGAGATGATTTCTCAGCGCTGGGAGCCAAGGCTCCTGGCTGGGAACTAGCCCATGGCATGCCAAACCACAAATGAACCTCTGTAAATCCCATCCATCATAGGGACCCTTTCCTCCACAAGAATCCAAAGAGCTGGAGCTGAGGGATTTCTGCACAGGAAGGCTGTGGCTGTAGAGCATTAGGGAAACATTAGAGAGGTTATTTGGTCACACGCACAAATCAGTTGATTAGAAACTGGACACAAATTCATTGCCTTCGTGAACCCTCAAATCCCACATGGTTATGATTCCTTTACTGCCAAAAAGACAGGTCAGATTGATTCTTGGTGTAATCCTTGTGGTCAAGAACTTGCAAACCAAGGACGATTTTGGCCCTAGTCCTTTGCTAGTGGCTAATGCTTTACAGCAAAGGCAGTGCTGTTATTTGCATTTCTGAGAATCAAAGAATAGGTTCACATGTGTGCAATTCAAATTTACACTATTTGAAGTACACAAAATGCTAATTCATACGGGACAGGCTTTGGACATTTCTTTAACATTAAGGACAGAAACCAGCTCTGTGGAATTGCCAGCAGATCTGACAATAAAAATGGCATGTATATGATGTAATGAATTTGATTATGTCTGTACTTTTGCCAAGGAACTATTATAGCTTACTAGTGTCTGTGAAGATGAATATTATTTTCTGTTTCCATCATTTAAAAATAGTTCTGCCTCCCTCTGCCTTATCCCATTCTCTCTTTCATGGTGAAGTTTTTTATCTTTTCAGTAGAAAGGTCCATAGAATTGATCCATCATTCAGCACAACTGAGAGTGTGAAAACCTTCAGAAAGAGACTGAAAGTACAGAAACCTATTCCCTTCTGTGCTCCTACTTCTGTTTTGTTCAAAATTTCAGACATAATAAACTTTCATGCTACATATTTCTAAGAAGAAAAGCTATGGAAACTGCAGAGCAAAGCAACTTGTATAGAGGGAATGTAAAAACCAGGGAGAATTAACTATTTTCAGTTTAAATACATTGATAATAAAAACATATATTCATGAATCTGTTGTATTGCTCAGCTGGAATGAATTTGCATTGTGAATATCCCAAAATTTGGTGTTTCTAATCTTTCTCAACCTGGTGTTGGCTTACCTCTGAAAAAGAAGGGCCTCAATTGTCTCTTGGAAAAACTGTTAACTTTTGCTCATTTTTACTTTTTCTTAGATAAGGTAAATCACTTACTGATTATATGTTTTTGGGCAGCAACAAAAGCAAGTGGACCTGAATGAATCATGGAGTTAAAACTTGCCCATGAATCATAATGTTTTAACCGGGAGTGAGTCATGCCAGGATGAAATAGCTGTGCTGAGTATCACCAGGTTTTTTGTCAGAAGGGCTCTCAAGAAAAGTGTGTCATCATGCTGTCCCCTCTGGGCACCAGGGCCATGGCTGCTCCTGCCCGTGCTGCACAGCAGACACAGCACAGTGGGACATTTCCAAATCTGGCAAACTGCTGGAAGATGCCATGCATACTATGCAGAATATACATTGGATGTGGCTCCTTGCATGGCATCTAAGAAGGATTCCTGAGAGCTGAAATTGTCTGAATCCCATATCCCAGCTGAGTTACTTGCAGAAGCCACAAGTTCTATGAACATTGCTGGAATTCTGGACATCACTACTTGATCCTGACAAGAGATGCCTTATATGATGGATTATTTTGTCTGACAGCTTTACATGGTTCAGGCAACAAAAAGGAGACTGAAAGCTTTCTGATAAGAGAAGATTAACTTTTCTTCCATCACCATAAACAAGCCACATTGTGGATGGTTCCCATCTAGCTGCTCTGCCTGCCTGGACATGGGCAACACACAATGCAGATCACAGAAAGGCACACCAGCTTTTCATGCCATCTGAGCCTTTGCTTCCAAGCTGGAAAGACCCCAACAGTGAACCACAGAGCCCAGCAAGTCCTGTGGGCTTTGCCATGCTACAGCAATAGACCCCATCAGCTTTCTGAAGAGAAGCTGTAATCCTGAACCACACTCACCCTTCCAATGTTCCATTTGTCTGACCTAGGGACCAGCTATGTTCAGACCTAACTCAGTGAACACAGGTCTTTTGTGCCATGGAAGAGACTGCCCTCCCCTTGATGTGCCTCCCTTGACTTGCTCAGACAATATGAATAGATGAGCTTTCCATGTCAGTGATTGGAATAAGATAAAGAAATTCAAAGCAAAAGAAAATATCTCACTAGATGTGTCTGTTGCATATTTTGATGGAGTTGTTCCAATATTGCAATGAAGTGGTTGGAAGTAAATCTATTTACAAGCTTCGTAAAAATTAATTCTTTTTAGTTATAATATATTTAACATTGCTACACTGCTATCTCAAAAATCTTCTTTTATGGGATCTCCTTTCATTCTACGGTATCACATTATCATACTGCTGTGAGCAGTCTCTGGTTTTTGACTGATTCAGCCCATTGCCTGTGTAGCCATGCCAATCAAAAGAACAGCTTCCCCACAAGGGTTATATAACTTTTCATACTTCTGCATAGACCCATCAAGGAGGAACAAAGCCATATAATATACTGACAAAACCATATAATATACTGACCACTCTCATTTTGTACAATCCTATACATGTGTGTCCAAAAACTTTAAGATTTCAGGTCTAAGCCTTCCTGTAAACTATTGCTAAAATTTGTGTATCTTCTCTCTTCCTGGGCCTTTACATCTGGCATGGTAAGAAGCAAATTCTTTCAATAAGATCTCCTTTCTGAGTCTACTTGAGATGGATCCACAATTAATTTTTCCCCTTTCATCACTGCAGCTCATCCTTGCATCTTGCTTCTGATAATCGTCTCTGTCATTTTCCACTGACCTCAGACAAGAATGAGATGCAGTTGAAGGGACATTTTGCCAAGGAGCTTCTGTTTCAAGGCTGTGAAAAGAGCAACATCTCTAAGCTGCCTTTTGCAGCTTGCATCAGCTCTTCTTGTTGGCCTTTGCATCCTGTGAGCAGCTTGATCCAAAGCTTGTTTTAACCATATTACCAGCTGCTCTCTGACATGGCTCTGCTCTCTGCTATTGATTTGTAGGTCAGTGGCAATCACATTTCTTTGATTTCTGTGAGAATCAGGATTTAAAATAAATGATCACAGGAAGCCAGTGATATGTCCTATACTGGAGGTGGTTATGAGTTAAAGTTTAAGAAGTTTTGCTTTAACATTCTTCTGCCTTTCCAAACCAATTTGCTTTCCATGCAGCTACAGTACTCTGAAGTCCTGTTTTGACCTTTCTATGCTGGCACTTTTTTCTGCATAAACCCCACTGCTCTTGATTCTACCTTTATACAGCAGTGTTCAGAACAACAACTACAGGATGAGGGTTTGACCAAATTTGCCACTTTGTCCTGGGCTGATGCTAAATTGTATCCCCATTCGTCTGTTTAGCTCAGAAATTAGTTTTGTACCCTTAAAACTGGATCTGAGAGTGAAGGAGAAGCGGTGGAATGTCTGAGGTGGTTGTTTTTTAAACTTAAAGATCAGAGTTTTCAGCTTTCCTTCACACACGGCCTGTGCTGTCTGCAGTGTGGACAGCAGAAGAGAGCTCTCCTTTGCTTTTTGTTAGTTTTTGGCTAGCTGAGGCAGAGAAGTTCTCCAGACTGTGTTTTTTTTCCTTTTTCTTGGAACTGTTGAACCTGCTCTGGACTAAACACCCAAAAGGGCCCCAGGAGCTCCCACCTGTGTCCCACCGGGCCTGGCC
>JAWWMU010000106.1:142909515-142942166 GCA_035048155.1 Cinnycerthia olivascens
TTCCATGTGCTCCAGGATGATCTTGGTTGAGCAGAGAGGTTGGACCAGATGATTCCACTGTGGTCCTTCCAATCTTATCCATTCTGATTCTGAAAATACAACCAAGGTGGGGAAATGTGCTTTGTTATGTGTTGTACAACACCTGGCTTAGCAAGGCCCTGGTAGTTTTGAAGATGTCCAGATGAACTGAAACCTAACACTGAAATTGTATCATTTACTGGCTACCCACAATGTAGCCATCTATATGGAGGGTTATAGAGAGCAAAGAGGAGCTACCTTCATATTTTCTCTCCCTTTCTTTAAAACGTACTAGCTAAGAATAAGAATATTTATTCATATCTATATTCTTATAGGTAATAAAAATATTCTCCTTAATCCTGGCAGTAACTGTTGTCCTGGGGATCTTGGTTGATGTAAAATGTTTCATTAACTCCAAATAAGTACAGAGACATTGAACTTCTCAGAAACTACTTTTTTTTTCTTTTTAGGTTTAAGGCGTTTTGTGATGTATTTCACAGCAGCCAAGAATAAAACAAAACAAGCAAGAACTACATTTTTGTTCAAATTATGGCTGTGGGAAAATAATAAATTGGCTTACTTTAATTGTCTTCTCAGCCCTCACTAAAGGGTTTTTTAAGATAGCACTCGATTGTCAGCAAGATGCCATAGAAATGAGCATGGTCCGTGTGGCCTCAAGAAAGTAAATGGCTTCATGCTTTGTTCTGAGAAATGCTGTCATTTGGATTTGAACCAAATGGCTTCACAGGGAAAACACTGATGTCTCCTGCCAGCAGGCTGCAAACAAACACCATGGCTGAAATTCATCTGAGTATGGAGAAAGCTAGTCTCTGTGCCTGTGCTCTTCTGAAAGTCTTATACACAATACCAAATAACCATTTCACTCTTCCCTCTCACTTAGTTCTGAATGCCTTTCTCAGTTCTTGGAACTATTAATTAGAAGGGTAGATTTAATTGTGGCCCTAAGTGCATTCCAGATCCTTACTGCCAGTTTTTGACTTGAAGGACATAAAGTCTCTGTGACCCCATGGCAGATTGTGACTTTTGCTGCTTATACATGTACAGCAACAATAAACTGGTGACCAGATGGGAATACAAACCCTGCCAGTTGTGTTCCCACAGCTCAGGAACCCATAGAGAATACAAACCCAGAGAGCTGGATGATCACTCAGTGCTCTGCGCTGCACTGAGGTAAAGGGTGGCAGGATGATCCCACTGATCCCACACATCTCCACGACCACTGGGCCTGGAGCAGATGAGATTAGGCCACTAACGAGGAATGGCTGCAAGAGCTCAGGCATATCAATGAACTGTCACAACATTCAGCTTTTCAGAAACTCTTCTTTTTTCCAGAGGTTTAATTCTGATCTGAATCACATTGACAGAAGCCCAGATTTACACCAGTGATCAAGATCTAAAAGTCCACCTTCTACCATATGCTCTGTTAAGTAGGAAAACAGGCTGACTGGCACTTTTATTACTACATTCTCTATGTCTTGATGAACAAATCCAACACAGGTGTCATTCATGTGACAATGTGATGGCAAAACACAGTGGAATTTCTCTTACTGAAAGAGAAAATGGGGATGGAAAGCAAAAAACTTCAATTTTGCAGACTGCCATTCTCAGTTCACTCCAGAATGCCATTACTATATAACAAATGTGAGCTGGCAAGCATCTGCTTCTTAGCAGAAAATTGAAGCATTTTGTTGAGGCTGTGGATAGTTTAATATCTGTGAGAAATCAGCTGCAGGAGGTAGAGAAAAAGGAAAAATTGCTATAGAGCTCTTGCAGAGAAGCAGGATTGTCTCTGCCTGCTTAGAATTCAGAGCAGAACTTCTGTATTCTTACTAAAACCAGGAGCTTTGAGACACTGCACCTCAGCAGTCAGGTTTTGTTCCGCATCATGGGAATTTAGCCATCGAAAAACTAAGCTAAGTTTGGTTACTATTGTTAAAATTCATCCCCCCCTTCCTTGTTTTTTTCTTTTGAAGAGAACCAATTAACCTCCTGCTAAAAGGATCACACGAACATCTATGGATCAAAGAACGTGAGGCAACATTAAAAAGCGAAATTGAGGCAGCTTTGGCAGCAAGTCACATGAATAAACAAGTCACATGAATAAATAAGTCACATGAATAGAATAGCATTTGATGGCCTGGAATGGAAAAAGGCAGCTCGTGCCAGCACAGGAGAACTAGTCTGCTTTGCCATGTTCTTAGATTATATAATAAGAAAGCATAAATAGAAAGGCAAGCAAAGGTAGCCACAGAACCAGAATAAATATGAGATCAGTTCCACACTAAAAAACTCTCACCCAAATGACTTTGGAACACTAAAAGCCAGCAGTCTATGCCTGGTGTTGATCTGCAATAAAAATAACTACAAAGTCTATCTGATCTGGGAACAAAACTGTTCTTTATACCTTGTATTTGTGTCCTTAAGCCACACCACAGACTTTTGTACTGCAGAACTGGAAAGCTGCTTGAAGGTCTCCCCAGAGCCTTCTCTTCTCTAGGCTGAACAGCCCCCAACTCTGTCACCCTGTCCTCGTAGGGGAGGTGCTCCATCCCTCTGATCATCTTTGTGGCCTCCTCTGGACTCGCTCCAACAGGTTCACATTGTTTTTATGGGAAGATGGGGCCACTTCTCAAGCCTCTTGAGATCCCTGTGGGTGGCACCCCTTCCCTCCAGGATATCAAACACATCACACAATTTTGTGTAGTTTGGTAAATTTGCTGAGGCTGCACTCAAACACCCAATCCCACTGTCCATGTTGCCAATAAAGATGTTAAGCAGCACAGGTCCCATAAATGTAAAATGCATATGCAGTTCCTTGTAGCTATGACTGAATTCCACCCTTCCTTTCACTGCAGATTGTTATTTTCTGGATTGTTATTTTCTCTGTACTTCACAAAGTTTTCTTTTTATTTTTTTCTTAAACCTGTCAGACTGACAGTGGAAACAAAACTGTGAATGCTCACAGTCTTACTGAGCTGATGCTCATCAGTATTCTCAGTCTGAAATGAAATTATAACTGAAATAAGGGATTGGTAAATAGGGGAGCCTTTGGGCTGGGATTTTTTGCTTTGTGTAGCACCCAGAGATCTGCTTATCCATGCCTCCTGAAAATATCCTTCCTTTGTGGAAGAAAAGCCTTTTAAACAGAGGAAACGTGCAAAAAAATTAAAGTGGGAGGTTACTGGTATTAGCCTGTTCCTGTACAGTTACTTGATAAAATCCAACAGGAATGAATTGTTTGTACATAAACTTTTGCTGATGGCCAGAAGCTAATGCCTGTTTAGCCTCTTGGGTGTCAGTTTCCTTTGCATATTTGATTTTCCTGGTGTAGCAGTTTCTTACTAAAGGAGGAAGGAAGCAATTGGGAATTTCGTGATGATGCAGAAAAGTGGGTATGTGATTTTACCTTGGACCTTGAGTTATTTCACAGAAAAGAGGAGCTTGCTGCATCTCTTTGGCAAGAACTGTGGGCTTTGAGAGGATCAAGTTCTTGATTCCCAGTGCAATTTCAAAAGAAGCTTTAAAAGTCAGACCAAACTCTTCAGAATAAATGCAGATTACTCACATTTTGGGGTGCTAGGTAGCTACTGAAGGCATGTCCTGTGTTATGGCTGTCCCTGTCCATGCAAGCAGTAGGGCCAATAAATTAATTTTCCTCAGTTCTAGTTTGCCTTCAATGGTAATTGGGAAATGATCTCCCTCTTGTCATCTTGATCAGTTAATGTTTTTATCCCAATTTCTCTCATCAGTTTGAATTGAGCAGCTGAGGGGGTGTTTGGCTGTCACCAGGGCTAATGTACCACAACTCTCAGGAAAGTGGGGGAAGGGACATTCCTCTGTCTTTACATGCAGCAGGGATGTGGCCAGGAAATTAATTTGGACTGAAGAGACAAAAAATATATCTCCACACATTTAAAAATCATCAAGAGAGACAGAGTTCAAATTGTCCATGGAAAATAATGAACAGCCTTTTTCACATTCACTTTGAGAAGTTTCCCCATGAATATCCTTCATACAGGTGTTTGTCAAGGGCAAAGTCCTCCTAACTCCCTCTATTCCCAGAGCTAGCAGAGTATTTCATTTTTTATAGCAGATTTTCATCCAGAAGATACCAATTAAATTTTGAACAAACTGTGTCAAGAACCTCATGGAGTTCCTCCTCTCTGCATCTTCCTCTGGGATGTCAGAGCTTTGGGGAACCTTGCTCCAGGTTTTCAATGCCATGTTTAGGGATTAAATAGGAAATTGTCTGAAAGGAAGAAGATTGGAAACATTTCTAAGGTAAGAAATAAGACAAACTTCTCCTGTGACTTCAGAAATTACTCCACCTGGGCCTTTCAAGCTTTTGCCACATGTTTTATTAATGGATGTACACTTCAAAAGCTGTTATTTCTCTTCAGTAGTTTCCTAATGTGCTCTCCCCTGCTCTCCCCTCATTCTCAAATGAATTTTTACCTTTTGGGTCTCTTGGGCAGAAGATTATTCCACTAAGGGCTGGCAAGCTGGAGCGCTCCCAGGATGGTGTCGCTCTTGCCCACGCCTGGGATGTCACTTAGCAACACCAAAGAACATTTATTGCACATCCTGCTATTTATGTTTCGTGTTTCACATTTTGACTTTCTCCCCTGTCTCCAAGTTTTTCTGTCGGAATTGCCTCATGTTAGATGTCCTATTAGTGATGGCCAAACACAAGTCCCCATCCTGTCCCTGAGAACTAAGCAGGAAAATTATTTCACCTGCTGCAAGAGCCAGTTTTCCCTGCTTGCTTTTATGGAAAGTTGCAGCACCTGATTAATGTCAAATATATCCTCACTGTTAAATAAACGCCATATTCACAGGTACAGGAACTACAACAATTGTGCTCCCAACATTCAAAGTTGATAATGCTTCACCTGGAGTGGTTTTTAACACAGTGAAGTATCCTATTCTGCACAAAGTACTGCCTTCATTATCCTCTTGGCAAACTCCAAAATATCCTTTCCCTTGGGTGTCTCTCCCATTTTTACTGGTACATCCACACTGGTATTCCTCACGTGCATTTCTTTCAAGCAGGCCAGCTGGCTGGGAAAGAGTGAAAATTACTTGTAAGAAGCTAAACGTGACCAAAACCATCACCCTCACCCAGCAACCAGTTTGGGTTTTTTTTCATATTGTTACTCTTCCAACTTTTCTGCATCAGAAAGCCCAGACTGGCACCAGAATGTGCTCTGTTACAGCACAGCAGGTGCATAAGAAGAATGTGGTGTAGGAATTTCTCTCTGATGGGATTCATGTTCTAGATATGTGACTGAGTTTACAGCTGTCTAGAGAGGAGATCAACACCTCAGTATAGATTCAGAATAGCAATTTACCCTTCTACCCCCAAATAAATGCATTTTGGAGAGAAGGAAGAGAGGCAGTGCTCTTAAATATCCAGCTGAACTTCACAGTGAATTAAAATGTCTAGCAAAGAAGAAAAGCAATATTTATTGAATATAAAAAAAGATAAAAAATAGGGGAAAATATTAATATTTGTTGTGTGAAATGAGATGAGCTGGATTCACAGAGGTGTGTGAAAACCTCTTTTGGTCTCATTTGGTTTAGTTTCTCTCAGATTTCACTTTGGGATTTGCTGCTTGAGTGTGATTTTTTAGAACTATTTCTGGAAGCAGTTGAGCTACATTCTGGGAACCAATCCCAGCAACTGAGCATGAAAAATAAACTATGACCATATACCTGATGCACTATTTCTATTTTCATCATGCATTTGACTGGAAGAAGAGAAGAAAGAAGAGCTTACAAAAATTTTACATGAATTTAAGCAAGCCATCTGTAGAATAAGTATACAAATTGGATACCGTGACAACAAATCAATTTGAACCTTGATGTAAGTAGAAATTATTTCTGTATGAAGTCATAGCCCATTTCTGGGTAGAATGACATATTTTGTGGGAGGAGAAATAAGGATATTACTTTAAAAGCAGGATATTAAGTACAATTGGGAATATAGAAATATTCAGATTAAAAACATATAAATTACTCACATTCATATAAAAAATTTGTTCATAGAAAAAATGTGACAGTTACTGCTGCCATTACAAAACAAATGAAAGCATCACAGTGGCAAAAAAACTATCACGAGCCTAAGGAAGCTCAATTTCTCCTAGTGTTACGTTCTGTGAATCAAAGTACATGCACACAAGGTATTTTGGATTTTCTACAGGAATTGCAGTCAATTTTGTCCATGCCTCTTTCTATGATCTTAAGGCACATCTAATTAAAATGGCTTTTGGATGCAGATGAAGTTTCCAGTAGCTTTGGTGATATCTTGAAATAATCAAATGGATTTGAAAGCTAACAGTGGATTGATGAGTGAAAAATAAATGCAAGGGAGATACTTCCCTGTATGTATCTCTTTGTAACTGAATACTTTTAGCCAACAGACCTCCTCAACTAAAATCTGTACTAATGGTATGCTACTCATGATATGAAATAAATGTGAAGAAAACAAGCTGGACTTATATTCACACCTACAGGTTGGGCAGAGAAGTGATAGAAAGCAGCCCCGTTGAGAAGGTCTTGGGGATGATGGTTGATGAAAAACTCACCCTGAGCCAGCAGTGAGCCAAATGAATCCTAGGCTACAACAAAAGATGTGGGCAGCAGGCTGAAGCAGGTGATTCTCCCCCTCTACCCTTTGTGAGACTCCATCCAGATCTGGGGCCCTCAACACAAAAAGGACATGGAATTGTTGGAGCAAGTCCAGAGGAGACCACAAAGTTGGCAAGAGGACTGGAGCACCACCCCTAAGAAGACAAACTGAGAAAGTTGGGGCTGTTGAGCCTGAAGACAAGAAAGTTGTGTAGAGATCTCACAGCAGCCTTTTAGTACCTGAAGGGGACCTACAGAGCAGCCAGAGGAGGAGACTTCATCAGAAACTGTGGAGATACGACAAAGTATGCATTCAAAACAAAAGAGGAGATTTCAGTTAGATATTGGGAAAAGATTCTTTACTGTGAGGAAGATGAGACACTGCAACAGGTTGCCCAGAGAAACTGTGGAGGTCCCGTCCCTGGAAGTGTTCAAGGCCAGGCTGGATGGGGCTGTGAGCCACCCACCTGGTGGGATGTGTCTCTGCCCATGGCAGCAGGGTTGGAACCTTGAAAGTCCAGGCTTTAAAATTCTTTAAGTTCCCTTCAAAGCCAGATCATCCTGTGATTGTATGATTCTATACATCAGTTAATGTCACTGTTTTTCTTTCTGTCAGTGTGCACAGGTAGGAAAAAGTGAACCAAAGGAATGATTGTGTCCAAAATCCATTCACCAGGGGGAAGTGGCAAGTCACTCACTCTCACGTGAAGCTGAGGGGTGAGGACCAACCCCAAGTGCTGCAAAACAGACTTGGAAGAAAAGCCAGACTCCCTGTTTACAGCAGTGGCTGCATGAGTGATGGCTCTGCTTCAGGACCTGCTGGTGGGATGGGGAGGTCCAAGTGGTGTTTGAGGAGCACCATCTCCACTGTGAGGTATTTCTTCCTGAGAAGAAGCTCCCCACTGAGATATGGCTGCCTTTAAACAAGACTCATGGCAAAGCCCCAACAGAGACTCAGGATGGGTAATTCATACACTGAAATATTCTGTTGAGTAGGTTGTGTAGTTTCCTGCCCAAGTACAAGAGGAGATACCTGACTACTCAAACATTACCACCTCCTTTGGAAACCACAGCCTTTGCTCTCACTTATGCTTTGATGTGTGAGTATGTGTCTTGAAATCCCAGTCATTCCCATCACATAGGAAAAAAGGGTGTGTGCTGGCCTTTTTGCTTCAACCACCTGAACCAGAAGTCTCTCCACAGCCACAGAGGTCATAAATGTTGCACACTGATCATGAAGGAACAGCCACACACCAGCTGTGACCAGGGGCAGTTCTCACCAGGAAAAGATGGTAAGAACAGGATATATTCCAAATTCATGGTGCAAGCACTGTGAGCCTGGAAAGCTCAGCCCCTAATACATCTGGTCACTCCCATCACCTCATCTTTCAGAACAGAAACTTTTCAAGACCAAAGGCATCCAAAGAGATAACCCATAATATTCAAATTTCACATACATGCAGCCTGGGCTGCTGGAAATTACCACTGAAGGCAAAAATCATATGCAAGCTATCAGTAAAGTGAGGGTGCAAGGATTTTAAGTCAAGTGGGGGCCACTGGTGGTCAGAAAATGCAGATCAAGGTGGCACAAGACTCCAGGAAACCTTCTGTTCCTTCAGATCTCTCAGCCAAATATTTTAAAGCAGTTGATAAATACTTGCTGGTGCAGAAATGTTCTTTCCTTCAGAAGACAGTAGAAAGTGCAGATTGTTTTTAAAAAAGACTCACGGGCTCTTTTTTTTTCCAGGAGAATTTCAAATATCTGCTGACACCCTCAGGCAGAAAGGCAGATTTTCTTTCAGTTTAAAAAGCATATGCTTCTCTCTCTCTTTCTATAAAAAAAAAAACCCAAACCAAAAAAATCCTTCATCTAAAGTAATTGAGGAGGGGCTGTTTGCTAATTTTACTCAATTCAGCTGCAAAAAATAGTAACTCATCTTCAATATCTAGTAATCAGAACTGTAGATAACAGGCTACAGCTCCAATACTGAGCAACCTATAATAGAAATCTGAAATATGCTTTATTTGCTTCTTTGCACATGGTTCCCAAGAGTTTTATAACTCTATAAAACTTCTTTCACTAGACAGTGAATATTCTCGAAGTGAGAGCTCAGGAGGCCCGGAGCAGCCTTGGGGAACTGCTGAAAGTCAAGCAGGAGGTGCTGTCTTCTCCAGGAGTAAGAGAAAACCAAGAAGCCAAGAGGCAGAACAGCTCCATGTTCAAACAGTAGGAACAGGGCTGCTCTGTTCCTGCCATCCTGGCTCTGGGCACCACAACAGTCTGACCATGTCATGCTGATGTCACCCACAGTCCCTCCCTCAGCCTCCTGATGTTATATTGTTCTTTCTGAAGTGACAGCTACATGTGAATAGGTAGGAATTTATGTACACGTTTAAAAATAAGTTTCTTCACTTGCAAAATTTAAAAGCAAAATAATTGGAGGGAAAAAAGGAAAAAGCTATTTATTCCAGTCTCATTATCTTAAATTGGTTTACTTCCTCTTGTTGAGAAATTCTGCATTTCTGTGGCTTGTTTGAACCTTCAGCATCCTCATTTCCATGTTCTTCACTGCTGAAAGGAAACAACATGGACATTGCTCAGTTCTCATACAGATTTGCCACATGATGCCATTTTCTGGTGGAGGAGATTTTCCAGGTAAGGAAACTATCTATTTCTGCACACTAAAGAGTTTTCAATTTTGCTGTGATCCTGCATTCAGCAGGAATTAATTCAGTAATCCAGATGTACTGGAGCTGGGGTCATCTCCTCTCATGTTACCAACACAAGACTATTAGAAAAGGTCATTTTTACAAACTAGAAAAAAACCAAAAAAACACAGAGTTACCACTTTTTTTTTTTTTTTTTCCTATCTCTGTTTAACAAATATCTGTTAGCACTTGCTATGGCCTGGAACTTTTTTCCAAGGATAGCATCTTGCCCCAAGGAGTAAGTGCCAAGTTGCCACATGCAAGTATCTCCCATTGGCATATGAATGACAAAAAATGCAGACTCCAACAACAAAGGTCACACAGGAGGAGATAAGATGATAAGATTGTGACAAGACAACAGAAAAAAATTTTTTTTCCCTTGGAAATGGAATGATTCATTAGAAGTGAATAAAAAGTGAGATGTGAGCAGACGAAAATTACGAAAGGCTTTTTGCAATGGATTTAAATCACTCCAGGCCAGACAGCACCAGCTAGAGGGAAATTTCAGTGCAGAAATGACAAGCATAAAGAGTATAAATGTGTTTCTACAGCTTGAAAACTTGCTTAATTTTCACATCTCCTTCAGGTTTTAAAAGTTTCTTTGGGGGGTTTTGTTGTTTGTGGAGGGTTTTTTCAAACTGAGAACCAGATTTGAACAGCTATCCTCTCATAACTGGTCTTCTCCTTTCTTGGCCTTCCCCATCTGTAAGGAAAGAAAGTCATCACAGTCATCAATACTCAGTCTCAGAATCCTGACCTCATACATCAAGGAACAGGAAAATAATACAAAACATAAGGAATCTCAGACATTTGGGGAATATTTTAGAGGGCTAATGTGATTTGCTCAATGATTTACCTGCCTAGAGTTAGCCCATGGCAGCTCCTCATGGAAAGAGGTGCTTTTAGAGAAGAGGTGCTTTTGAAGAAGAGGTACCCTGAACTAACTCTGTTGCCAGAACTGGTGTATTTGTTACCAGTTATCAGCTGTGAGATAGATCTATCCTAAATGCATGAATCAGGACCCTTCTGCTGAACTATTTGCATCAAATCCTTTTTCAGTACAGCAGCTACAGCAGAGATGATTGAAATTTCATCCGAACAAAAGTGAGAAACAAAACACAAAGAAAAACACCGGAATGTGTGAATGGTAAGAGGGGCATGACTGGGAGGAGCAGGATCATTAGGTATCTGCATGATGTCCAAATGCAATTTTAGTTCCCTATTGCCAGTGAAGCATTCAAAGTCAGACAGGATGACAAGGACAATTATGTTCGTGCAGCTCTCACTGAAGTGAGACATTCAGCTGCAAGAATAGACAGAGCTGATAGCAACTACTGGATGAGGAAATGTGATTGAAACGTCAGGACTGAGACACAATTAGAAGTATCGCTTTGTATTGATCTGAAGAAGAATGCAGTGGTATAAAATTCTGCCTATCCTTCTGCAGTCAGTAGACAAATAGAGGATCATCAGGAAAAGAAAAATATGGGACAATTGTAAGGGGAAACCCTTAGGGAAGGTATAGAAGTGCAAAGAATTGCCTGACAACATCCAAGAAATAAATGTACTAAAAAACAGTAGTAGGTTTCTCTAAAGAGTTCATTTGCACAGAAAGTTACTTTTTAAAACTTGTGCTCCTTTTAGCCAAATTTGATTTTCTTTAGTTCAAGGTGGAAGGGAAGGGACAGGGAAGGAAGGAAAAGACTCTAGCAGACAAAGAGAAAAGAAAGAATAAAACCAAATCTGCAAAGTCAAACCAAAATCCAAAATTCAGGTTGAAAGATTAATGAATGCAAATAGCTCAACTGGGGTGCTGCATATTGAAAACTAGCAATCATGTTGAACAAGGGAGTAATCAAGAAAGGATGGAAAAGAAACACACTGGGCCATGGCAAAGGCACAATTAAATTTACTTGATGTAAGCCCAGTGCTTCTTCGTGGAGATACATCCAGTGCAAATGAGGTCCATAATTGGAAAATATGAGTTGCCACTTCTTTCTTTCCCTACTGAAAACATTTCTACTATTTTCATTTTTGTATAAATGGTTGTTTGTACAAATATTTCTAGCTTTATATAGCCAGATTTAATCCATTAACTTCCCTCCAAATGCTCTCAAAATCCAAGGTGAAATCAGCAATGCTGCACAAAGTGCCATTCCTAATTACCACAGCTCAAGGGCTCGGGGTGTCAGCAGACACAGGACCAAGCAGTGCTCCCAGACAGGCTCGTGAGCAGGCTGAGGGCCTGTAAACCAACCTTCAAATGGTACGGGACAAAAACTGGCAGAAATTTGCACTATTTGACCAACTTGTTCAGCAGGTCTGCACAACTGCTCTGCATTGCAAAGAGAGAACTCCAGAGTAGGGAAAAGTTTTGAATTTATGCTAAATGTGGGAGCCAGGCATGTTGTACCTGAATGCAAGTATCTGGCCATATCTGGCATACTGCGACTTGCACAAGCTGCACCTGGTTTGTATGTGAAGTTTCATTTCCAATCCATGAAACCATAAAGAGAATGTGTTGACAGAAGTGTGCAAGGAAGTTTCAGCCTTCCCTAATGGCACCACCTGGGGCACACACTCTGCAACAAGCTGTGGAGAGGGTAAAGCTTTCCTCCTTCCCAGCTCCTGCTTGAAATGCTTTGGATGTTTCCAGCCTGAGAAGTTGCCTCTGGGCTTTCCTTGGACATTCAAGGAATGTGAAACTATATTTTTATTTTAGCAATCACACTTAAAGAACATAGGCATAGGTCAAGAAAAGGTAAGCAGACCGAATGGTCTCATTAAATAATAATCTTTTACAGTAAGAGTTATGCAGTATCTCAAAAAAACTCTCTTTTTACTGCTTCCTTCATTCTGTCTTTTAATAGTATTAAAAAAAGCCAAACAAATAATTAGAAGACCAATCCACATGTCTGCTATAACTGCAGATTTCTGAACCTAATATGATCAGCGTTTTTGTCTGTTTGCCCCATAGAGCCTGGCTGCTTCTTAGCTGTGGATTATAGCAAAAGCAGCTTTTATCAGTTTTAAACTGAAGGAAGATTCTCAGGTAAGACTTTTTCATCTGAGAAAATCTGGAAACCAGTAAAAGTGTTTGGCTTGAAGAAGATGAGTTGGAATGTGTTTTGGTGCAAAAAACAGTTGGAGACCTCATTAAATTTTCTCGGAGACAGAGACTGGCAGGGCTCACATGTTCTGTAAGAGGTCTGGATTTTATTATACTACGTGTTGTAGACCTGTCATATTCAATAAAATGAGAATTTGGTTTTTATTTGTTTCTTAATTGAAATGTTTCTTAGGAAAATCTGCTACCCAAAAGAATATACCAGTAAAATAAAAAAATACTATCTAGTAATAAATGATCAGTGTGAAATTACTTATTTAATGCAATAGTAAATCCCAAAAGCAAAAATGCATTTCACTCCTTCAGAGCTCAATACTCTTTTTGTTTTGGTTTTTTTTTTAAATCGACCCTGTTGTAGCACATTTTCAACACCCAGTTCCTGCCTTGGGTACTGGTCAGGGTCTCAGCGCCATAAGATTTCCAGTATATGAGG
Organism: Cinnycerthia olivascens; assembly: GCA_035048155.1. Lineage (NCBI taxonomy): Eukaryota > Metazoa > Chordata > Aves > Passeriformes > Certhiidae > Cinnycerthia > Cinnycerthia olivascens. Next base: position 142,922,454 of record JAWWMU010000106.1, read on the forward strand.
GTACCATATAGTCATACAAGAGAAAGTGAAAAAACAAATAATTTTTCCTTTACCTTTTTAAACTGTAAAAAAAAAAAAAAGAGTCAAGACAAACATCTGATGACTCTGCATGTGTTTAAAAAAATTCTAGAGAAATGAAAGGTCACCTTCATAGCTCAGGGTGTGCTTTGTAGTAAGGGTTTTGCCCTGGGATTTTCTCCCTAAGAGAAAGTCAAAGAAAACAAAAAAAATAATCTTCAGTGGAAGCTGTCAAATATATCCATAAATGTGCACATTTCTTCAAGGTAGATAAGGCAAAAAAAAAAAAAAATTTGGATTGCTGAAAACAGATTAGAGGCTGCCCTTGGGGAAGCCAAGGACTGTCCCCCTGACAGGCAGAGGGACCTTTACTCATTCCCAGAGTGACTATACAGTTTCCTCCTAATAAGACATTAAGTTGTACTGCTAAAATTATGTGGTTTCAAGGTCTGAAAGGGACTATTAGTCTTTTCTCAGTAAACCCAGTAGTAAGTAGATAAACTCAAAGATACCTGCCTGAAACAAAGTATTATTTAAGGCATTACACAGAGCATCTTTAAAGAGTTTACTTTTTAGAATGGGGAGAAGATGGTAGAATCATCATCTACATAAGCAAAAAAAAAAAACCAAAAACAAACAAAGCAACATGAGGTACAAAGTATCCAAGAGTAAACAGCAAAACACAATTTTATTTTTTTGTTTCGCTGGTAGAGTGTTTTGGTGGTTTTTTAGTTTATTTCTTCTTGCATAACTCCCACATCAGTAAAACAGCCCTGAAAATGAATCAGCAGTATTAACTTGGCAATGATGTGCTGTGGGGGGACAGGCTCTTCTTTCTCATGTATAGTTAAGAAATGCATTTGTTTTTCTTTGTTTTATACTGAACATAATTCTCTTTGTCCTCATCAGGAGGAAAACATTCAATCAAACAAACAAACAAATCCAACCAATAAAACAAAAATAAAACCCCAAAACTGAAAGCCCCAGTGAAGTCAGAATTTAATTCTCTATTAATAAATGAGGGCATCGGAGCCTGTTAAGAGACTGGGGAATGTGTATGGAGAAAAAGTCCCTTAAGTGCCAGCCTAACAATTTCATAGAGCATTTTCCATGCAAGTTCTGGAAAGAAGCTTTATTAAATGATTTACTTTTACTTTAGACAGAGCACTTACCTTAGGAGATTCTGGCTGGAAGCTGTCTGCAGCCTGCTGTGCCAGAACAGGAGAGCAGGAAGAGGACATGAGTAGATACAGAGATTCAGTTTTGTCTGGGCATTTTGAGGTGGTTTACCTTGCTCAGAATGGGCTTTCATCAGCAGTGCAGTTACTGCAAACACTGCACTGGGGCTCAGTAGCCCCAGTGTGAAGAACTTTGTGAGTGGGGAGCTATGTGTGGCTGACAATTTGCTGTGGACCTGCTCCTTTTTATCCAGAACTGATGATATTGCCAGTATTGCCTAAAGCACAACTAATGCTGCAACTACCATCCTGTTTTGCTACTCTGGGTCTGACAATTCTTCTCACATCCTCTTTCCCTAAAGCATATCCCAGTTTACCTTCCTAATTTTCAAAGATCTCCAGTTACTTCTGCCCTTACCTGTTCTTCTTATAAGTTAGCAGCTAGGTTGGCTCCCTCCTTTACTCTTTGAGTGGCTGTGCTGTTGATTTAAATCCTTATCCCTGCCTCAAATTCCTTTCTAACTTATCTCTTTTTTTTTTTTTTTATGTGTGAGATAAATATAATTTTAAAAGTTTCAAGCCTATCAACTGGTCTGCACTTCACCCTCACCTCAAAACCCACTTTAGGTTAAAGCAGCATCTGCCATGAAGCATCGGCCGAGCACCAGCTGATGCATTGTCACAAAACCTGTTGGCTGGGAATTAAGACCACAGCAAACTGTGTTAGAGCTTGCCATTACTCTCCTTACCTCAGACCTTTCCACTACTGCTTGTTATTCATTTCCTTTTCCTGTTATAATTCCCCTGAAAATTGAGGCAAGTTCCTGGTGCCTGGAGTTAAAGCCCACTGTGCAGTAGGATGATTCCTGGCCAGCAGTCAGTGTGCATGGCATGCAGAGAAGGAAAGGGATGTTTATGTTTAAGGCTGTTAGTGGAAAGTTGTGGGCTCTGGCACTGAGAAAACAGGTCTTTGCTGTCACATCCTTGCAGTCTAGAGCCTTTATCATACAAGGGACCATGGAATTGTGAATATGGATATACTAACATATTAGCATGTTTGTAGCCTAGCCATGTGGAGGTGGTGTTTGTTGTTTGCCTCACAGCCTGATCCACTGCAGAGCTCGCCTGAAAACAAAAGGCAGCTTAGTCAGTTTTCCCATATAAGCAGAAATTCTTTGAAGAGATGCAAAGAGGCTTTCACAGCTGTTAAAAAAAGCAATGCCAGGACACTTAATATACCTTCCTTTTAAATTATCTTTGCATTTCAGAAGGGCTACAGTATTTGCAAAGGATTATGGTGTACTGCATCTGCCTGGGAAACTATGATTTTGTGGGTTCCTTGTGAACTGTACTTTAAAATATCAAACCCTCCACATTTTCTCTTAACTGTTCTTAAACCTCAGCTTGCCATTTCTTAATCTTCCCCCCCAGCTGCCACCCACCTCCCTGGCTGCTGTTCTCAGACTGGTCTGTGTTAACAGGGGCAGAGGCTGAGCAGAGCCCGGGGGTGAATGAGATCACTCCTGTCACACTTTGGTGCTGGGTTGGTCTTGGGCTGAGGGGAAGGAGTGGATCCCAGTGCAACTTCCCTGTCCTGCAGCTCTTTCCCTTCTGTACCTGATGCATGTGGGCTGTGGAGCTGCAGGGCACAGACCAAAGCCCCCATGCCAGTGTGAGGCAGAGGAATTGGCCACAGTGATGATCCTGAAGAGCAGGCAGCAAGACCACATCCTTTCCCAAAGCCATGGATGGCTGCAGTGAGGGTTTCTCCTCCCCACTGGGTGTCCACCCTGGCAGGGTCTATTTAAATGTTCACATTGGGTACAGGTGAAGGTGCACCTCACACAGTGCCCTTCCTCCTCTGGTGAGGAACCAGGAAACCTGAAATGAGGGGGAGCTGTGGAAATGGCAGCTCCCCTTGGATAAGGAAAGCTGAGAGTTTGGAGAAACTGTGAGGTTTCTGCTTTCATAAGGCTGAGGTCATGAAAGGCTTCACAAAGACCACCAAAGGAATAGCTGCAGTTGGAAATAGGTGGTCTTAAAATAGTTTGTACTGTGGTGCAGCTTGGAGGAATAATTCCCAACTTGGCTGACAAACATGGACCTTTCTCATTCCCCACACCCTCCACAGTGCCCACCCAAGCTGGAGGGCACGGCTCTTTCTCTTGGGCAGACATCTCTTTCCTCAGTCAGCTGGGCTGTGGAGGAGCTGCCTTTCTGCCAGGGAATCAGTCAGTCCCACTGTGAAGGTCTCACCAGCTCTCTAAAGCAGCCTGAACATCTTGCAATCTACTTCTTAGTCCTTGCTTTTTCAGAGATTTTGAATGGCATCATTATATATCTCAACATATATCTCAGTTTTTTCTAAATAAGGCAGGAGTAATGATTTTCCTTCGTTCCTTCCTTCCTTCCTTCCTTACTTCCTTCTGAAGATCAACTTGTTGAAGTCTAAGTTTCTGGGGTCTACATTACTACATTCATATAGATACTAGAAAACAGACAAAGGTCCATTATATGTGATGGGTTAATTGCAATTTTATTTTGCCTTTCAGCTGTCAATGATGCCATTAATTACAGATGCATTAAGAGCCCTTCGAAAATCTCACTGGTCTCCATGATTCCATGTATTTTCCATTATTTTGCCACCATCTCAGAAGCTGAGTGGTAGCTAAAGAAAGAAGATAAAGAGCTGTGTTTCATTAGCATTCCAAGCTTAGAACCCCAGAGAAGTTATAAAGAAAGGATAGCATTTAATATTGCTAGAAAGCTTCACCTTACCTGCCCAACAGCAACTACTAACAAGCCTCTATACAAATGTCAGCACCTCCCTCAGCAGCAGCTGCTCAGTCTACTTTTTCAGGCCCTAGAACAGGCAGCAGGCAGCAGCAAATTTTCTGTCTTTCCTGCCAATAATGTTTCAAATATTTGTGCTGTTCATATAGCTTTAATGTCACTCATTGTAGCAATATTGTTGCTAATGAAATAAAAATCTGAGTGATTCAGAAACCTCCTCTGCAAAGACGTGAAATAAGAGTAAATATATGCAACTTCTGCTTGTGAAAGACAGACAGTTTTCCTTTCCAACAAAAGTTGCAAACTGCACATCTTTTTAATGCAAGTAACAAGACTCCTGAGAGCCATCTTGCTAATGTGAACAGCTCATAGAATTACATCTGTTCATATTTTATTTGCTCTGTTTCACAATGTTCAGGAGTCTTTATTGTCTAGTTCTTTAGAAGTTCACATTTGAAAATGAAGCTATACCACAGCTTTTAGCTGTGCAAGTCCTAGTTTAATCTGCATTTGTTATAATTTTTCTGGGTATTTGCTAGAAGTCCAGCTGGGAGGAGATTAAAAAACAACTCATAAGCTGCTGCTCACCAGACCCACTGGCAGGGCCATGGTCAGACCCCCTTTGTCCCAACTTACCTCTTACTATTGAGATCAATTTGTAGCAGCTTTTAAATTCCACCCTGTACATTCAGTGATTGCTGACAAAATGCAACCACCACGTAGTAATTTCAACATCTGCAGAACTGGGCCATTAGGTATGTCACTTATAAATAATGCTGCTGCCTGTCAGGGTCCAGATAGCCTTAAAATAAAGGTTATCCACAACAGAATGATTGGAGTCTGAAAACTGAAGCATGTGTTCATTTGTTTTGAGATGTATTTGAAAATACAATTCAGTATGTGCTAAATTAATAATCACAGGCAGAGATCAGATGGTACAGGAAAAAGAATCCACATGGCATGTGCCTGTTTCTGCTGTGATGTGATGGGAATTAGTTTAAATATATCTCTTACATCTGCTGATTTTTGGTTCTACTTTTGAGTAATAATCCAATCTGCATCAGTATTTAAAAAGTAATTTAGCTCCATACTGCGGCAAAATTTATTATAAAACTGTAAATTAACCAAAATGAAGATTGCCCAATTCCCAGAACTGTAACAACATAAATGAATAGGGATGGATAAGTCATTTTAACACACACATGAAATATTATTTAAGCTGGCGACCTGCTGGGTTTCCTCATTATATCATAAGCAACCTATAAGATTATGTAACAGCTGTAAATATAGCACCAAAGCAATTCATAGTCAAAAGAGGCTTGACAGAAGCACTGTCTTTCTTAATTAGTCAGCTATCAGACACAAAGAGGCTTTGTTGATCCAGCAGCATCAGACTTCTGCCCTCCAGTGTCATTCTCACTTCTGCTGAGCATCCAGTGAAACTAAAGCACCGTTCAGAAAGAAAAGGAACTTATCTCCTTTTCCATGATAAACATAATTTGATACTTTTTGTGATACCTGATTGCCTTTTTTTCATAAACACTGAGCTAAGTGCTGTGTCAGAGCCCAGTTGCCCAAACAGACCTTAGGTCTGCAGCTTTGTCCCCATTTAGGGCCACCCTGAAGCACCTGGTCCTGTACACACACACAGGTGCTTTCCTGAGCTGGCAATAGCTAATTATACACAAGTGATCCATACACAAGTGATCTTCTAGCCTTTTTGGCCAGATCAGCTTTGAAAATGTTCCCTTTCATTCTATTCTAGTAGAACTGTGTTTCTGCAATACTAAAACATCTCACAGGCTCAGGTTAATTTCAGAGTGGTTTTAGTTAAACTCCTCGTGCCCTAATGCAGGACACAGGGGTTTCACTCTCTTCCTCTGTGCATCTCACATATCATTAGAGCTACACCAAAACCTAAAAGCTTGATAAAGAGTCTAATACAGGACTATGCCAAGCCATGGTTCTGTGACCTGACTGTCAGGGATTTGCAGTTTGTGGGATGAAGTGTTGGATTTGATGTTTATTCCCCCAAATGCTGAAGCACACTATCCAAGGGCACTGCCTTCCTGCCTGAGACCCTCAGAGGTGCCAACTCTGGCCTCCTGTGGAAGGAGCCAGAGAACACTGCACTCCCCTGAGGACTGGTTGGCATCAGAATCCTTTCTCCAGGTGTGTCTCCAACAGTCCAAATATTTTGCCTTTAAACAGCAAATCATGTTCTCTTTTTTTTCAAGTAGTCAAAATTGGTGGAGTAGTCATAACAAGGATCATTTAAGAGGAATGAGGCTGGAGCACAAATGTAACACCTTAAATGGAACTGGACCATAAATTATACCATTAGGTTTCTGAGCTACAGTACATATTTTAAAACCATAGTAAAATTCTGGCTGCTCTCAGTAGTTTGGGATATAACTTGTAAAATCAAAATGGATGCAAAATGTTTTATTTTAGAAACCAAAGTACTACATCAATTCAGGCCACAATAAAGCCAAGAATTGTACAAGAAATTAAGAAAGGGAGAAACAAGAGAAACATTCAGAACATAGGGCAGTTGTGAGAATCAGGTATGCTTAAAAACAATGTTTAGGTTGTCATGTCCCTGAGGACTGCAGGGGAACAGGTCTCATGTAATTGAGTGGAAATGCCATCTTACCTGAAATAGTCTTACAAAAAACATTTGTTCTGAAAGATCCATTTTCTAGGAAGGAAGTAGAGCAGAAAAAAGATTTTCAAAGTAAATCTTCATAAACAGCTGTTCTTTAATAGCTGAGTCCAAGTATAAAAACACATTTGCAGATAGTATGAGAATAGGTGAATATTTTTTTTACCTTCCCAATAATAGACTAGATTTTCCAATAAACATACCCATAAGTTTTACTTCTAAAACTACTAAAAACTTTATATGAGTTTAATACTAGAGGGATTTATATTTCTATTAACATTTCAGGAGCCCAAATTATTTTTCTAATAGATATTTGATATTCTTGTCTTGGCTGCTTTAAAAGGAAATATTTTCCTCCAGTGTTTAAGTATGTACACCAGGGGACAAGTGCTTTTTTGAGGCTAGAAAGGAGCTGCTATCTGCTTTCTATAAATTTAGGACAAAAACCAGCAAGCAATCTAACTTACTGCAATTTCAACTGCATACTGTTTAAATTGTCAGATTCACAAAAAAATAAATGACATTCTGGCTGATGGATTTATCTTCTCTATAGATGTGAAAAATATTGAAAAGAATAATCAGGATGCAGTTACATTTATGGATTTCACATACTTTTCAAAATTTCATAGTGTGGAAATACCTTATTTGATGGGAGCTGGATCTCTAGCTCATTAGTTAGGAACAGGTCTAGAATACTCTGACCCCTGGCAAAATTGCATTGTCACTTCTGGGTGCATCAAGGATGGATTTAACCGTGTTATTCTCTCAGTTATGGCATCACTGCTTCCCACTGCTGTCTGAAAGCAGAAGCAATCTACCTAAAATATTCTCCTCTGTCAAAATTTTAATTTTGTTTCTATGTAAATAATGCATATGCGCAGGCACTGGTGTTGCTGTCATTAACTGGGAATAAACCTGGAGCTTTCAGCTCTGCAAGCACAGACCCACACAGTCTGAGCAAAAGAAGCAATTCTGTCACATTCTATTAAAGACCAGGCTGCTGTAGCTGCTGTTACTCACCATCGGGAGGGCAAATCTGCATGCATTAAACCCTGTTTATAATATTAAATGTGGAGGTGCCACCAGACACTGTGGAGCCCTCATTTGATCAGTTTTAAAGGGTAGGAGTCAGGCATGGCACAAAGAGATGCTGCTCGTGGCTTTGCTTGCATGCACGTCTGCCTGATGGTTGCTCTCCCTTGGCTGTGCTGTAGTCATTAACTACCACGGCTGCATAATTCCAAACAAACCACACTGCAAGCAGCAACTGCAAATGAAATAATTAAAGTCAGCTCTGCTTTGCTGAATGTTAATAGGCTAATTGTCCTAACGAAAGCCTGTACCTTTTCTGTGTGTGAAGTACTGAAAACCTACTTAAATGCTGCAAATGTGCCTCAAATGATCCAGCTAGAGACACTACGTGCTGCAGAGGGAAAAAGCAAAAAAAAGTTCTTTTTTCACAAGTCTCAAAGCAATGAAATCTCCATTGCAGGGAAAGGCTGTCTTGAAATGCCTGAGAAATAACCCATTGCATTGATATTCTGTCAGAGTCTTTCACTGCTGAAGATAGAGAAATAAAACAAATAAATCCTGCCACTAAGGAGTGAGCTGAACTCAATACAGTGCACAATGTTTGCAAGGTCAACTCCCTGCTCTCTGTAGGAGGGTCTGTTTATAACTGCTGTGTTCCAAACCAAAGCCCAGTGTTGATCCCTATGTGCTGACAACAGTTATTCTCACACTGAAGCCAAAATAATAAATCTCACCAAGCATTTTTCAAAAGGAGACTTGCATCCTTCAGGGTTAACTGCATAGAAGAGGAAAGCAATGTCAGAATGGAGTCAAACTTTAAAACACACTCTGGAAAAACTTTGAAGATTGCTTGGGTTCTGGGAGGGGAAGAGTCCAGAAGTCACACTAATTTTCCCATCATTCTTTTCTTTCCAAACAATATCCATTTGTCTAGTTGTAATTCACATTTCCTGGATGTTTTACCTTTGTTATTCTGTGCCTGAACTTGAGGAATCCTTTTTCCACAATTTTTTAACCTCTCTGTGCCCCTTTCAAGCTACATGAAGGAGGCACAATTGAAGTGCTGTGCTGCCAAGGATGAGTGGATCCCCTGTCATCTTCTGCACAACTGTCACAGAGCGTGTTCACTCAGGGAATACACAGATTAAATCGTGTGCAGCTTTTTTTTGCTGATCACACACACACATTATCTTCATCATCATCCTGAAAGAGGCTGAATAAAGTTCCTCGCTCATCAGATGTGTCCATTCCATGGGAAGGGGGCACAACAATGGTTTTTAGGATCCCCAATGACACGAGAAGGCAGCCATCCTTCTGCTAGGACACCAATAAGCAGGTTATAGGTATCAACATCAAGTCCTGAACCCTTCTATGCACATTTTCAAATCAAGGAGAGAATAAATGATTGAGGCAGAGAGCAGATGTTTAGGCCATGGCTGCTTATAGCTTGAAAGAGAGAAAGACATTTTCCTCTGTTGATATCAATAAGGCTGAGTTGCTTAATTCTCTTATTTGAGGGAAAGTAAAAGTGTTTTTGAAATGCTACCCCTGCCTTGAGGTGATACCCACAGGTCTGCTGAGGAGCAGCCACGACCAGCCAACTGCAATACATTAACTGGAAAGGACAAAATGGGCAAAACTATCAACCTGTGCTGTACAGAAGAATTCAGTGTACACCTCACCACTCTTCCTGTCTCATTAAATTAAACTAAATCAAATCAAATCACCTCTGAGGTTTAGATGGTAGAAATGTGCATAACAGGGATATGTCTGGGTTTTCAATTCTGCATGGAGAGTGGGTAAGAGGAATGTGCCTTTGCAGCTCAGCTTCATTGATGTGTGAGCTAGTATTCATGTCAGGTTTTCTTTAAAGAATACTTGAATGACTCTATTTTTAGATTTTACTGTGATGTTATTTCATCAGCTACTGCATGCATAATGCATCATCAGCAACAAAAATTTTAATCATAGCATAAATCAGCCAAAAGATGCTACAAAAAATCAAAGGCCAAATTGCTTTGCTTGGGGACTTGAGTAAATGGATTTTGATTTTTAATTTCTAAATTCAGAGAGGCTCTGGGGGGGGCATGCTCCCCAGATGTGTAGCTGATTGGTGAATGTGTGTTGCAAGGCTATTCAGGTGCAATCCTAAAACCTGAAACATCATATTTCAATCTGAAAGCAGCTTTTACAGGTTTCCCTTAAGAGAAATTGAGACCATGATTTGGGTCTCTCATCTAAATAATTCAGTTAAAGAACAGCTCCTGATTGATGTCCGAAAACCACCTGCTGATCATTCACAAATTCCAAACCGAGAAAGTAGAATCTGCAAAGTAATTTCATTGTAATCCCCCAAGACCCAGCAAGGAAACCTTTCAGATGCACATAAGGCTCAAAATGTTCCAGTTTAATTTCCAACAGAAAAGAAAGAGTAATTATCGGGGGCTGTGTCCTGTTATTAATGTGTTAAGGAAATAGAATTCAAATCAGACACCTTACAGAACAGCACAGAGACCTGGTTTTAGCTGGGAAAGCTTTTTACTCATTGCTTCTGGTTTTGTTATGGACAATCCATTTAATCTAGCTCAACAACTTTAAAAAGTGGGTTAATTATGTTATTTGTGGGGTCAGATTTGCAGGGCAGAGCATATCCCTTTTCCTTGCAGATAACATGGATGTGAGAGCACCAGCCATTTCAGCTAGAAGAGATGCAGCTGTGCCTGCTCCTTGTTCCACACTCAGGGAAGCAGAGGCAGGGCCAGCTCAGGGCATTCTCTGCACAGGGACAGCCTGGGCTCAAAAGGAAGTGCTCAAGGATTAGGGCACCTCTTGCTTCCTAAATAGCTGTCCCAGGTGAGATGGATGAGGCAGATCTAGGGAGCAGGGAAGCAGCTGGATGTCTCCATCCCAATGGGACAAACCTCAAAGTATCATTAAATTGGAGGGCCATACGTACAGCAGCAGAAATACTCTTTCCTGACCTCTGTGACTCCTCTTCACAGGGTTTTATCTTTTGCAGGGAAAATCTTTCTCCTCTACACCCCTGCAATCTGGAAGACTCTTTTGTAATTCTGTGTTTCATGGTTCTATCACATTTATCTTCAAGTTATCTCTTTCCTTTGATTAGGCCTTTTATTTCTCTTTCCCCCGGGTTATCCACCTCTGTTTCCACAGTACATAATTGAGCTGCTGAATATTCATTATTAGTCCCTGGAGTCACATAAAGATCTCCAGAGGAGGATAAAACCCTCCTTGGTTGTGATTTGGTTCGATTAGAGCCAAAATACTAAATGCAACTTAGTATGCAATATCTCCCCTTAGTTTAGAAAGAATTGGAGAGGGAATATTTATCCTTTCATAAGGGAAAGGAGGAAAGGAAAGAGAGTTGGGGACTGAGAGGGAAGGAAGAAGGAGGAAGAAAGCAGCCAGACAGTCAGCAAGAAGGGGAAAGACTACAGTCCAGCTACCACCTCTGTTCATTGTGTGTACTGAGGACTTTTGTCATTGTTTGGTAATGGTGTCAGAACAAATAGCAGGAGTAAAAAATTCAAGCAACTAACTTCTTATTCAGTCAAGCAAACCTGCCAGATACCAGCTCCCTTTGCAAGCAGAGGTCTCAGAGTGCCAGCAGTGCTTCAGATGGTCCAGCTATTAATGGGAGAGAAGAGCATAGGTGAGCTTTGATACATTGCTTCACTAGTTACAGGCATGGTGTCATTCCCTGGAGATCCCAGCTCCACTGGGGCATGGTCTGAAGCCAGGGAAGGCTGTGTGCAGCCTGCTACCCTGTTTGCTTTGAGCCCTGTTCCATCAGGCTGATTTCCCCTGCCTGCAGAGGGAGGCACTAGAGACATTCCCGAGGGCAGTTCAAGGCATCTGGAGGTCCCACCTCAGCATGGACTGGTTGGTTCACCCTTGATGAATGCCCCATCTGATATTGCAGCTTATAAACTGAATAAACAGATCAGGAAAACATGGCAGTTTGGAAAACATATCAATATATTTTTCTTCTTAATAAAATCATCTGCCTGACAGAAGTATTTGAACAGTTTTGGATTTGTTAGGCAAATGCTATGTTTGGCTGCAGTAAATACTCCTAATATCATCATTTAGCACAATTTCACTTTGACCTTTTTATGCTTTGCACTATGTGTAACATTCTCCAGTGACTGTGGTCAGGACACTAATCTAGATCTATATCCTGGGATATAAAGAGTATTTAACAGCATGAGCAGGAGAGATGAAAGGCTCTGGCCTCTCTAGGAAGGTAGAAGGACATACTCCTGAGTGGGATACAGCTGGACCAGTCTCCTCAAGCATCAGGTGAAAATTAACCTGATGTTCCTTTCCACTCTGCATTGCTATTGCAGTTATACCATTGCAATCTTCTGATATCTTTGTCCAGGACAAAGCCTCAGCACAGGCATTTATCCACCAAGGACCTGTGCAGCCAACCAGTGTATTACATGTGCTACATTCTGTTAGATTCATCATGAGGGTTTGCTAGCATCTTGCATCTGTACACACGAGTTCTCTTGGTGACCCTTTGTGCTGACAAGGGCAGACAAGCAGCATTTACATTCTGAGAGGCAATGACAGGATGTATCCCCATGATCATCCCACTCCATGTATCCAAAGCAGCTCCCAGCACTTCAATGTTGCCTGTAATGCTGCAAAAAAATAGAAGTCCAGGACACATTGTCAGTTTAAAAACAAAAACCAGATTTGTGCTGTAGAAGTCATATAAATTGCAAAGCAGTACCTTATGGGTGATGATCTGTCTGAATGACATTTCCTTTGCTGCTTTAGGGAATTTTCAAAAACAATGTACTTTAATGAGTCACTGTAATGACTTAAAACTAAGTTAGAAAGAGAAACTTTCTATAAAAGGCTACTTCAATTTGGAATAGGAGATATTATTCAGAAAGTATCAAATATCAGTTACACATGTAATGATTATTTACAAACCTAGTACAAAGCTTTTCCTTGGTAACTGCTGTGTTAATGGAAAATCTAAACCCTGGCCCATGATAATCATTATTATTCTTATATTTTGAAATGAAAAGGGAAATAATTTTCACTCAGATTCTTTACCGTGTATAACCCTTCTTTCAAAACAATATTAAATCTACTAAATATCCAGAATAAATTTCCTAAAGGCTGACAGTTCCCATGAGCTGGTGCTTTTTGGCTAAAACATTTTTCCTTCAATTTATCATTGATTTTACTTTGGCTGGTCTCAATATGAAGCTCACATGTTAAGGAAACAAACAGTAAAAGGACCAAAAACACAAGTCCTGAAACTTAAAAATTGGAATTACTCACAGCCATCAAATCTCTGCATGAGTTATAATTAGCTCCATTTTTCACCCGCATGAAAATTAGTAAAGGATATGTTCAACTACTACACCCAACCAGTTATATCTAAATTTATTGAGGGAATGTAATGTACAGTAAGTGCTGACGTATTGCTAATTTTTTTTTAAAAATTAATCAAGAAAGACAAAAATTCTTCCAAATTCTTTGGACACAAAATGAGGGTTCTGTCACATTGTCTGATCACACAGATGGACTACACAGATGAATATTTATTTGTTCATGATAAACACACAAATATGCATTTCTCAGTGCTGGTGTTACCAAAGGCAGCTCTGTGGAACTGGATCAGACCTTCCTGTAGGAAGGAAAGAGGAAAAAGAACAATCTGCAACTCTGACAGAATTTATAAACTTTCTGAACCATAAAATATGGTGCTTCATATCTGCCAAGGTCAGGAGGACATGAAAAATTTTAGCAAAGAAACAGAAACTCAAGCTCCAGTGAGTTCTCATCATTAAAAGCCATGCAATAACTAATTTATTAGTTAAATGTAAAAGTTCAAGTCACAACACACCAGTCATGTTCCAGTTTGAATAATTCCACACTACATGGTTGAAAACCCTTGCCTGGTTAAGTGGGCATCATCTGTGGGCCACCCATTCCTCAGCCTTTTTTAGCACATTTGCTTTCCAGGTTTCCTCTTCTTTCCATCCCTTTGTTTTGAATTTCTTTCCCCATGCATGAGTTAGCTTGAGTCTTTTTCCATGCTGAGTTTCATTTTGTTATTTTCAGCTCAGCTCTGAATGAGATTCTCATGCTGCAAAGCATTGCCAATCTTGTCATACCATCTGTTTAAAGAAGAAGCTGAACCCCTTCATGGGATGAAATAACTGTACTTTGCTCTGGGAGTTTTCTTCATGGGTTCTGTTTTTTTGTTCACTTGTTGATAGTACTGTCCTTTATGGCCCTGCAATTTAAATACTATTATATTTTCTGCCATTAAGCCTCTCTAAAAGCTTAATTTTGCCTAAGACTGCTGATGCTCTATACAATCTAATTTATTTTGCACTCTGAAGCAGAAAAGTTTTCACAGGTATTTTTAAAATCTCAAGTAGTAATGAAGAACAGCATATTTAATGAGAGAATAACTAGATAGTTCTTCTACTAATTCTTAAGGCCATGTCTGCATAGATTTCTGCATCATCACCTAAGACAGTAAAAAGAAATTATTTTATAATTCCTCTTTTAAAATGGTTGTGATTTTTGCTTGAACTGAACCTTACTTGCATTCTTTCGTGAATCTTATTGCTTCTGCTTTAGATCTGGAGGATATCAGAAGGGCCAGTGAGAATGTGCTCCTCTACCCCTAGGGCAAAGGAAAACCAACCTGGAAAAGGTCTGAGAGAAAGGTACAGCTACAGGAGTGAGGAAGCATTGTTTCTCCTCTGCACACATCTGAGCATAAGCTTGTTGCACAGCACTTACACTCCATCCTCCTGCTCCTCTCAAACTGGCACTAAAGGTGAGTGTACAGGTCTGCAACAACAGGACATGATGAGGATTTTCTTTTTTTAAAGTCATTGAGCATTTATAATACAATTAAAAGCTATACTTTCTCCTAATACAGTCCTATGTATGTATGAGACTGCTGGTTTTGGTTTTTTTTTTCAAAATTATTTCTTTAATTTCCGTGTTTTCTAGTGATTGATCATACTTGGCACCTCCAGAGAATGGCATTTTCCTCATCTGAGGGACAAGGAACAAAGCAGAGCTGACAGACTCTCATTACATGGGCATTTCAGCAAGAGGGTCACCAGGAAATTTTCAAGTCCATAAATAAGCAGGAGAATGACTGAGGAAGATTACAGCAGTGGCAGGGGATTCAAGGGGAGCTGAACACTTCAACAGTTGTTTGAAGCTCTCATAGCAGCAGTTGATAGATTTCTCTGTTTCAAGCCCTGCTGCAAGCTGCTATTGATGGGAGAGAATCAGAGTCTTGTAGTCCTTTTTCTCTATAACCAGGTTTATCTTCAGCACTTTAAGCTTTCTCCCTTCAATTGAACTTTTCCTCCTGCTGGACTTGCTAGAGCTGTTCCAGGAAAACAGAAGACAGTTGTAACTTAAGTGTTGAAGGCATGAACCACAGCACAAAGCACAGCTAGAAATAAGTGAGGAGTAGGGGTTTGTGGTGTCTCTCTAGCACATAAATCATCTTCACCTACCAGCCCTGCGAAACACCTGAGTAGTGCCTCAGCCCACCACCTTTGCACAGATGGGAATTTCTCTCTTCCCTGGAGCTGGGCAGTGGAGGAAAAGTTGCTAAACAGATCATACTTCCCTCCTATCTCTTTGCCTCATGAAAACAAAACACAGATTATAAAGTCATGGGAATGGATCCATTTTACAGGAGACAAACAAATTTAGAGGAGTTAGAATGGCAAGCTTTTATGGCATCATCTTCCTTTGTAAAACACTGTTATTGTTTCAAAGACTAAGGTGCAAAATACCGGATTAGAAAATAATAATGTCTATTAGGAAGGATTAGACTACAGCTGCAACTCAAGAAATGGTTTTTCAGATTGGATCATTTTTAATAAAATGCTCATCCTCCCTCCATCTGATTTCATTTCCTAAGCCCAGAAGTCTTCCCTTTCATAGGCAAACTTCTTGCTTCTGTGGGATTTTTGATTGCATAAGGACCGCACATGTTCACAAGATTTGAGTTATTTTTAATTTTTTATAATCTTTGAGATTAATTATTTATAAGCACTTTTTAGAAACTTTCAAGTTTGGTGTTACTAATTTAATGCATCTTTTCTTCCCAAATCCTTTTGATAGTGGATTATTATGCAGCTCTGCTCAATCAATTATGAAGCTTCATTTTTTCATTCTAATTAGTCGTCACATTTTTAATAGCCTACAAAATAAAAATGACAAGTGATTTATTTTTCTGAGCCCACAACCAAAAGTTTGGTACATATACTCTAAAACACTCTTTTCCCCTAAAGTGTAAATCAGCCAGTGGCACTTTAGTATGTTTTCTGCACAAGACTGGATTGTGATGGATAACGTGCAAAAAATTTTGAATTTGTAGAATGTCATATGTTTTGTTAACAGAATAAAATTATGATTATATCATTATACAATATCATTCATGCTACCTAAAAGCATCTGTATACCTCTTCCCACAGCAAGCTCTGTACTAAGAGAAAATATTCTTTTATTCTGTTCTGTAAGTGAAAGTCAGCATGGAGTTCAGCACTCTAAAAAATCCTTGCCACTAGGAATTTCTCAGGAAAAATAATGCTGTTAAGAGGATCTAGTCAGCCAGGAGGTTGAGTAGTTAAGCACCCAGTTGCCAAAGTTCTGAGCTCATGTTTCTTTGTGAAAGAAATGAGCCATATAGACAATCAATGCTCTTCTGAATCTACACATTTTGGATTATTTATAGATACTGTCTTAGCATTGAGGGTTTGGTTTTGGTTTTTTTTTTTCTTAATTTTGTTAAAGACAACTAACTAATTTGAAAGTGAGAGTTTATTTAAAAATACTGATTTATGGCAGTCAGCCTGCGATGATACCTGCTAACCTTTGCTGCTAAAATTGAACTAGTTCTTGACATTACACAAAAATAGACAAAATTTAAAAGAGATTCGCACATAGTCGCTAGAAACTTCTAAACTTTTTTAGGCTTTTTGCGATTATTTATATTTGTAGGTGCCTGAATTACCATGGATCCACTATGAGGTTTTTTTACTATTTATATGCTTACAGGCTTTAAGTGCTTTCTATGAACAACTCTTCTTTACTGAGAGAGTTTTTATTCCTTTAATGTTTGTCAAGGAAAAGTCCAGCACAAAACAAGGATCAATCTTTACGTCAAAATAGTGACTTTCAAGGAAAAAATAATTTAAAATTACAGTGAGTTAACATCATCAGGATGGCTGAATTGTACAAAAAATACAGTCCCATACAAGCCTGCTACCCATAACACTTTTTTGACATTAGCAGGTCAAATTTAGGAGGTTTCTTTCCCTGCTACATCTACCCCCTTGGCAAAGCAGCTAAGGCATTCTTACCTGTGCATTCTTACCTCTCAATAGAGGAAATGGCTCGTTTTCCCAGTCCTAGTTTCATTTAAGATATGGTACAGCTGGGATATACTTCAGCTGGGATAAAGGTTATCGTTTGTATAGGGTTCAGTTTTGGATTTGTGCTGGAAACAGCATTGATAACACAGGGATAACACAGTTTTAATTATTGCTGAGCAGGGATTACACAGAGCCAAGGCCTTTTCTGTTCCTCAAAGGAATTGGGAGAGGAGACAGCCAGGACAGATGACCCCAACTGACCACAGGTATATTCCAGACCACATGGTTCTGTACTCAGCACATAAAGCCGGGGAAGAGGAAGAAAGGGGAGACATTCAGAGTGATGGTGTTTCTCTTCTCAAGTCACTGTCATGCACAAGGAGCCCTACTTTCCTAGGGATAGCTGACCCCTGCCTACCCATTGGAAGAGGTGAGTGAATTCCTTGGTTCACTTTGCTTGTGTGCTCAGCTTTCCCTATGAAACTGTCTTTATCTCAGCTCACAAGTCTTCTCACTTCCACTCTTTCCAATTCTGTCTACCATCCAGCTGGAGGAGAGAGCAGGTGGCTGTGTGGGGCTTAGCTGCTGGCCAGGGTTAAACCACGACACAGGTTATATGGCATACACCTTGGCATATCTGGGGTACTCTTGGGATGCCAACAGGCAAAGATTTCGGACAGGCATTTTGCCCAAGGGGACCGTTCTATCCAGTCTGAGGGATGTAAGTGGGAACGCTCTACAGCAGATGGGCGAGCACATTGATCCTGTAGCCTTCAAGGAAGGCAGAATAATTGTACATTTACAGATTCATAAAAGCAAAATACTGAGCTACTTGTCTCAGTTTGTTACATTTATCAAGAGGGCCGGAAAGAGGAAGGAGGGAAACTGCAAGGATCGCATTGCAGAAAGCAATCCCAACGAGAGGTGGTGCTGCACATCCATTTAAGAGTGGAGTTCTATCTTTGGCTAAGTGCTGGTTAGGAGAGGGTGGGAGGCAAGCGCTATCTCCTTATCACATGGTTGTTACAATCAAACCACTTCTTTACAGTACAGTATTCATTTTTCCTACTGCGGCCAACAGAATTTATACCCAATCTCACTGAGAGATCTGGGCAATGTGAAATGTGCATCAGCTGATTTTCACTTGTGCTTCACACCAGTTACAAATTCAAAATGACCTCTGAACCATTCTTTTCAAATGTAGTGTTCCACAGCTTCAGCAGCACATTTTTGCCATAAGTGATGCAAATTTGAACCTCTGTTAATGAAATGATATTCCATAAGCATCTTGACATAGTTAATCATTACAGACAGGTTTTTGACTACAAAACTTGAAGATAGAAAGTAGATTTTAGGCATTGAAGTCTCCTTATTACACGAAAAAAATGGAGGTTATACTTAAAAGGTAGCAGATCCTCTAAGGAATGGTGTGCTGCTCCCTCATACTAACAACCAGGGAAGGCTTGCTGGAGATGCAAATGTTGGGGGCAGCCTTGGCTGCAGTGACCATGAGATTGTGGAGTTCAGTATCAGGTGAGGAAAAAGCAGGGAAGCAAATAAGGTTGCAACCATGGGCTTCAGGAGAACTAACCTGCTGCTCAAGGTGGTTCCAAGGTGAAGCTCAAGGTGGGCTCCTTCAGGGGGGTGGATCATGAGCGAGGCTGAAGGCCACGTAGCAAACCAAAAAAGCTGCTAGAACTTGATGAATTCCTTAAGGAACCTATCCTGAAATAGCCATGATCTTACTCAGATCCATTTGGACATGAACCTCCCAGTGACTGACCCAATGCTTCTCACAGCCACGATGGCCTAGATATGGGCCAAATATGAAAAGGTAAAAACTGGAAAACTGTGAAGAGACCTTTTAGTGTGCCAAAGTGTTTGTGATGCCCAGTGGGATGCTGAAGAGCAGCCAGCAGCTGCTGGACACCATTGAGAAAGTGAAAACAGAAATAAGTCCAGAGGGAATTGGCTGATGTGCCAAGTCACTCTTCATGATATTTGAAAAGTCATGGCAGTCAGGTGAAGTCCAAGGTGACTGGACAAAGAGAAATCCCAAAGTCCCCATCTTTAAAAATACAAAGGAGGTCCCTGGAAAGTACTGGCCTTTGCTCAGATCCTCAGGTCCTCAGAAAGGTGACCTACCTCACCTCTCTGCCTGGGAAGATCATGAACAGATCCTCCTGGAAGCCATGCTAATGTATATGGAAAACAAGGAGGGGATTTGGGACAGCCAGCACATTGTCACCAAGGCTAAGTCCTGCCCAACCAACCCAGTAGCCTTCTATGATGGAGTGACTACATCAGTGGACAAGGAAGCCTTACAGATGCCATTTATCTGGATTTCTATAAAGGCTTTGACACAACAGACCCCCACAACTTCCCTCTCTCTAAATTGGAGTGAAATAAATTTGATGACTGGACAGTTTAGGATTTTGGGGTGCTGGTGGATAAGAGACTGGACTTGACCCAGCCATGTGCACCAGGAGCCCAGGAACCCAAATGTATCCTGGGCTGCATCCAGAGCACCATGGGCAGCAGGTGAGGGAGGGGATTCATCCTCTCTGCTCTGCTCTGCTCTGCTCTGCTCTGCTCTGCTCTGCTCTGCTCTGCTCTG
>JAWWMU010000106.1:142950022-142962948 GCA_035048155.1 Cinnycerthia olivascens
AGAGGAGAGGAGAGGAGAGGAGAGGAGAGGAGAGGAGAGGAGAGGAGAGGAGAGGAGAGGAGAGGAGAGGAGAGGATTGGGAAATACTTTTTATGTCTTTGGTGGCAGCAGCTTTTAATCAGTATTTCTGCTCTGTAGGGAAAATACAGCTTTATGGCAGTGGCAATGTGGGCAGGGAGTGGGCAAAAGGAAAGGAGAGGATGCCTGAAGAAAAACGCGAAATTCATGAAGGGGCTGAGTAGACCAAGTGGCTGTGAGGCTTGCAGGGGAATTCCCCTGCTTTTGGGAGGGTTTTGGGATCTTTTTTGGTGGGCTTTGGGGAGGAATGCATAGATGTGACTCTGGAAGGTTTTGAGATACAGTAGGCCACAAGGGCTCTGCCTCCATCTGCTCTCCTCTTCCTTAGTTCCCCTGAACCCACCTCTCCTGTAACACAAAAATATTAACTTGTCCTTGGCAACTACTTATAGTTTAGCAAATTTTTCAAGGAAAGAAGCAGCAGCACCCACTCCTCTCCACTCATGGTGCAGAGGGATGGAAAAACAAGATGAACTTTAGATCCAGGAGACAGAACTAGAGGGGAAGCCTCTGGAGGCACTGGAAATCAGTGCATAGGTATTGAAAGTGATTGCTTTTCTGCAAGGGGCCACTTGGTAAAGCAGCCACAATTGCCCTCCTAGACAAAACTGCAGAAAGAAAAACCCAAGTTTTCTGCTTTGCAAACTCTATGTCCCAAAACTTAATCTGCCTGTGACTCAATTCAAATGAGGTAAAAGTGTTCTATCTACTCATCTCAAAAAAGTGCTGTAAAAAACAAATTAACATGTATATTTAGTGAGGAAATAAGTATTGATGAGCACTAAGGCAAAAGTCCACCAGGAAATTAAGTTACAAAAGCAAAATCTGAAGAGGTAACAAATGCTCCACTGGGGCACACACTGAACAGCAATGAGCAAACAAATTAGAGAAGAGTTTCTCATTTGGTAAACAGTAATTGCTGTGTACCTAAAATGTGGCAGAAGTCCAAGTGGAAGCAAATGCTTATATATCATCAGGTACGTGGAGTGCAAAATTCTGTGCTTGAGTCTGAGGGAGGAAATTAGGGAGGCACACGCCACCTCCTGGCATTTCTTAAACAGAACTTGTGACTTATTTATCCATTGCCCACATTCTAACTTTGCAGGAAAATGTAAATCTGACGTATGTGCCAAATAATAATGACTGAAAAAAAACAGAAATAAAATTACATCTACACTTATTTTCAAAACAAAATCTCCTGCAGCTTTAGCTCCATGTAAAATAAAATAATAAATTTTGAAATACAATTTAATTTTTTTTTTAATTATCCAAAAAAGACAGAGTGGGTTAAACATTATAATACAACTGAAAAAAAAATAAATTTCTGGACTTCCCTACAGTAGGAACAGAGGGGAATTTATTTTTAAAAATATTAGGAATTATGCGAGTTGACCCAAGACATTTGTTAGCTACCCTTAACACCAGCATTTCAAGTTAGGCAGCGTTTCCTGCAAAGGTGAGATATCAGCAGGGATTCCTGTGCCTTGGTGTCTGTTCCCAGCACAGCAGGGAGAATGCTGCAGTGAGCATAGATTGTGCATTTCAACCCACGCCTTCCAACCAAGAGGGGTTCCCGGGTTCTGCTCTGCCAGTGCCTTTGTGTTTCCTGGGATCACTGACCCCTCTGCACAGTCCCAATCTCCTCCTTGTGTCCACACTTCTCTGGCTTTTGCCCCAGCCCAGCTCTCCTCTCCAAACAGACCCTATTTCCTCAAACAGGGTAAAGAAACCTGAGAAATGTTTTGGGATAGAAAGGAGTGAATATCCTACTTAGTTTTGATACTCACAAAATAGCCAATATTTTACTTCCTTAACATAATTTCATGTACATTTTCCCAAGACTTATTCTTGCCTAATTTTTTTATGTATTTCCTAGGAAATATTTTTAACATCCTAAACCAGTGGGTCAATTGGCAGTAGGTCAGCACAACTCAATTAATTTCATATAAATCCTGCCAGTTCACACAGGCTGAGAATCTGGCCCACTGTGATAGGAAATTAGGTCTTTTTTTACTCAGTGGAGGCTATCACTCATAGGCCGTTTAAAAACTTATTTGGTTATTTTTATGGATGTGACATCTCTTTATCTAAAAGGCATTCACAGGAAAAACTTTTTCTTTTCTGTGAACAGGAGAACTAGTAAATCCTGATTTGGCAAGGGTTTCCATACCTCTACCTGTACCTGCACTGTGATAATTAAAATTCTTCTCTTATTTTCATCATGATCTCATTCCATGATATTTTAGCAGCCCCCCCAATCCCTCACTGCCATCTGGGAAGAAGGAAGCACAGTCAGGCCTGGCTTGGGGTTGTATCTGTGCTGTCTGCTGTTGGTTGTGGCTGTAGCTCTTAGGCACAGCATGGCTGGGCCAAAAAACACAAAAAAATACTGAGTTCATCTGAGGTTTTTCTTCACATTATTCATTAATTCATTTCACTTTTGCCACCATTTTACAGATTTTCCCTAAACCTCCAGAACCATTTTACCTGTGAGACTTATATCACTGTCTAATGTGGTTAAAATTGACCTCTTGGTTCCCAATTTATTAGCAACTGGTCAGTGTAAAAATTGCAAAACCTTAGAAACCAAGAAAAAGAAAAAAATATGGGACATAAGGTGCATTATTTGTTGTCAGTACTTTAAATGACACAAAATAAATAGTTCTTGCAGCAAAAGCAGATTCTTGCAGCACATTCATTATTTTCTAGTGGGTTTTAATTGGTTCCCAAAAAAAAAATACAATCTAGCCAAGACTGAAAATGGAAGAGAATAATTAGATTCTATTTTTGAAAGTTATGGTAATCAAAAATTTTGACACTATTTTCCTATTTCGCAGCAAAGGAAAGAGAAGACTGCAAATGAAGATCCACAGAATATGCCAAGGAACATCAGCAGCTCAGTAGAACAGAGTGGGAATTTGACTAATACAAAAAGTCACTGATTTTGGAGCATAAAGTACTGCAGTGTGAACACCTGTGCACGTGGCTAGCCGTCCTTACAGATAGCATTTCAGGAAACCTGAGTTTCACATGCAATGTTTGAGGCATGACATTGCCATCCACTCCTCTGGTGAAATCTTTGTACTTCATTCTCCTTCTGCCCTCAGTTGGACAAGTTAAATTTCAATCACACAGACCTCACTTGAATATGGTACTATAACCCCATTTAATTTATAGCGCCTATTCTAAAAATAAAATCTATCAAGATTGCTTCAATCTATCAGAAAAAAATCATAATTCTAGACACTCCTGATGACAGAAAGCATGGAAAACATGTAATCCAATGGAATAAGAATGTTTCCTCTGTATAATTTTGCTGCAAAGCATCTTTAAGGCAATTAATGACTTAAGAATAAAACCTCTGTGAATCATAGACTATGATTTGTTACCAAATACATATATGCGTAGACATATGTCAGATGAGAACTTTTCTTACTCCCTTGAGGATTCTGATATGAAGTGGAATTAACTCTTCAAGTATATATGGCCATGGTTTTGAAAGGTATGTGGGGATTTGGGCTGCAGTTTTAATATTTTTTCTCTGAGACATCTGCAAGACTTTTCTGTCAGTGGCTGCTCAGAACTTCCTGGGAATTTCTAAAAAATGTAATCATTCCTATCTATTTTTGCTGTCCCTCTGACAGCTGTCATCCCAGTGAGCAGAGCTGTCACTGAGAACTCTCACTTGAGATGAGACTGGGGAAAAAACCTGGTATCAGCCAGGAACTAGTGGATGGTCTGGGATGCAGAATTGGCATGAACTCTCTGCTTTGCTTTTCACGGCTGGTTAACATCGTCAGTTTGCATCCACCATGGCTCCTGACAAAATTAACAATGACAGTGGAAGTCCTAACATAGGCCCTGGGGATTTTATCTCTGCGGTTTAACAATGCTGTAATGGGTTGACCTTGGCTGGATGCCAGGTGTTCACCAAGCTGCTCTATCACTCCCCAGCAGGGCAGGGGAGAGAAAAAGAAGATGGAAAATAACTACTAGGTTGAGATAAGGCAGTTTAGGGTTTGTGAATGCATAAGCAAAGGGAAACAAAAATTGATCTCTACTTCCCATTGATCAATGTTCAGCCACTTCCTGGGAAGCAGGGCTTCAACACATGGGTCTGTTGCTCTGGGAGGCAAATATCATTAAATAACAAATGCCTCCCATCCTCCTCCCTCCCTTAGCTTTTATATCTGAGGTGATGTCATATGGTATGGAATATCCCTTTGGATAATTTGGATCAGTTGGCCTGCTTGTGTCCCCTCCCAGGATCCTGCCCATTCCCAGCCCCTTGGCAGGGAAGCAGGGGAGGAATGTTAGAGACAGCACAGATGCTGTGCCAGCACTGCTCAGCAGTAGCCAAATCAGTGGTGTGTTATCAACACCCCTCCAGCTACCAATGCAAAGCACAGCACTGTGAGGGCTGCTAAGGAGAAATGAACTCTACCTCAGTCAGACCCAATACAGTCTCTATCCCTTATTCCATATCATTTGAGTCACACTCAAATCCTGCATAATTCATATATCTTCCTAGTGTTCCATTCTATTTATTTCTCATTACCGGAATCCATTCTTACCCACACATACAATGCAAAGTACATCCCTAAACTATCTCCATACTCAACAAAGACTTCCATTAACCTCTATCCCCCAGCCTTTCACAGACAAATATTATTTTGCCATTTCATGGGCTTCCTTCACCCCTCCAGATCCATGATTTGGGCTCCATTTCATCAGGATGGATGGTCAGGACAGGAGAAGCAGCACACTTGATCATTGGGCACCAACAGCAGCCTGGCTCAGGTCATCATTGCATTCTTCTTGTTCCTCACAGAATTCTTTTTCATTAGTTCATGTCATTCCTGCTACTTTCCTTCCTACAACTTAAAATTTACACCAGAGATTATTTTTCCCCAAAGATTAACTTTCCTTAAGGTACACACTGGGTCACCCCATCCTTCTGCATTACCCACCAAGTACACCCACAATCCCATGAATGGGTTTGCCCTTTCTCATGGGAGGAGAAATCCACACTGACTTCTCTAACCCCTTCTCTAAGTGCAGCAGAGGGATCTTACTCCTTATCTCCTCACATTGTGTGTAGGGCTGTAGTCTGGGCAGGACCAGGGCAGTTAGCAGTGTTGACCAGCCAGGTTTCTGATAAATTTGCATCCTGATGCTTCCATCCCCATTACCTAACACCTCTAACATAGTCTTCAGCAGTCCATTATACCTCTCAATTTTTCCAGAGGCTTGTGGGTGATACAGGATGTGATATATCCACTCAATGCCATGATTCTTTGCACAAGAGTTTATAAGGTTATTTTAAAAGTGAGTCCCATTGTCTGACTCAATTCTCTCTGGGGTACCATGTCACAACAAAATGTGTCTCTCAAGGCCTGAGATGGTGTTTGGAGCCGTGGCATGGTTCGGTGGATATGTTTCCAACCAGCCAGTTGTTGATTCTACCACGATGAGGATGCAGTTCTTGCCTTGGTGTGTTTGTGGCAGTGATCCAATGTAGTCAGTTTGCCAGGCCTCACCATTTCAGAAAACCACCCATCACCCTCTGTTCCAAAGAGATTTCACTTGCTTGGCTGGCTTGATTGCAGCACGTTCCTGAGTAATGAGTGTGATGGTTTCTGAGGCCAGGTCAATCCCTCGATCAAGAGCCCTTTATGCGGAACCCCTTCTTACACATCCTGGTGCTTCATGGGCCCATCAGGCTATAAATAACTCACCCTTTTGCTCCCAGTCCACATCCACCTGAGCTATTCCAATGTTGGCAGCCTTAGCCCCTGTCCTTTACCTTTCTCATATTCTCGTGATGTCACTGCCCCTCTAAAAGAAAAACTCCCAGAGAGAAAAAGTGTAGCCAGGTGCCACACTCTTCCCCAACTTCAGCTACTTCCTTTGTCTTAAGTAACCATAAGCACTCACAAGTATCTGCCAGTTTTCTAGCAACTTCTGGGAAAAAAATCTAAAAGAAAGAAACTCAACTCCCAACAATGATGCACCTTCAGAGTCATGTTTTCCACCCACACAGCAATGTCCTGCCATAATGCAGCAGCCCAGATGGGTTTGCCCTCGCATTGCCAACTGCTCTTCTTCCACTGCTGCAGCCACCCCCATGGGCATTAGCCACCATCCTGGAGTCAGTGCAGAGTACAAGACATTTTTCTTGTTCAGGGTTAGTTGGATGGCTTTTACCTGTGTAAATTGGCTTGACTCACCTTCCCCTCAGCAGCCTCCCCAACTCATTTTGTAAGTCTCCACATAGCAGCTTTCCACCTCCGATGGTTTCCTATCACATGGCAGGATCCATCAGTAAATAAAGCATTGTCTCTTTCATTTTATGGTAATTTGTTATATGGTGGTGCTTCTTGGGCACGACTCACCTTCTCAAGCAATGCCAAAATCTCTAGCTCCTGGCCAGTCCATAAGCTCTTCTAGGATTCCTTGGAAACTGGGTTTCCCCTTTGGGCTCACTGTGTAATCAATGCTACTCACTTTCTCCATGCAGCGTTGGTTGAGTGATGTGTTATTTCCTTTGAACATCCAGAGTAGCACAGGCAACAGTGGTGCCAAGAAGAGACACTTCTGTCCCAACAACTTCAGAGGCCAATTGAACCTCACAGACCCCTGATACATCTTTTTCAGGTGGGGTACAATTGGCTTCTAATCCTTGTTAACTCCTGCTCCTCAAGTGACCTCAGGTTTCCCCTGAAGTCCTTTGTGTCTTAGATTATAGTACAAGATGTAATCAAAAGTGTGAATTCTATCACCATCTGTTAAAACCAGGTGGGGCAGTGCTCTTTATCTCTGCCATGACCCATCCCTCATAACTCCCTCCGGAGTGGGGGTGGGGGAATGTCTTCTGTTAACAGGCCATCAAATCTCACTGCACGACTGATAAAATTACACCATCCCATTGTGAGATGCTATGCCCAGGAAGAGGAACCAAGGATTTCTACCTGGATATAATCTGAGTTTGGAACACCACAAGCAGCCTTATTCACTGGATTCCCAGAGGAAGACCAGACCCTTCTACAGGATCAGTGCTTCAACAGAACCACATCTATCACTCCAAGAGGACTGCAGCCACCATTCAATTGCACTGCTACCAACACCCTGAGTAACAGGGCTGTCACGTTGTATTCTGACTCTACTGCATTTATTTTAATTTTCCTATTAAATTGTAGTTCTAACTTGGGATCTCCCACTGGTTTGCTTTCAAACTAGTACACTTTGCCAGAGGCTCCAGGTGAAACCCTGCTCCCCTGCTGCAGTGTAGAGGATGTTTTGCACAGCTGGTCCTGTCCATACAGGCCCAGGAGCTGTTTCCTGTTTGATCTGCTCAAAGGCCTCCTGTTGCTCAGGGCCTCACTCGAAATATTTCTTCTTCTGCGTCACTCAATAAAGATCTCAACAAGCTGACTGACCTGGAATGTGCATTCTCAAGAATCCCACCAGGCCTAGGAAAGCTTCTGTTTCCTTCCTGTCAGCCAGTGGGGACACAGCAGCTATTTTGTTAACCATCTCCATAGGCATGATTGCATCCATCCTACCATTTTATTTCCCAAGGACTCAATCTCCCATTGTTACGAAGGGAGTGAGAGCTTAAACAAGTCCTGCCCTTGAGTTAGATTTCTGGCAATAGCTCTGTTTGATGCAGTCTGCATCCCAGATTGGTCTTGCTTGCAAGTTCTTAAGAACGGCTGATTAAGTCTATTATAAAATGAATTATTTATTGAATAGACACAAGATTAACAGATCTAGGATTTTAAACAGAATACTTACTATGCAGGATAAAACAAAAAGAACTACAAGTAGATAGAAAATACAGTGCATGATTAAAAGGTACCTACATTACAGATAGCAAAGAAATAGTATAGATTAGGAGTCAATGTAGCTTACCACTGAATTGATGATGGAGTACACACAGAATCCTTTCACTCAATTCCCAGGGAAGTAACCCCAAAATTTGCATCCAAACATCGGGGAAAAGCCCTATACGTTTCCAAGGTGTGTGTGGGAGACCTCTGATTTGTAAAAGTTTTGTGTAGCTTTTATAGTTTGTAAAGTGAAGTGTCTGTCAGTCATAAAACCCAGCTTATCTCCCTATATCTTGTTCTCAAGGCTGGATGTTTATTGTCAGCTGGGAATTCCACCTCTGGCACCAGAGATAACTCCCTACTGGACAAGCGTCCAGTCTGGGTTATCTCACCAACTCATGTGAGGGGGAGAATGCCCAGAGCTGTCATAGCAGCTGATAGAACAGATAAACTCTTGTGTGGTAGGGGGGAGAGTCCTGCCTGCACACCTGTGCAGGTTCCTTTAGTTTACTTTGTTTTATGGCAAGACCAGCTTTCTGATGAATTTGGATTGTTTTCTTTCCTTTCTGAAGAATTTCTTCTGCTGTATTTCCCCACACAATAATATCATTGATGTATTGCAGGTGTTCTGGAGCTCCACCCCTTTCCTGTGCAGTCTGGATCAGCCCATGGCAGATGGCTGGGCTGTGTTTCCACCCAGAGACTGTCAATTCCAGGTATACTGGACACCCTTACAAGTGAAAGCAAACTGTGGTCTGCACTCTGCTGCCAGAGAGACTGAGAAAAATGCATTAGTGAGATCAATTGTGGCACCATTTGGCTGCCTTTGACTGCAGCTCATATTGGATTTCCAACACATCCAGCACAGCAGCACTGAGGGGCAGCGTGATTTCATTTAGGCCATAATAGTCCCCTGTCAGCCTCTACTCCCTGACAGACTTTTGCACTGGCTACATGGAGCTGGTAGAAACATCTTCTATCATCAACTACATTTGGATGCTAATAAAATGTTGTAATTCCCACCCATTTATAGAATCAACCATAAAAATACAAGGTTGGAAAAATACTCCAACAAACACATATTAACAAAATCATTATTTGATGTCTTATAACATTTCATTTTCATTTCATGAAATGCCTGTGAGTGAGTTTCTTTAGTGGTGGCTGGGCAAGCAATGGAGTCATTGCTATGAAAAATCCTGTTTTTTCAGTACTGAAAGCTAAAATTAATCTTATAATGGATTATAACTGTTCAGCAATTGGATTATTAATGTTCACTAATCCAGCCATTTCCCACTTCTGTTAACGAGTACTGAAGGTTTCCTTGTCTCTTTTTCTTTATCTGCAACATTTTAAATTTATTTGTATCCTTCTTATACAGGTATAAAAGCATAATCAACTTTTCATCATTCCTGCATTGTGTTGTTGTTGGGGTACATTAATTTCCTCAGGATTTTTTACTTTTCTTTATTTTTTTCTTTAAAAGTCCTTGAAGAGCTCATTCTCTTAGACCATTTAAGGCTAACTAATCATTCCTGATACCCTTTGAACCTTCATGAGCATTTCAAACTGAAGTACTTTATGCTGCTTGCTGTAAATACTGAACATTTGATTGCAGTCTTAGGTGACTTAGTAATCCAATCAGAAAACGTAGAACTGCTGGTGCCAAATTACTCATGCAACTCACATGTTATTATCGGCTGCTGGACAAGATGTTTCTGTCCCACACTTCACATACTACTCGAGTGAAAGCTCTAAAAGCTCTGCTAATATAATGATCATAGAATCACAGAATGGATAAGGCTGGAAGGGACCACACTGGGTCATCTGGTCCAACTTCCCTGCTTAGGCAGGGTCATCCCAGAGCACATGGCACAGGATTGTATTCAGTTGGTTCTTGAATGTCCCCAGTAAGGGAGACTCCCCACGCCTTCTGGACAAACTGTTCTAGTGCTCAGTCAGCCACACACTAAAGAAGTTCTTCCTCATTTTCAGGAGGAACTTCCTGGGCATCAGTTTCTGCCCATTTATTCTTGTCCTTTTTGCTGGGCACCATCAAGCAGAGCCTGTTCCATCCTCTGACACCTCCCAACAGACACTGACAGACATTGGTGAGGTCCCCTCTCAGTTTTCTCTTTTAGAAGCTGAACAGGTTCACCTCTCTCCAATTACTTCTGTTGCCATCCACTGGGCCTGCTCCAAAATTATGACATCACATTTTAAAGAATTGTAAAAGCAGGTCACTTGGGCCATGGAGTTTTGTGTATATATGAACCAGCATATGTACAAACTGTTGCTCCAGGAAATTTAGGAGATATTCAAGCAAAACTGGCCAGTCCACTTAGATGGGCTTGGGAGAGGGGGTGTAAAACCAGAGAGTTTAGCTGCAAATTAGCCATGCAGCAATGTTTTATGTACGCAATTCAACTTTTTCTTAATCTTACTGTGTAGATTGATTGTCAGTCTAGATGTGGTCAAAGGATCAGGTCCATCTTTCATTGACAGTAAATGAAAAATTGGTGATGGACAAAAAAGTGTCTGGATGCTCTTCTGACATCCTCACTAAAATAAAAAATTCCTCTAATTCCCAACTAAATTTGCTACCCATTACGTAACACATAAGGAAGCTCAAGGAGATCAACACATACATATTCATAGACTACAGCTGTTTCCTCTGTTTTGATGCTGGATTAGGAAAACAGTTGTTTTAAACAACAGCAGTACAATTATGCTAAGGGCTTTATTGACTTTTATTGAGTATTACATACCACATGGTTTATGTAAAAATGTAATAAAAGAGGCCTGCTTTAAAACATGTCAGCTGTCTTCAAACAAACCTCAATCCCAACACTATATTTATTCTGTTATCTGAGCTTTGTAAGGCTACTTCATATACACAGATGTGTTTAAAACAGTAAGTATGGGGAAAACATTTTGAAAACCCTCAGAGAATAAAAAGTATTCATCACAGAAACAGGAACTATAATGTCAGGCAACTGAAACTGGTTTTAAACTGTTTTAGAGAAATCAGGATGTTACTCACAGAGTCACATTTAATATCTGTGAGCAGTGGCTCCAACCTGGCTTGCTGCTTTTTTTATTTAGATAACTAGAAAGATCTAGCAATCACACTCCTTGCCAGCATTCTGCTGAAACCATATGGCATGACGAGAACGGAACGTTGGAGCCTGCATGCCCTAATGCACAGACAAAAGAAAAATGAGACAAATAGCTGGAATGAAACACTTCAGTAAAGAGAGCAGACTGCCTGTAGCTGATGGTTAGAAGGATGATCTTTGAACTAAAGCTGCATCTGACATGAGTTAAGACCATAATAATGCATTTGAATTTTTAGCTCATGAAAAAAAAAAAACCCACAACTTTTTTCTAGGTTTTACAAAATGAGGAGAATTATTATCAGCAGCTGTACTTAAAGGACAAAGGGCAGATGTAGGTCTATGTAGTTCTGACTGGTGTTGGTAGAAACCTTAATAAATTGGCTGCTAATGCCAACATGTTCTGCTTTGCAGGCAATGACTCAATACACAGATCTAAGAAAGGCTTACTGTTCACTGTGTCTTATCACCTTCATTATGTTCAGCCCCAAGAGTTCAAAGCCATAAGCTATATATCAGAAATCATATAAATGAATAAGAAGGACTACAGTTTACTCCTTTAACTTGCTCAGTTGCACCTACATGTGAGAGTCTCTTCAATTTCAGCAAATTAACATGTTTTGGATATTGCTAAAAGCTGTGAGACATGTAGACATCTCACTTCCTCAGTTTAACATTTTTAGGGATTATTTTCAAGGAACACAAATGAAACACTGATTCTGTTTCTACCATTGGTGAAAGAAAAGTTTCAAGGAGTTTCAAAAAGCATAAGAAAATGAAATGCTAGTTTTTAAGAGATGCAACATAAGCAGAACTGAAGTCAGGGAAAGATATAAACTCAAATGGATCGACATGTCCTCCTTTAGAAGGAACTATGACAACAGGAAACGGGCTTTTAGCTACAGGCTGGATCAATGGGCCAAAACCAATTGTAGGAGGTTAACAAGGCAAAGTGCCAGGTTCTGCACTTGGGTCACAACAGCTCTGCAGGAAGAGTGGCTGGAGAGATGCTGGTGGAAAAGATCCTGGGGGCACTGGTCAACAGCAGCTGAACATGAGCCAGTGTTTGCTCAGGTGGCCAAGGAGGTCAGTGGCATCCAGCTTGTACCAGCAATAGTGTGAGAGCACTGACTCTCTCCAGGTAATCAGCACTGGTGAGGCCACACCTAAACTCCTGTGTTCAGTTTTGGGCTCCTCATGACAAAAATGACATTGAGGTGCTGCAGTATGTCTGGAAAAGGAGAATAGTCCTGGGGAAGGGGCTGGAGCACGTCCAAAAAGGAGCAGCTGAGGGAGCTCAGAGTTTTTAGCCTGGGGAAAGGGAGGCTCAGGAGAACCTTGTTCTTGGCAGCTGTCCGAAAGTAGATTGTATTCAGGTTGTGGTCAGTCACTTTTCCCAGGCAAGAAGTAACAGGACAAGAAGACATGGCCTCAAGTTGCACCAGGGGAGGAGGTTCAGGTTGGATGTCAGGAAAACTTTCTTCACTGAAAGGTTGGCTAAGCATTGGAAAAGGGTGCCCAGGGAGGTGGTGGTGTTCAAGAACTGGACATGGCACCCAATGCCATGGTCTGCTTGACAACGTGGTGGCGGGTGTCAGGTTCTCTGCTATTTTGCAGAAATTCCCCGAGCTAGCAAAGTCCTTTTCCATGCCCGAGATGGGAGAAAAGAGCAAAAACTCTTCAGGTCTCGTGTTCAAGGTTGTTTATTCGTTCTTATCTAAAACATTTTCTTTCGGACCTGCCGAGCTCCTTCCAGCAAGACAGTCGAAGGAAGGCCTTCTCCCCCCTCAGAGGTGGTGTTTATCTTTTATACTAAAAGTTACGTACCAATTATTTACTAATTGTCTCCAATACCTATTCTCTACATTAGACAGTCAGTTTCTACTCTAAACCAATCACT
>JAWWMU010000106.1:142963048-142980271 GCA_035048155.1 Cinnycerthia olivascens
CTAAAATCCAAACCACAGGTGTTTTGGGCTGTGTGCCAGGGTCTCTGAGACCCCTGCCCAGGTCCCTGAATCTCCAGGGCAGTCAGAGACAAGCCCTGGTTCCCACAGCGGATTCAATGATCTTGGAGATCTTTTCCAACCTTATCGATTCTATGAAAGACTTCCGATTTCACCTTGTCTGTCTGGAAAATCTGGCATTAAAGGCATCAGATTTGGAAGCTGGCAGTCTTATTTCAAGGAAAACAGACTAAGAGAGTGTGTTGCCTTGGGTTTCACTGGTTTTCACCGGGGTTTGGCATCACGGTCTGTGCAGGTGCATTTGAACTCCGGTCTCAGGGGAGCGCCCAGCACCTCCTGTGGCCCCTCCACGGCTGAGAGGAGCCCGGGCCGGCGCCGCCGGAGCCCGGCACCAACTCCCGCCCGCCACACCGATCCGCCCTCAGGGCGCGGGGCCGGCCATGACACACGGCGAGCACCGCCCCTCAGAGCCGGCGAGCCCACGCCGCAAGGGCCTCTGGGAGTTGTGGTTCGCCTCGGCGACCTCCGCCCGTCCGGCCCACGGCTGGAGGAACTCAGCCGGCCCCAAGCCCCGTGGATCTCCCCCAGTGCCGTGTCGGGGCGCTTCTTCATCCGCCGCGGCTCCTCGGCGTCCTCTCTGCCTGGGAGGCATGGGCGGAAAAGGGCACGGAACTACTCCTGCTAGAACTACAGCTCCCGGCGTGCACTGCGCTAGGAGAACTGAACGGGACGGGAGGGGGAGGGTGAAGATGGCGGCTGCTAAACAGAGCCGGAGGGGAGGCTGAGGTGAGTTTGGGGCAGCGGGAAAGTGCACCCGGTGCTCGTGATCATCCTCGCAGCCGTCTCCTCATCGCGATCTCCCGCTTCTTTTCCCACTTCTTTCCCCTTCTCCACTCTTGGGAACGAGGAGGGCGCGCCAGAGGGGTGGGCGCTGAGGGAGGAGGAGGATGCTCGGGCCGCCCGGGTGGACGGGAGAAGCCTCAGGGTATCGCCTCAGCCCGGACCTGCCGGGGCAGCTGCTCGGGGTGTCCCTGTGGGCGCTGTGTCCCTGCTGGCAGGCTGGCTGTCCGCCTCCGGACGGGTCTGCTCGCCGCCGGAGCTGTGGGGACAGCGGCGCTGGGGACAGCGAGCGGATCCGGATCCCCCCGCTTTTACCGGGCAGGGCTCTGGTTTTGGGAGTCCCCTCAGCAGGTTTTCCTCAAATGGACCTTAAGAGAGCGAGGTATTAACCGAACACAATGCAAGTTGGCAGGAGGACGACGCTGTGAGCTTTTTCGGCTTCGTCTTTAAAGTTAATTGTGCATCACGGAGCTATGCTTTAGATTATTGAGGTGTGCGTTCATAAATCCTGTTACTGAAAACTGTAGAACAACGTCTCTTTTTGGATCCATCTAGAAAGGTATCCCGTGGTCCTTTGAGCTGAGATCAAGAAAAGATCGTGGCGTGGATTGTGTCTGTGCTGTTGTAGGACTTGTAGGAGAAAGCCTGTAACTTTAAACCAGAGTTTTGCTCTATCAAAACCCCGTTTACTACCCCAGGTGTTACACTTTGCAAAGCTGCATCAATGTTTGCTGTGCAAACTGAGCAGGTGGGCTAAACCCTGAGTTAACAGGCAAGTCTTTGGGATTTTATAGGTAATTACTTCCTAAAGTATTTGCAGTTAATTCTAAGTAATTTGAAATATTTTCTCAACTAATTTCGGGATATCTAGCTTGAAGACTTGATGTTACGGCTCTTAAATGTATGGTAAAATTTCTTTGAGAAATTGGTGGTTTGGAGTTGAAATCCTGATTGTAGTGCCCTGATAGGCCTAAAGGCTTATCCATAAGATTTTTTAAAAGTCTTTTAATAACAGTTTTAATATTTGTCTAAAAAAAGGCTGCTAGAATGAGATGAATTTCCGATTCAGGAAAAAAACCTCACAAAAATGTAATTAAAATACAGTTTGCAATTAAACTACTGTTTTAGATATTGCAAATGTTTGCAGTTCATGACGGACAGTAACTTCTCTCTACTTCTGATCCAACCTTGTGCAGTAGAAAAGAATGAACAAATTTTATATTGCATACAAGTTGAAGGAGGTGTGGGAATACTCACCAGAGTTGGCAATTCAAGTATAATGAAAAGGCATTGCACTTCTAATTATAAAATCTAAATTATAAAGAGTACAGGTTAGAAACAGCTTTGGGTGGCGTCAGTGACTTTTAACTGCCCAGCCTCACTGTGAGGAAGTAATCCTTGTAAAGTTACCACACAATTTTTAAACAATTTTGAAGATGCATATTTTTTTAAACTAAAAGCCAGTCATGTTTTCTGTAGTTACATTCTCTCTTGGGTCAGAGAGCAGGGTAGTCCCAATAATTCAGCCAGCCTGGAACATGGCATTGCCTCTCCACCTGAGAAAACTAATTCAGACTAAAGTCAGGCTCTTTCCCAGAATTACACTGTGGTATGCAAATCCATTTTATATTGCATTTTTGAGTTCCTGGAATCACAGTTGGAGCTTAACTGTCTATTTTTAGGAATGAACATGTGATTTATTAATCTTGCATTGCACTGGCCATTTGCCTACTTTCAAAGCTAAAGGCATTGATTAATTTTTCAAAGAGGAAATATGAGTGGGGAACTAAGTAATCTAAAAAGTAAATGTGCAGTGGATTTTTAATTTTTCAATTCATGCCTGTGTGGTTGTGAGGGGTGCTTAAGCCTCTGCCCTTACTTGGCTTAAGTTGGAGGAATGAAAAGGAGCCCATCTGGCAGTTTCATTTTGAAGACTCAAAATCAAGTTAAACATTTATGGTGTTATATAATAACATAACAGAGGGTTTATTGGAAGCAAATACAAAATCTCAGATATGATGACTTCCGTTTCTTTACCTGTAGCACAAGGTTATATAAATTTTTCCATTTTAGATCTTTTAAAGAGGTCCATTGTATTAGAGCATATAGGAAAACGATCCCTGCTTTTCTGTTTGGCTTTCAATGCTGTTTCTGGAATCTTGTGATAATAAGAAATATTTGTGCTTATAAACTATTCTTTAATTTCAGATTCCAGTTAGTGAACGAAAAAAAAAAGTCAAACAAACTGCATTTTTATCCTTGTTCTGGTGAACAATGAATTGACATTAGATTTCCTAGCCAAATAGTGTAAAATGATCTCAAAAGAAAACTGAAAATTTTTGTTCAAAAGAACAACTTTTATGTGTCATGCAACTTTTCATCTGTCTTTTAAGGTACATTCTCTGTCTTTGCACTCTGATTATAATTACATTTAAATTGTTATGTTCTTAGGAAAAACACAGTGACTTTTAGTCCTCCACAGAAAAGTAAATATGAATTTGTTTAGCTTTTTAATATCCAGGAGTCAGTTGCTTTGGTGAAGAAAATGTTGTATAGTACTTATTACCCTTAACTTGCTTCTGGTGATGTATCAGATGTCACAAACTGACGTGGAATATGTTAAACACTAAGTGTTAGACTAGGAAACTAAATGGGATCACTTGATTTTTCCATAGCACTCTTTTCATTAGCTAAGTTCTACTTCATCAAATTCTGTGTGTGTCAGGGTTTCCTCTATTATGTAAAATTTTAGCTGGGTGACAAACAGCTGAGCAGACTCATAGCGGGAAGCTTCTTGGTTTAGTTTAGTTCTGTTCTGCTGTAACAGGTGACAGCATCTGTGGATTAAACTTTGTCTTAGGCCAAGTGAGACAGTGATTGAGGACTTTATGGAGAAGAAATTGTGTGGTCTGTTCTGCATGTAAAGGCCAGGCCACATCCACATGGAGTTTTTAGTCCTGTGACAGATCATAAAATGCCTAAAAACCCAGTGAGTTATTTATAAACAGATATTTTCTATATGTCTTAGTTGATTATACAAGTTTTCTAGTAATTTCTGCAGAATGCTCTTCTAAAAATCTTCTAAAAGTGAGTTGACTTTGCTGACAAGAGCAGAGGTTATGTTTTAGGAAAATGTATTGAA
Source organism: Cinnycerthia olivascens (assembly GCA_035048155.1). NCBI lineage: Eukaryota > Metazoa > Chordata > Aves > Passeriformes > Certhiidae > Cinnycerthia > Cinnycerthia olivascens. Next base: position 142,967,049 of record JAWWMU010000106.1, read on the forward strand.
TTCTTGATTGCCAGAGATGGTCAGTAAAACACTCTTGAGTCTCTGGCACCTGACTTCCTGAAACTCTCACCAGGTTCTCTGCATTTTTATTTTCCTTTTTGTCAGTAAATATGTTTTCTGTATCAGCTAGGTCCATAACTACATTCTGAACCAGAGATTTTGCTTTTAAATGTGTCAGACATGATGATCCACAGCACATTTCCTTTTATAAAATGACACTGCCTCTCATGCTGTCCTTGGAGAGGGACATACAGCTTTCTAATAGATGGGATATTTTAAATAACTTACTTTGAAGTACTATTTTTAATCTCAGTTGCTGTCAGCAAATTGGAACCTTTGATTGAAATGCATATATGAGAATAAAGTTTATTTTTAGCAACTATCAGCGTTGCTTTAATATGTGATCATTAAAATGCATATTGACCAAATTAAATGTTTATTCTCACATTAGCCCTCCGTGGAATTACAATTTTTTGGTGTATGTATACATACAATTATTGTCTGAATTTATTTTATTTAAAATTGTATTTTATTTTTGAAAACAGCAACACTCAGTGTCTTTAACTAAGATTTTGTTATTATATGTGGAATTTGTGGGGAGTTTGCATTTGGCAATTAGTAAAATCCAAATGCACTGCTTTAATACAGAAAAATTTTCAAATTAATTGCATTTTGGTACTAATTAATTGAACAGTAGATTTGGCTACTTTTATGTCCAAAATGGATTGTTGTAACTTCAGATGAGTTCATTTTATGAATATATTTAATTGCTTCAAAAATCCTTTGAGCAGCTGTTGTGTATAGGAGATTGTACTCTGATCTAAAATCTGCATTTTTTGATACTGGGAGAAGAATGCCCTAGAAAGTGCCCCACAGTTTTTTCAGGTGTTTTTCATAGTATTGAACAGAAACCTCTCTCAGGCATTTTTGCAGGGAAGTGCTGTGGTTTACATCTGAAGTGGAAGCATCCTGTGAGACTGTGCAGGATTTAGCATCTCAAACAGTGGCACTTGGGAAAGTCACAATACACAAGAGAAAATGTTTACTCCAGCATCAAAGGCAAGAACAGAATGACTGCATTTCAGGAACTGGCAAAATCTCCATCCAGTCTGGTCAGCTAAGAGGGTATCTGGATTTCTGTGGTAACAGCCCCTTTGGTATAGGAGCTGAAGAATGAGACTTTGGCTCATTCTGCATGAATTTGAGCATATTTGGATGTAAATTGTCTGAAGCTGGAGTCTTGACTTTGTTTGTTTGTTTGTTTTCTTCATAGTTTCTTATGTTTTTGCAAAATTGAAGACAGATCCCTGATTAACAATGCCTGGCAGTAAGTATTCTTATTTTAAGTACATTAAGACAATATTCAGAGGTGTTTACAGTTAACATATTTTCTTTGGGGTTAAAAAATTTTTTAAAAACTAAATGCAAAAAGAAACATTATACTTGCTGTCATTTATAAGAATTTTAAGATGTTAATATTATTTGGTCTCTGCCTTTGTAAATCTCCATATATTTTTCAGATAATAATATGGGCTCTGCATTTACCTTTTTGATTACAGCTTCACAGTAGAACATTGAATTTTGTAAATTAGATTATGTTCTGAAATAGTTGGATTCAAAAAAGATATTTTTGATAAAAAAAGCTGTATTTTGATATAGCTATAATCCTATCTTTGGAAGATGATAACTAGTAGATGATAGAAGATAGAATCACTATTGAGGATAAAAAGTGGTAAGACTCAGAATTTTTGACATTCAAAGTTAAGTGAGATTTTTGAGGCAAATGTGTCTTAGAATCAAATTATTTACTTTCAAGAGTAGCAAATTTCTCTAACTCAAAGGATCAAGTTACAGAATGTGTTACAAAAGTATAAATTTAACTATTCCTTTAATTATTTTTTTCTACTTAGAAAAACTACATGATCTCTAGTAACATTGCTAACACCAGTCTTTGGATAAAGAAATATCCATAAAGTTACAGTACCAATCGTACTGAGTGCATTCTAATATAGGTTTATAGTGAATTTCATGGATGTTTAATTTCATGAGGAAGCCTTTGAGCATTTGTTCTTTGTTGTGATTTGCAATAAGCTGTAACTGTAGGTGCTAGAAATGCCTTACAGTAGTTCTGTGTTGTGTTGTTTGAACCCTGGTCATGTAAAATACCTTACTTTGAGGAAGATGTGTCACACCTGTCACGTGAAGGAGTGTGTGGAATTCTTTAACCAATTAAACTGGAAAATATTTCTTTTTTCATTTAAACCAGATGTGCCTATGTTTGGGGTCTTTAATATCAATGCACTCGGAGTTTGCATTGCTGCAGTCAGATGGGAGCCAAAGGAGACCAAAAGAACTGATTGCAGTGGTTTTCTGTAGTGAGACACTCAGAGCTGCACAGCCATTTCTTTATCTTTCCCTGTGTTAATAAGTGTAAGAGAAGGAAACCTAACAGATGTGTGCATTGCAATTCTTGTGAAATAACAGTATTTTCATTATACTTAATTCCAAAAGTTGTGGCAGTGGAGAAATATGATAGGATTTTAAGGCAGGCAAGCATCCTTTTGTGGCTGGTTGTACTTCTAATGAATAGATACAGAGCCTTCAAGAATTCAGCTCTGTTGCATGTGGAAAGGAAATCTTCTGCCTGCTAATTCAGACTTCTCTAAAAGTTCTGTAGGATTCTTTTCAAAGCATATTGATGAAACAGACTGCTACAGGCTACAGTGTTACTTTGAAATCTTAAAGTATTTGTCCTTGAAATCTGAAAAACTCAGTTGATTCTAAAGGCTGGGGGGTTTTGTGTGTTTTTTTAATTTTATTTCATTTTCACATGGAGTTCTCTTATCCCACAAATCAGGAAGTGCATTGATCGTCTTTAGGAATAAAACTTAGAAAAGGCAGTTACAGTGAGATATTTTCCAAAAATGTCTTCTGTCATGTTACAATGAGTTCTTTACAAATGAAGTAGAAAAATAATATCTGGTTAAGAGGAAAATTTGATGGAGTTCTTGGGTCATACTGACCAACTGCCTTACCCACTATTGTCCTGCTTTGTTTCCTGAGTCTGTGTAGCAGTTCCTGGTGGTAATTTTATTCCTCTCCCCCCCCCCCCCCCTTTTTTTTTTATACAGTAGTTGAATGAATGTATAGGTCTAAAGGCAGTGTTCTGGAATATCATGAAAGATCCAGATAACTGGAATTACATAAAGACTGAGTAAAAGCTTAATTAGTCTTTCTGGGAAATTCAGCTGTACCTTGTGACACTTTAGAAGTCAGTATTGAAATTACTGTGCATGAAACATTGACAGGACAATATGCTTTTTAATTTCTTCAATATTAACTGTGGAAAAATAGGCATTAGTTAGAACCAGGCTGGGAGGGGGAGAGATGAAGCAAGGTCATTAGCCAGGGGTGATGGATGCTCTCCTCTTTCAGCCTCAGCTCAACCACGCCTGCTGGGCTCTGCACGAGTTGTTCATTGCATATTGGGATTGTCACATTTTCTATTGATGTTTCTTCTTAGCAATCCCACTAGGAATGTGGGGATTTAGTGCTGCATTGAGTCTGAAAAAATGTTAAGATTTTAGTCTCAATGCAGTTGTAATAGCCCAAATAGAAAATTGTCAGTCTACTCTCTTAACCTTGAGATGTGAAAGTGCTTGGCTTTGACCAGCTGTGACGTGGCATTTGTTGGCATCTGTAGTGGAGGTGTGGTGCTCTATCATTGCTGCAGCCCGTGGATCAACCTTGCCAAGGTGTAGCTTTTCCTTGTACTTTTAATGTTTAACTTTATGTTACATGTTTTTCTTGTGTGAATAGCATGGATGTTGATGCAAATGGTTACAGACATGGATGGTGTCTTCAGCTGAAGCTGAAATGCAAATTCTGAAATGTTGAGAAAGCAAATGAGTTTTCTCATTTCTGACTGAGTACCGTAGGAGTAGGTTTGAACCACAGCTGTTTTAGTAACTGTGCTTTATCACCAAGAAACTATGGAGTAAAAGGTTAAATAGTGCTTTTATTTAAAAGCAAACCAGATGGCCTCTGCAGTAGAGGCAGTGTGTGTTTCTCACTCGCCTCATGTGCTCTCAATTTCCCTGTTGAATAATTTGTGCAGGTAATTTCGTTTAGCATGCTTCTGTTATGGAACATTGGTGGTTTTGGTAGGTTTTTCTTGTTGGCTGCATTCAGATTGAAATGTTACAAATGCTTCTGCTAAGGAGAAAAAGCGATAGCTAAGTCATATCAAAATATTTGTTGAAGACTCTCTTCTTTTTGAACATTATGTTCTGGATATTCACACTTAATCAGATGTTTGAAACACAGCTTGGTAGATGATGGGGTTTTTCTTTTCTGGAATCAGCTAACCTACTTAGTGGGTGTATTCCCTGACTTCAGTGAAATGTTTAACTTAAAAGGCAGCTTTTGTGCTAAAATGAAATTACTTGAGCTAGAAGAATTATGTGTGGCAGAGGTGGGAGCACCTGTTGACTATAAAAATATATTTTACTTGTGGCAGCTCTGTATGTGAGTTTAAAAAACTTTTTCTTAGCTTATTCTTTTCTCCTTTGACTTATGCCATTAACATAATTATATCTTTGGTTTTCAAGGTCTTGTTAATAATTGTTAGTTAATTTTTTTTTTTAGCTACTGATTAGCAGGTCCTTATGACTGACTCTAACATAAAAATTAAGAGAACAAATAAATAAAAATAAGGATTTTGCCAAATGTAATTTTCCCACATTCTTCCTTTGAAATGTGGCTGTGAAATTTAGTAATATGAACACCTCCCACACTCTTCTGTCAAATATTTGCTGGTTGGAAAGGAACCATTCTGATTTAAAACATACATATATTAGTTGTGTGGAAAATATTCCATGATTTGCCTGTTCTTGGTTGCAGTGAGGAGGTAATTTTGGTGACTTCATCATGGCTCCAAGCATAGTCATTAAACTGGAACATTTTGTTTCCTTGGCCTCCTGAGCCCCGGGTGATTTTTGGCCCCTTGTCTGTGCAGAGGCCGCTCCTCTGGCAGCAGCTGGAGCTGCTGGTGGCTTCCCTGCTTGGGCAAGGTGACAACGAGCAAAGATGGAACAACTGAGTAGTGCTTGTTGACTTCTGTGTTTATGCATGCTGCTGCTTTCCTTGTATTACTTCATAGTCTTTAAAGAAATAAATGAGCCACCCCTCCCTCAAACCCTAAAATACCCATCAAACTTTTAAAATTATGATTTTTTATGTTCATAGAATTTTAGTGTGGGAGGGAAAACAGAGCTTGAAATGGAATTTGAAATGAGTGAATTCCTAACTGGCATTTAACATTTTTAACACATTTTAAGAAGCAGATAACTTCCTCGTTTTGGTTTCTCTCCCCTCCTCAGAAATTTTGAGAAATTTATTTATTTGTGTTTTGTGATTCTAGTTTTTATTGTGTATATATAATAACTAAGTATTAACAAGATTGGTAATGGGAAGGGAAGATTTATCGCCCTGTGAAATAAAATTCTGAAATAGCAGTGACTGGAGATGTATTCCTAAATGTGTCAATATAAATATTTCAAGGACTAAGCTTCCTGGTGTTTTTAGTGAAAATCAAACCGTAGTTCGTATTAATTACTGTCTCCACTCTTTCCATCCAGCATACTTTTTTCCTCATCTGGAATATGTTTCTCATGTAGTCTTCACACTTTACAATGGGACCTGCTGCTTAATAAAGCACTTTTTGTAATTGCTTAGTTTATTTTATAGGTGAGAGAAACCCTGTTAATTTTATGACAACATTTTTGACTGCTTAAAACAGTGTTAAATATGTTATCATTCTGTAACACTTTCCTATTTTAGCTGTTAAGGGGTGTCTGAAATTATTGTTTGGTGCTTGATTCTGGTACCTTAGGATGAGAAATCAGAAGCCCTGTATGATGTCCTGTTCAACTACTAACCTAAGGGACCATGGGAACTTGGAAAACAGCTGCCAGGGGAAGGTTGTGGTTTGGGCTTCCTTCAGCAGTTTGCCACTTGCTGGGACTAGGCCAGAAAAGGGAAATAACTGCATTTCAGAATGTCTGTAGCTATTACAATACTATGGTCACAGAATATATGGATTTTTTGCATAGTATGCAAGAAATACTTTCGATATGAAAACAGACACAAGGTTTTTTCAGCTGATTTTTAGGTTATGTCTTTTCTACATTGAGAAAGTAGTAGCTTCTCCAAATGTATCTTTAATTAAGCTAAGTAAAGAAACAAAACAGGAACTTGCAGCTGGAAAACTGTAGCTCTTTGTGCATCTATTTACTTGATAGTACCTTGAACAACTTTGTGTGCCACCAAATTGGTGCTTCCTTATTTAATAAATATGCATGGATTTCTTTAAGACTTGTTAATTTGGAGCAATTGTTCCTTTTGTTGTTCTCTGTTAGCTGTTATTTCTATGTACACATCATCCTAGCCCCATTTGGGGAAGTTAAGGTGTAGGAGCAGTTCCATAGTCAAAAACTTCATATTAAGACATGACAAGTGATATCACTATCATTATTCATCCTTCCATTTCTTCTGTTTGTTTTGAAACACATTTCAGCATAGCCAAAAAATGAACAATCATGTTTCATCCATTCCTTGTTAAAACCTGAAGAATTTATTTTTTCAGTTGTTACTTATGTATGCACAATCTGGACATGTAACAATAAAAAATGAAATGCTTTAGAGATGAGCTTCATTCAGTGCCCATCAAAGCCTTTGTGTGCTTTTAAACTGTACATGGGCATTTCCCCAAATATTAAAACGTAGCTTAGTAATTTTTTCAGGCTTTATTAAAATGTGACTGTCGTTGTTATTTACAGAAATGGCTTTGCAACTATCAGTTGATTAATCTTCATGTACTGCCTTGTTTGCTATTGATTTCTGAATCATGGGACAAAAGGGTAAGGAGGCTCATGCTGATTGTGCATGCAAGTGTCCTATTTTTTTGTGCATGACAACAAAGCAAAATTGATTTTGGGGAGCTGGGGTAAGATTTCCATTACGTGATTAAGTGCATGGCTCTGGAAAAGCCAAGGTGAACTCCTTTTAAAAGTATTTTGGCTTTCCCTTTCCTTGATATATGGACTTTACTTCCCACTGTTGGCCCCTATGAACCTCAGTGGCTCTCTAGGGAATCACTTTCCTTGTGAATTGCTGAAGATGAAAGTTAGGTGTGTACACCGCTTTCGACTTTCAAAGAATGATATTTCATTTCTAGAAATTCATGTTATTCAAGATTAATTCATGCAGGAATTAGACAGAAATGAATAAAAGGTAGGGTAGGTAGGTGAATGAAACTCTTCCAAAGCTGCTGAGAGTTCAGGAAGCATTTGGACAATGCTCTGATGCACACTGTGTGATTCCTGGGGCTGTCCTGTGCAGGGCCAGGTGTTGGACTTGATGATCTTTGTTGCTACACTTTGTAGTCAGAATATTCTACAATTCTATGATTCCTCATCTAACAACTTGTAGACCCCAAGACTTCAAAAATAGTTGGCACCTGGGTAACTGTGTCCAGCTTGAGGTCTGTTAAAGGTCTCAGTCCTTTCATTTTTCAAGAAGAGCACAGTTGTGGTTCTAAATTGTACTTGGACCTACTGGTATTTTGTTGATAATATTCTGTACTTTGGCTGGAAATGGGCACCCTGAGTCTTTAATTGTGGTTTGAGAATGCTTACTCATTCCTTAGTAAGAGAATGAGAAAGGAATTCCAATCTAACACTAAGCTATATAATTATGCTAAATCAGTGCTCCTTCCTGATACTTTTGTAAAGCTGTTAATACGTAAGGAAATTGGTGAAGATAAAAACTTCATGGATATTTTATTAGAAGTGCACCAACAAATACCCAATAATTTATGCTATTAAAACTAGTTTTCCTGTTCATTAAACTAGAATGTAACCGTGTAATTATTAGAAAAGGACTTTAGGATGATGATACCCTATTATGAACTTTATATGTAATAAAAGATGAATAGTTATAATTGATCTGTGTCTGATATGAATGTGCTAGCAGAGTTCTCTTCTCTTGTAATAAATGCAATGCAAGCTCTTTTCAAGACTTTGTGCTTGTGGTTTTTTTTATTAAATGAGTTTGTGATTTGTTATTGACACTGGTTTAGACATGAGCTTGAAGTTCTCAGAACTGACAAAACATAATTTTTGCAAATTGAGTCTGATGTTGGAATTGCAGTGTGGTTAGAAGTGCTGGCTGTGGGCAAGAGCTGCTGGATTGCTGCAGAAACCAGTGAGCCTGTGTGCCCACAGCTGTCCTGTCTGGTTTCTATAGAAAACTGAGACACTCAAGGTTTACTGGTTAACAAGATGTATTTGTAAAATGACTTCTTTGTGTATAGTTACAAAGCTGTCTGTCTCCTACACTGTCCATCTTCTAGACTGGCCAGTTCAGTTTGGTGGGAAACAGAAGTTGTGGTAGAAAAGGGACTTACACAGTCTTTAGGTACTGAAGGTGCCCAGAAGAGCAAATCCACTGTGTCTGTGTTCCTCTCTAACTTATTAGACATTACAGGAGGGGAAAAATTGCTTTTTAATCAGCTGGGATATGTGGTTCTAGATAGGGATAAGTGCTAACTTTATATCCTTCTGTCTGGGAGAAGCACTGCTTTTCAGTTCTTAGGGGAAACCTGAATTCAAGATGAAGTGCTCTTTGGAACTAATGGGAAAGATAACAACAATTTATAATTTGTATTGACCTAGAATGAGGGTTTTTTCAGTGAAACTTATGTCTTTCATGTCTGTGTTTAAAACTGTGCTACATATACTGTTCAAAAGCTGCTCTTCTGTGAGGGCAGGATGAACTAAGTGAAACTGCAGAGACAGGAAAACATGGAAAATGGAGTGGATTGGCTGCTCCAAGGACCTGTTCTTGATAACATGGAAAGAGATCTTTTTTCAAACTTTTGATTCCATATTCTTTTAATGTTCTTTTTCTTTTAATGGAGACGTATATGTTTCCATGTACAAGTGGCAATATCTATATCTTTATCAAAATCTATATTTTATCAATTTTGTAAATGCTTTCTAGGAAAATCAAACAGCTAGGGAATAGACACTGCCAGAGCACTTAATTGAAGATTGGTGATATTTAAAAAAGAATTTGAATTCTGAAGCCTTAGTATCCTCTGTGACCCTGCTTTTCAAAGTAATATTACAACATTTCTGTTTAGCATTTTTTTTTTCATTAATGTCAGTGCAGTTTTAACACTTTAGTTACTGAACAGGAACAGATGCTTTGTCATGTTTTGAGCTCTGTGTGTATGCCTCAGAAGAATTGCTGCATTCTGTTTTCTCAGCATAAATAGCACAGTATGGTTCTAGATTCACAGAAACACTTTCATCCACTGTTATATTGCTCTGTGTACAGTGTATATTTGTGCAGGAAATAAAATATATGAAATGTGGTGTTGTCTACTTGTGAACAGACCATTTTTCTTTTAATTAGGAAATGTTTTTCAAAATCTGTACAATGCATTGAAGCCTGTAGCTGGGTTTATTCATACCTAGGTAGAACTTATTTTTAAACCTGTGGCCACGGTTATGTTGGTATTTTGGATGTTGTAATAGAAGAAAGGATCTGTAGAACAGCACTCTCTTACATGTCCTGTAACCAGGTCAGTGGTTTATGCTGAACTGGTTGAAATCTAATTTCCTGAGCTAAGCTTACCTCTCCATTAGCTTTGAGGGTTCCAGAGGGAAGGCCTGTGCTTTGCCTCCTCATCATCAGGACTTTTAATCATGACATGCATTTTTTCACTCACAAAAACCTTCTCATGCTTCTCAAGTGGCAGTGTGGCACCTACTCCCCTGGTCTTTGTGAACCCCGTGTGTTTGGGCAGGTGAGCTGCGAGGCATCCTTGGGCAGGAGTGCAGAATTAAATCTTCCCAGCCTGCCTACTGCAGTCGTGGGATACCTGTGATGGGCAGGTGATGCAATGGTTCTGAGCATCCTTTATTCTAAGGAAAAAGATGGACAGCAGCATAAGATTCTGGGAGTTCTTACCACTGCACCTGTGTTCCCTATGGATTGGATTAAGATACCAAACAACTGCATCATCTTAAGAAAATGGAAAAAGTAGCAGTCAGAAAAATTCTTCATGTGGCTTTACATTCAGGTTTTTCAATGCGCAAAGTTTCAGGTGCTTTCCCTCTAAGACTTGAAACCCTGGGCACTTGCTGTCCAGTTACTCGTTGGTGTGAAGTGGGCTTGTTGTCTATAGGGTGGCTGATAGTTTATCAGTACCATTCTTATAGCTCTCTTCAATTAGTAAAGATGTGTAGTATTGACAAAATCTTCATAAAATTCTAAAAGTAGAGAGTGTTTGACAGTTTTCCATCAGTTTCTTGGTGTAGGGAAGCAACGAGTTCCAGAGCATAAGAGGCTACTATGTAATGCGGCTTTCAGTTGAACAAGAAGGTAAAACTTTAGACATCTTGGCAACTTTCCCATGTGTCAGGAGCTGTTCTAGTTTCTTCTGTGATGCTGACCATGGAACTAAAACATCTGAAAAGCAGAACTGTTCATGGTGATTGAGTGACTCTTTGTGTTCTGACATGCCAAGTAATCCCTATGTGCTGCTGCCCTAAGCTTGAGAAATTAAAGGTTCCATTAATTGTGACTCCTAGAGTTGTATCTAGACCTGTGCTCTTGTCCAGCTTCCCCTTGATTCCCCTCTCATCCTCATGTATACAAGGAGGTATTCCTCTAAAGTCAGTAACTTAATCCAACATGAGTTCCTGTAGCAAAACAGAAGTGAGCAGCAAGTGTTAAACCAACAAAATAACTCTTTTCCTTGCTGGGAAAGAGGGCTGTCCCCAGCAGTATGAGGATATGCAATTGAATAGGAAATGTGGAACATATGGATTAGAAATTTTAAAACTAAAACTGGGCATGGGCAGAGTGGCACAAAGAAGGTCCCTGTCAGCAGTCTGCTCTGCTGCCTGAGGTTGGGACTGGGAAGAAAAGATATTGCCAGCTCAAGCATCTGGGAGGCATTCTGTAGCCTGGGCTTAGTCACCAAAGCACTGAGCCTTTTAGACAAGTATATATATTTTTTACCAGTAGTTGGCCAGAGGCAGCCAGTGACCCTTTAGGAATAATTTTGCCTCTGGCACTACTCAAGATCTGCTTCTTATTCACCTCTGGCCACCCTGGAGACAGGCTAAGTGGTGCTGCTTGGCCTGTCACCATTCAGCCTGTCAGCCATGCCTTGTGTAGCATCTTTCCTTCAGTGTCCATCTCAGTCCAGAGGTGCATCAGCCTCTTCTGCTCCTCTGTGTTACACGCTGCTCCTTAACCTGCCACAAAGTGGGGATAAGTTGGTAGGAGAGGTGCAGGTGCTGCAGCCCCTCTTCTCAGAGTGGTGTTAAGCAAGTCAGGTGGCTTGGCCTTTGAGCACACATGACATTTTCAGTACTCTTCTCGTCACCTGCAACTGTCTTCTGCACCTGGGAAGTGTTCAAGGATGCAGCATTCTGAAAATGCTTATCTGGGTAAGAGAATAGCTTAGGGTCAGGGTGAAGGCAGGCTTTGAGCAGGACTGCCTGGAACTCAGAGGCTGCTTCTATGCCAAGATTGTCACTCTGCTGGGGACATTCCATTTCTGGTACCCATGGATGCTGGCAGGAGCCAGGCATTTGGACAAGCAGAGATAGATGTGTTAAGTAGCAGTAGTAGAACAAGGTTGCTGTGGTAATGCCTGTCCTTCTTTACTTCTTTTATTTGGAATTAAATAGTAGGTAAAGAATGTCCTGCTGGCTCAGGGTGTTACTGGATGTGCACAGTGGGTGTTTTGTCAGTGTTAGGAGTCAGCTCCATGCTCTGCTCTTTGCCTTGGTGGAGGAATAATCACAGTTCATGTGCTTCAGAGAATGCACAAAGCACTATCAGCCTCTTTTTTACTCTCTGTCTCCTTTAGTCCAGTAGTTTATTTACATCACATTTTTCACTGATTTATGGAACACCTTGTTATGAAATCAATATTTGTTTAGAAAAAAAAGTATGATGAAACAAACCCTCCGTGCTTTTTTTCTGTCCACTGGATTTATCACCTAGAACTCATTTCTCAAGTGTAAACCAAATACTGAAAGCAGGAATGAAAATTGGACTTTGCCTGTTCTTTTTTTTTTCCCTAAACAGATTATCAGTGCCAGCTGTGATGAAGAGGGTCAAGGAGATTTATGTAAATGTGTCTTTCTAGTCTCTTAAAGTCTCTTTTTTTGTATTGCTTCAGTGATAGTAGTGAGAGAAGGGAATGACATTGGCCAGCTTAATAGGAATATAAATAAGGACAGGAATTAAGAAACAAAACTCATGTCGTAGAGCCTCTTCCACTAGAAGCAGATTAGTTTTAGGTAATTTTAATGCTGTATTAAAAATAGAAAGTGACAGTACTATCTCAAAGCAGGAAAGGAGGAGGTGGTGTTGATGGGAACAGAAATGAGCAAGAAAAGCAAAGTTACTGTGTGACACCAACAAAGGTGGGAGAAAGGAGAGACAGTATGGAAACACTGCCAGTGCTGGAGCCTAAGGAACGCAACTGGAGAACCTGATGTAATGGAAAACTTTCTTTGAATGGATTAGAAGTCTTTAAAAGACACTGTCCCAAAGATAATATCTTCCTGGGGGATTTGTTTTAATTGCTGCTGGCTTGGAAAAAAATACTTCATTGAAGAAACTTGGTTGTAAGCATTTTTTCTTCAGGGTTTTTTCTACTTATTAGTAACTTCACCTGCATTGTCATTTCTTGCTTTCACAAAAAGTTTATATTCAAATTATTTTTACATGCTTTTCACCATAGCAAAATGTGCATCTCTCCATGCTGATTCCAGCCTGCAAAGCTACGGGTTTGGAGAGGAGTAGCTGGAAAGCTGGCAGGATAAGACCTGAGGATATTGGTCTGTAGTGGCTGAACATGAACCAGTGTGTTCCCAGGTGGCCAGGAAGGTCAATGGCTCTGGTCTGTGTCAGCAGCAGTGTCACCAGGGCCAGGGCACTGACTGTCCCCCTGTGCTCAGCAGTGGTGAGGCCGCACCTCCTGTGGCTGGTTCTGGGCCCTTCACTGCAGGAAGGGCTCTGAGGGGCTGGAGGTGCTCAGAGCTCAACAGAGCTGGGAAGGGGCTGGAGCACAACTCTGAGGAGCAGCTGGGGGAGCTGGGGCTGCTCAGCCTGGAGCTAAGGAGGCTCAG
>JAWWMU010000106.1:142980371-143020808 GCA_035048155.1 Cinnycerthia olivascens
GGGGAACCTTCTCTCTCTACAGCTGCCTGACAGGAGGCTGCAGCCAGGTGGGGTCAGTCTCTTCTCCCAGGTAACAAAAGACAGGACAAGAGAAAGCAACCTCAAGTTGCACCAGGGGAGGTTTAGATTGGATATTAAGAAAGTGCTCTTCACAGAAAAGGTGATTAGGCACTGCCCAGGGGAGTGGTGGAACATCCTTGGAAGTGTTCAAAAAACATATGGATATGGCACTTCAGGACATGGTTTCATGGTGACCATGGTGTTGGTGCTGGGTTCATGGTTGAATTCCATAATCTTAGATGTCTTTTCCAACCTTAATGATTATATGATTCCAGTTTAGAAGAACTCTTCTTGAAATCATATCGCACCAGAATTAACTTTGATTTTTTAGCTTACTGTGAGAAATTCTAAGGAGAAAGATGCTTTTTTGGGTATTGTTTTCATTTGTTTCAAATAAACTGAGCACAAAAATATTTTTAAAAATAAATGTAAAATTGTCAAACCTAGGTACGGATGGAATTTTCCTCATTAGGTGTTACTGAGGGTTTGCTGTCATGAGGGTCAAATGTTCACATCACAAGGTGAATCTCCTGTTCTCAGGACAAAGATTTCACCTTCATGTTGGACATTTTCCTTGGGTGCATGTTGGTGGGGGGAGGTTGGAAATCAGCCCCTTAGAAGTCAGTGAGGGGAGCAGAGGCTCGTGGGGGTGAGACCTCATCCTGTGTAAATGATGAGTCCACTGCCCTCTGGGAGTGCATTCCAGGGACGTTTAGATGGCTGCTGCTCTTTTTATAGCAGGTTGAAAAATATTTTTAATTAAATCCCTTATATGGCTGGAATAATTTCCTTGTTATAAAATGTCTAATCTCTATTTCATAGTGGAATGCAAATGCCCTTGAAAGTCATTTTAGTTCTGAATTAAATGCATCAACTGATATTAACAGCTCAGAAATAACCAGATATAGTAAGTGATTATGGTTAAAGTGTTATTTTATGCACTTTCATCAGGATATTTGAGAGAAATTTATGTTTCTAATCTCAGATACAGAAAAATAAAATGAAAGTTTAATGTCTTACAGTCAATTTTTTACGTAGTTATATTTGAGTACGTTGAGCAACCAAATGTAATTTTAATATTGCTCTGTTTCTTGGTATTAGCAAAACATTCATTTTTCTATAGATTGAAACTTTCATGTTAATTACACCATTTTTTCATAGAATAAGATTTTTTAAAAAAAGGTTTGGACAATTGCAATGAAAGCTAGGAATGACCAGATCCAAGCTTGGGACGTAATAAAATTATTCAGTGAGTGAACATGAAATATTGCTTCAAGTTATTAATGCTCTGTAAACAGTTGACAAAAATATTAGACAACATGACAAAACTTCGGAAAAAAATTCCAGTGTGAGATAAAACAGGTGATTTCTTTCTTAGGTTTTGATAAAGAAGAAAATGTGGCAGTTTTTTTTTGGCAGAACTTTGTCTTTTGTATTTAAACCCACCTTGAAGCTTTTATTTTCCTGTAATTTTGTGTGAGTATAATATAGCACAAATATTCAGACACACTATTTTGAAATGCAGCTTTATTGTAATGTGATTTTTCTAATTTACAACATAGACTTTCCTGTAGTAAACTATGTGGGGACAGTTTCTGTGTAGCTCAGTTTTCTCTGAGTTTATTTGCACTAATTTCTTAAGTCTTGAATTGGTATGGAATTTTTATGTTGTGGAAGTTATTAGCTGTGTTTTTATTAAAAGCAATACTTATAATTTCCAGTGTTTGTAAAAATGTCTGTATGAAAATCCTGTGTTTGTGTATCCCAAGTGAATGTAATGTAGGAAGTGAAACAATAAAATGCTGAGAATTAATGGGAAGCTGGAAAGTAACTTCAGAATTGCTTAGCTCAAAACTGATTTTCTACCTGATGTATCATAATCATGTTAATGATTTAAATTCTGTAATCCTTACTTCCTAAACTAGGAAGTATTATTAAAGATAGTGTTAATTTCATTATTTTTAGATTTTTTCTCTAATCTTAGACTTAAACCTTTCTGTTTAAAAAAGTCTTTCTGGTCAGTAGTCTACCCTAAATTCATTTCTCTGTCCATTCTCCAGAAAGACCAAATGAGTAGGTTTTGCTAAAATATTTATCACTCTACACTGATATGTGGCAGCTGTCTGAGGATAGTTTTTTTTGAAACTATAGGTATTTTTTACTTCTCATCAGAGAAACAATGAACTGCGTGTCCCAGGCAAGTTACAGTAATGAAACTGTGCAGTTTCATTGGAGGAGCTGTGAATCACACGTTGACAATGTATCTTTTATTCTTCTCTCTTTTTCTTGTGCCTGGCCTTGTTAACAGAATTTGATCCTGAAGTTTTTCACGTGTTTGGTGGCTTTATGCAGATGTCACTGAGCTGATCAGATAAGCTTACAGTGTTGCAGAGCCCTCGCGGGAAGTAACCGCAGCAATGCGAGTGTGAGAGAGCAAATTTCTGGGAAAGGAGACAGTTCCCGAGAGTGAATTCATATCCAGGATGAGGCAGTATGTGCAAGTTCCAACTGTTGAGCAAGAAAAAGCCTATGATTATAATTCTGCTTTTGAACCGAGACCGTGTATGTGTTTGGGTAGGTGAAATTACCATTTTCTGATGGCGGGGGCTGTGTCTTACTGCTGATTTATAGAAAAATATGTGTAAAAAGAAGCACCCGTGCAGCTGGTAAATGTGTGCAGTTATAACATGAAAAATGCAGATTATAGGACTTCTTTAGCAGAAGAGAATGTGCATGTTTAAACTTGATAAAAATCCCAATATTTTTTAAACCTTTTACATTAGCTATCATGTTACAGTGCAGAATTCTCTATAGATATTGCTTTAACCTTTATATTTACTTGCATAAAATGATGTAAATATCTGTGCAAGGGGGAGGCCATTAAAATAGAAATTTTGTCTGACACTAAAAAGGAATTGTCATAGGGTTTTTCCTCAATAAACCTGCATAAAATGGAGCAGGTTTTTTTACCTGACTGTGTTTTTCAGACCTAAAAAGAGTTAATTTATGTGAAACAATTGTGTTTATTTGGATAAATTTCTATCTGTGTGAAATTGGTATCCAAGAAGTAGGGAATCCACTTTCACTTACTCAATTTCTGTCCATCTTTGACAAGATTTGTCTTTTTGGGCTATGTAGTAAAATGTTCTTTATTTTATGGGTTACTTTTAATGTAGTTTGTTGACTTGATTTTTGGGGATTTTGCTTTATTGTATTTTTTTTTATTTTTTATTCATACATTCTTTAAACCCATTTCTATGATTTATTTAATCTTTCATGGTTATATCTAAATGATATAACTGAGCACTGATTAGTAGTTTTTCCACAAAATCTGTGTCATGACTGTGAACTGTTCTGGTTTTTGCCTTTGGTTGTCATTTATTTCTGTGTTATTTGGAGAACCTGTCATGTTTTTTTTCTGGTAGTGTTCTGCTTGGAGGCTGAGAGCTTTGACAGATTAAATCTCACTTTCTGATATTTGAATGTTCTGTTTAACGTAAGAAGTTCTTTTGATGGTATTAACGTCATACTAATTTTAGATTTTTACTTTGATGATAAAGAATTTTTTGACAAGTTTATGGGATTTTTTCCATGTAAACAGTTCCATAATTAAATACATAGCAATGTAAAGATACTACCAAAATCCAAGATGAGGAGAAAATTTCAAATCTTTTGCATACTTACTGTTAGGCCTATTTTTGGTGTCAAAATTCACTATGTTCCATAAATTTGAACTGCAGTATTTCAGCAGAGCAATATTATGTTTCCATTAAGTGAAACCATCTGGTAAGACTGCCAGAATGAATTGGTACTGATATCTGATCTTTTTTATCCATCTCAAAGAAGTAACTGTACCCAAATTTTATGTTAAATTTATGTAATTAACTCAGGTTTGAAACACCATTTTAAGATTTAAATTGCAGTTCTTTGTAAAGATTTTTTACTTCTGTCACTTAAAGAGGGAGAAAGTAATTCTAAAAAGTATTTTTAAATGCCTGTCTTGCAATGTTTTAGAATATTCTCCTGCTCTTGTTACATTTTAGATAGTTGTATCAAAATATTTTGCTACAGTTGTTGTTAGAATATTTTGTTTTATTTAGTAGTAATCAAACATACTGTTTACCATGGACCAAAGTTAATGATCAACCGTAAGCTAGAAAATCAAGTAGGAACACCAAGTACAAAGAGTGCTGAGCCAAACAAAGATTGCTGCAGAGTTGCATACCTAACTCAAGAAACATTTAGCAATGTTATGTGGTTTTTGGTGGTTTTTATGGTCTTACTTCAATTTCCCAGTATGGAATGATATACAAGACACTAATACAGTACTCCTTTCTTACTATGATTTTACTTACTTTTAAGATGTTACTCAGCATTGCTCTCAGTAGAAAATTTCTGTAGAACTGTCTAAATTATTCCTATTTTTAATCAAGTAGGATTTTAACTTCTTTTCATACCTACATTTTCCAGTGTTATATTAAAGAACTTTGATTTTTATCTACTTCATACCTGCAGCTTTTATGTAAATGTAGATTTTTACATTTGTTAGACCCCCATGAGTAAGACATCAGCAGAAGTGGTATGAAGAACTTGACAGTAGTAACAAAATACTATTTAACAAAAAAAAAAATCTCAGTATTCCAGTTGTTTATTCCTTGAGTGCTTTTTTGTTTTCATAATTATCTATTGAAATCATAAGTCAGTGTTGATGTTACTGGTGATACAGGACTCTAATTTATGATCTGGGCTTGGAGTTAATGCAGTTTTAAAGTCATAGCTCTGTCTCTGATAATTGTTTTTTATTAATAAATTGCAAGAATTAATTTATCGAAGGATGTGCAGAATATATTTTATGTCCAAGAGACAATAGTTATCAAAAAACAGATAATTGAGGGAGAATGTCTACTCATGTAGAGTCCTGTAATTAAAATTAAGTACAGCAGGTGAAATCTTTGTCATGAATCTCCCAGATGTTCTGATAAGTATGGTTAAAAAACACTAGGATTACTTAGATATCTTCAGTAAAGAAATACAAGACTTGATGCTTTTGCAGAAAAATTGTAATCATCAAAAATTTCTGCCAAGGTACCCTTCATTGTTTTGCATTTTTTACTGTTTTTAGCAAAGTGTTGAAAGATTTTTTTGAGTTTGTAAATGGATAACTTTAATAAGACATTTGTAAGGTATTCAGCTGCTCTGAATCCTTCAGTTGTTGTGACTTGAAAGACGATCTGCATGTCTGCTTGACACTTTATTATTGAATGTCTCATGGTTTGCTCAGTGGCTCTTGAGCATTAGAGCTGCTTTGGTGTTGATCCGAGGCTTGGCCAATAAGTTAATCTGATAATATGCCCCCTAAAACATTTAAAACCTCATTTATAAAAAAAATTTAAAGACAAGAGAGTAAGTCTACCCTAATAAACAGTTGGAGAGATACCTGGAAACTTTAGAAAGTTTTTGTTGGCTTTTTTTTTTTTTTTTTGTGCTGAGTTTTAGCCTCACTCTGAAGTTCTCATAGTTCTTAGTGCTAGGAAAAAGAGCAAACGATGCCTTGCAAGTGTGTTACCCTTCTAGAGCAGGCAGTATGTCTTTCAAAATTAATAAAATTGAAGTTAAATACATTGTTTTGATTACATGGGTTAGTAGTAGAGTAGAAATAAGATAAAAAAATTCCATTTCTGTGCTTCAAATGACTGTCATTTCACCATGCCCAGTAAAAGGAAGAATAAGGGATAAGAAAGAGGGCTTGTTGTGTACATTATGTTTTATATTGGTTTATATGGGTGCCTTTAAAATAGATTTCATTTTTGTTTTCTTTTTTTTTTTTAGAATAATGTACATAATGCATATTTGAGTGTTTTGAAACAGTCATCCAGAATGAAGATAAACCTGCAAATAAAGTAGCTTTGGTTTGAATATGACTCAATTTTAAAATGCCCTGACTTTTCTGCATGTTTTATGTCTGGATGGCAGGTGCATATCCAGTACCCAAGATCCTTGCATATTTGCTCATGTATTGATAAATTGCTTATTTGTCTTACTTGTACTTCCTTTCAATTCCCTTGGTTTAGCTTTATTGCTGATAGCAAGCTGAATTCAGTGTTATCTTCTTCCTCCATACTTGTCAGCTTGTCCCTTCAAATGAGTCCCTAGAACTGCATCCTAAATTCCATTGGGTGAATCTCTCTGCAGGAGTTTGCTGCTGCTGTGCTGCGCTGCGACCTCGCTACAAGCGGCTGGTGGACAACATATTTCCTGAAGATCCAAAAGTGAGTCAAGACTTGCAAATTTTAAGGGCTTGGTGTTTGAAAATCTGTGGTTATAGCCTGGGTTTTAGCAATTTTTTAGATTTTTCTTTTTCATTTTCTCTTTTAGCATTTTACTATAAAATCTGCTTTAGCACTTATTAGCTTTTTAGAGAGGTTAGTAGAATAATTTATCTGGAGAGGGATCCATAGAGATCATCCTGTGTAATTCCATTTTCAAAGCAGGCCCCGCACACTGAAGAAAAAAATCAGTGTGTTTCACTCAGAGAAGCAGAGATTTCATTAAACAAGGTATTCTGCTGCAAAGGTGGCACTTCATCACTTTTTAGAACCACAAACACTTTCTTGTGGTTGCAGGTGTGAATATTTTCTGGTTTTCTACAGGATTTTAATTTTTTAACTCTCAACTTACTGACTGTGAACATTTTTGTAGTTCTAGTAGACTGTTTTGATTCAAAAAGATTTTTCTGGGTTTGTTTTTTTTTAATTTTTCCAGATAGTCATCTACAATTTTATTTCTTCATTTTACTGTAACAGTCTTGGAGCTTTATTAAAGCCTAACTCTTGCTTTCTGTGAAAATAAATAACTTCTGTGTACTGTTGAGGAATACATGTGTCTACACATAATATTTGACAGTTCAGACTTATCAAGAGCTTATGTTTCTGCTGCTCTATTTCTTAAAGTGTGTTACCAAATTTTTATATCTTTTGTTACAGTAGAAGTAAGCAGCACAGTCAGCATTTGCATAATATTTGACTTACACATTACAAAGTATGTCTACTTTTTTTAAAATTGTGTTGTTACTGAGTGCCAGGAATTATGTAAGTGCATATTACTGCCTTTAAAGGAAATGTTTTCTGTGTATATTGAATGCATGGAACAGTATGGTTTTATAGGTTTATTTGTCCTAATCTAGTTTTTGATGCAGGTGTAGAAAACCCTGGAAATGCTACAATTGTAGTGTTTTAGTTTAAATCTGATTCAGTAGCTCTTAGTTGGCTCTTCTTAGTCTCTGCTTTGGTTAGTATTCATTGGGTCAGTGGAGGACACAGGCCAGTCCGTGATGCTTCCCTTGAGTTGCAGACCTTATAAAGTATGAGAAGATTTGATAAAATTGATAAAATCCATTAGTCAGTAATGAGTGTCTTAAAAATGTCTAAGTAATTTATTTGAAAAACAAATGTTTTTATGAACTTCCAGGAAAAAAAAAGATAAAAAGACAAAAAATATCCTGCTTATCTGATAATTATGATTATAGCCTCATCTGAGCAGATTTGTATTACAGTTCATGTTGGAACTAATATGTTAAGCTTTGATCTTGCTCTGACAATTGGCCCTCAGATGCCTGGGAGTCAGCCTTGCTCAAGATCTGACACTGAAAAAATAAAATATTTAAACTACAATATGAAATATTTAAACTATTATCTTGTTTGTATATTTTATCAAAATTATGCATTGAATATACTTGATAGGGGAATGGGAAGAGAAAAAAAATACGTTGTGCTATTAGTATAGAAGTGAAGGCACTGGTTGCATATCTCACTACTTACCTTCTCTTAGAATACCCATTCCCTCACAAAAAATAATGATGGACCAAGCTAGTTGCTTCATTTCCTTTAAAAATATTTTAGTTGTTTTATGTTGCTGATTTTTGCAGATAAGGTTATGGCAGTTTTGCTCAATAGTTTGGAGGTTTTTTTCAGTAGCTTATTTCCATCTGTAAGGCTCTGATCTTTAAACGTTAACTAGAAAAGAAAGGAAAAACACTTGGAAAGCTTTATATTTCCTATGAACTCTTTAATTTTCTCTTTTGTATTTCTGTTTCTAGGATGGTCTTGTTAAAGCTGACATGGAGAAACTGACTTTCTATGCAGTTTCTGCACCAGAGAAGTTGGATCGAATCGGGGCTTACCTGGCAGAGAGACTGAGCAGGGATGTGGTCAGACACCGCTATGGGTAAGGAGAGAAGTCATTAAAAATAGATACAAGCAAGTCATGGAATTTCATCATGTTTGTTTGATGGAGTCTGGAAAGCAAGACAGACCCAGTCCCTTTGTGCTCAGTTAATCTTGTCTGGCTGCCAGGTGCCCATCCAACTGTTCTCACTCCTCCTGCTCAACCAGATGGAGAAGAAAATAAAATGGAAAGCTCATGGGTTGAGATAATGACAGGGAGATCACTCGATTCCATCATGGGGAAGAGACTTAACTTGGGAGAATTGATTTAATTTGCCAATTAATGACAGAGTAGGATAGTGAGAAATTAAAGCAGAGCTTGTTTTAAGTCTTTCTTCCAGCCATCTTTCTTTCCAGGCTCAACTTCACTTCCAAGTCCATTACCTCCACCCACCCCAAGCAGTGCAGATTAGGCCTGGGGACTGTGCTCAGCTTGTACCATCTTGTGTCTCCTGCTCCTTCTTCCTCACACTCTTACCCTGCTCTGGCCTTGGGTCTGTCCTTGTAGACAGTCCTTCAAGAGCTGTTCTAGCATGGCTTCTTTCCTCAAGGTGCAGCCCTTCAGGAACAGGCTGCTCCACCATGGGTCCCCCATGGGATCACAGATCCTGCCAGAAAAGCTCCTGCATGGGCTCCTCTCCATGGGACCTACCAGAAAACTGTTCCAGCAGGGCCTTTCTGTGAGCAGCAGTTTCCTTCAAGGCACATCCACCTGCTCCAGCAAGGAGTACCCCATGATATAGTGGATAAGCAGATATCCACTGTGGATATCTGCTTACCTGTGGGCACTTTCAGTGTCCTTGAGGGGCTCAGGTTTGGGAAATCGTGGGTTGGTCTTGGAGCTGACTGTGTCTGTCATGGGGGCACCTCCTGGTTTCTGACAGAAACCCTGCTGCCCCTTGCTGACAAAACCTGACTATTTAAGCCCAATACACCCTTGAATGCCAGTCAGGATATAGGGAAACAGGATTATCTTTCTTTTCAGCCCTTTTGGTTAAATCAAATATTTAAATGAGAAATATTAAGTCTAAGAAGGCAGGAATTGGCAAAGAAAAGCAACATCCATCACAGACCACCATTTTGTGGCCTTCATGACATCCAAAGCTGTTTTTATAACTTTATAGAAAGAGTAAATGGCTCAATTCTATACTTCCCTCCCTCCTACATCACCCCATCTCCCCTCCAAAAAAGGAAAAAAGAAAGAAAATATGGTTGTAGGAAATAGCCCTAAGTGTAATTTTTATACAGTGAGAAATATGTGCCTTTCATTCTTTCTTTTTTCCTTTTTTGTGGTAAGATCTTAAATTGAGCTAATTGAGTTAATGATAAATACAATATGTCTTTATGTGAATCTCTCTAATTAATTTTCAGTTATGTTTTAATTGCTATGGAAGCACTGGACCAACTTCTAATGGCTTGCCATTCTCAAAGCATAAAACCATTTGTGGAGAGTTTCCTTCATATGGTGGCCAAGCTTCTGGAATCAGGCGAACCAAAGCTGCAAGTCCTTGGGACTAATTCTGTGAGTAAGCTCAGATGCTAATTCAAATCAGAGTAAATCTTTGCCTGGGAAAGTAGTTTGAGAAGTCTTAAAGGATCTGCCAGTTGACATCAGTTGAAAGATGCTGTCTGTAGCAGGATGAATCCTTTGGGCCTAAACACAGAGCAGGTACCAGCTGGAGGCAGATAAACTGTTTCCCTTCAGTGTCCCAAATTCTTTTGATGTCTGGGCTCATTCCCTCTGAAAATAACTTCTGGAAGGCATAGGAAAGCTGTGCTGTCAGTTGATATTTTGAGTCTTTATTGATATTTTTGGCTCCCTTGTGGAGCCAATATATAGGTAAGACAGTGTTTTGTTTTCTAGCAGCTTAAGCTACACAGAAAGATTCTTGTTAGCTGAAAAGTAGCTTGAGTATTGCAGCCTCACCATTTTATCAGCTTAAATATTTCAGGATTCAGGTCTAGACTTGAAAGGCATAACTAAAAGTTAAGATTTAGAGATCTAGTTTTCCAATTAGAGTGACAGGTACAATCAAGGGTATAGCCCTCTCATACTTGCCTTCTAAACACTGTATTTTTCAGCTACTAAAATTGAAATCTCATAAATTCCAGAAGTGTGATGTGAACTGTTTTCACTTAGAGTGATTGCTTTTACATGAGTGTAGAGTACTTGCTTTTCATGTAAATTATTGTCATTTTTAACAGTGGGGAGTTTTTTTGTGGAATCAGTAAAACTTTTGAGTTTGATTCCCAGCTGATGAAATGAAATGGAGTTCAGTTCAGGAAGACAGGATGGTGTAGTAAAGTGATGTTAGTCCAGAGCAGGATTTCTTGTTGTGATGGAATAAAGAGAGTTTTGCTGTCATGTCAGGTAGAAGTGTCCCCTTGTTCCCCCACTAGCAGGGCAGGTTTACTGAGGATAACAAGATCTATATCTCATTATACATATAAAATTTTACTTATTTATTTAAATATCATTGAGCCAGGCCACCCTGCTTCTTTTGATTTGTTTTTATAATAATGCCTGGGCAAGTCTTCATATGGAAATGACTTTGGAACTTGTTTCCTGGGCTGCCACATGGTAAGGTGGCATCACTTTCCAGTTGTTTCAAATGACTGGTTACTGCCAACCTCCACTCTGATGTACACAGCATGTGTCACTTCAAAATGCATGTTAGTGAACAGGACTCCACCTTAGGGTAATCTGTTTGATACTCCTGTTGATTCCTAAGTCTTTTGTGAGTAAAGGAGGTTAATGGATTTCCTGAATTAGGAGATAATTTGTGTTTGTCTTCTATAAAACTCAGAAAAAAAAAGTTTCCCTAAATAAGAGGAGAAACTCTGTGAGGAGAGAGAATTTTTATGGCTTTTCAACAGTATTCCAAAGCCTTATTTTAGCATAACTCTGCTAATTTCCCTAGGAGCCTTCTAGAGTTAATGAAGACAGAGGATACAAGTCTATTTGTATTGACTTAGAGGGAACAAAGGGTAACAGCTTGCCTGTTACCAAGGGCACTGCCTTACTCTGTTCTTAAATAAATTTTGTTACATTAACAAAGAAAATTTACTGCTATATTCAGCCTTATTTGTCTCCTCCAGAAGGGAATAAACAAACAAACAAAAACCCAAAAACAAGAGGAGATGGTATAGTGGCTGGATAATGCTTTGTGTGCTTTAGCTGATGTAACACGTTGGAGTGCAAACTGGGATTGTCTAGAAGAGAAGAATGGCTGTATATGAAGTAAATGTCTTTAAACTGGTGAAAAGTCAGGCAACCTTTAGAAAATTTTACATAATATTTTTATGAAACTCACTTTAAGGTCCCTACAAATTTCTAGTCTGCTTACATTTAAAATATATGGAATATGATTGTGGCTCTAAGTAGATTTTGATTTTTTTCTACCCAAAGCTTCATTGAGATAGAAAGGCAGTGATGTCTTTGAAGTAAAATTCAAACCTCTTTACTTGAGCTGTAGGGTTTTTTCAGCCTCACAGGTTTTGCTTCAGCTGTAGGGACTCTTGTGATTGGTTAAAAGGGTTTGAAATGAAGGAAATCTCTGTCCAGAACGTCTTTGAGTCGTTTAAAGGCTTGGGAAGATTTGGAAGCTCCCAATGTCTTCTGAGCGTGTTTTGCTGACTTCCAGGTATTTGGTTTTGGATGCAGAACTTATTCTAATTGGTTCCCTATATTTTAGGGGGAAAAATGAAACTTTTACTTAGGTGTTTATCATCTTAAATTAATTTTGGAATTAAAATTTCATTTAATTTATAATAAAAAGTCGATTTATTTTTGAAAAGGAAACCTGAAGATTACTATTTTAGATAAATAATTGTTTGGGTTTTATTTATGTACTTTTAAGCCTGATCTTCAGGTTACATATAATGAATTCATGTGACTTTTTTATATGTTACATTTATAAATTATGTTAACTTATTTCCTACAGCAGCAGTGGTTTTTTTTATTTTTTTGATAACGTAATTGTAAATCTATTTATATAAGACAGATACTTAAACTCAGTAAAATTCAATAGCGGATATAATGAATAGATGTTGTGGTTTTTTTATGTAGACCAAATTTCAAATTGATATTGTCTGTGAGGTTCAAAATGGCTTTTTCTAGCATGGAAGGTATTTTTATAGACCATGTGCTAGGATAGCATATGCTGGTGAGGAAACTGAAAAAATGTGGTGGGAAAAAGTGATATCTCCTTGGTTTATGTGTTAGAGGATCTGAAGGCTGATTGCAATAAGCTTTTCCTTAGAAAGTTATGACAATACTTTTTTTCTCTCTCTAATTTTCTTGCAGAATTTCAGTAGCTGAGTATCCTGTAAAGCATCTCCATTGCTCATGTACAAAGAATTAAATGTATTGCTTAGGCCCATAGTGTTTATGACTAGGATACGAGCTTTAAAATCTTTGACCTTGTGGTCAGATTGTTTTGGAATAAGAGATCCAATTTATATCTGTTAATCTATATCAAATTTATGTCTATTTCTAAAATTTTTAAAGAGGGTTCTGAAAATTTCTTTAGTGGGCAGCTGTTCAAGAACAGTTGGATACATGATTTAGTAATACTTTTATTTTAGTCCATATTTCCATGACTCAGTTAAATACAAAACATTTGAAGGTAATTTGGAATGCTGATGGGGTGAATTCTTTGTACTTTGTCAGTAAGATTATTGAGCTTTCTTGTGAAAAATAGCAGATAATATGTGGAACCCAGTATCACAACTTTTTAATTAGGTACCACAAGTGCTCTTTAGTTGATAGGGTGCTTCCTTTTATAAAGGCAGTTTCTCTGTAGGAGCAGTAAAATAATGATCCCATCAGTGACAGTGTTGAGCTTCCTGTGCTTGAGAAGGTGGGTGTTACTGCTGGTTGTCATCATTTGTTATTTAAAGGAAGATAGGCAGACTCCCAAGTGGAAAAGTGATCAACCAGTGCCTGAGACAAGACTTTCATATTTGTTAGTGTTGGCTTATAAAAGCAATTGGTTTGGGCAGAATTAAGTGCATATGTATGTAAAAATAGTATAAAATGTCAACACTTTGAAATTAAACTATGTCAGAATTAATATTCCCAGCAGGGTACCTCCTTGTTTGCCTTGTCTGCAGTGTGCTAATCTGGAAGCAGGCAGTGGAAACTTACCCCCATTGCAGGATGCTTCTCTCATTCCATGTTCCAACACAGAATTATGTGCTGGTAGTGATTTAATACACAGTGGAACAATTCCATCTCTAGGATGCCTCATCTGTCTTTTTAAGAGGACTTTAACCTCAGGGAGACAGATTAACACACTGCACTCTTTTTCATCCTGTGGGCTATTAAATTATCTTAGAAATTGTGTGTCTGCATCTGCTAGAATTTGAGTCCTTTAGGGTCACTCAAAGTTAAGTATTGCTTCCCCCACTCGTACTTGTGCTCTCTGGTTTTGCAGTTCCATGGCCACACTACTGTGGCCCTGTAAGCCAACATTCCATTGCTGATTTTGTTACACAACTGTTCATGTGGTGGTCAGAAGATTTTTTTATCCAAGGGGCACAAAGTAAAATAGAATGTGAAATTATCCTCCCTATTCCAAATAAAACTGAAAGTGTGAAGTGACCCTAGGTATTAGGAAATAAACTAAATCACCCATTTTTATTGCTGAGAACCTTGTGATCATTTTCATACTGTCTTTGTAAAGTTAATGTGTCCACTGTGAAGTTAATGTATCCAGTGTTTAAGGCTTTTCTCTTCAGGAAAATTGAGGTGCTTGTCCTTGTGGCATTTGTTTGTTGAAGTGCATACATAACATTCACACTTCTCATTAAGGCTGTACTGTGTGGTTTGTAAGAGTCTTATGTTTGTAAGAGATCATGACTTCCCATGTGACAGTTTCATAATAATGAAATACAGTACCTTGGCCTATAAAGGTGGTAACTGCCAGTATCAGCACCCTCTTTCCCTGTTTGAAACAGTAGAAAATTGAAGGCTGCAGAAAACAGATTGAGGAGCTCAGATATAGAAAAAATAATGCTCAGGTCGAGCCTAGTGTTCTTACGGGGAGATACTTCAAGTAACATAACTCAAATTCAAATATGATGCATGGTGATTATTCTTGAATAAAACTGACCTGTAAAGACATCCAGGGACCATTAAAAGTTACAATTTTTCTCCTAATGTGCTTGCTACATGACAGTGATAAAACAGCATAAATGCATAGAACTTGAGAATCCTTGAGAACTTACAGGATTTACTTACAGGGTTTGCACAATCTCTTTCTCCCTGGTAATATGATCCAAATTTCTTGACTCAGTCTGGAACACACATCTTCTGAATAAATAATACCTTTCTTCTTTCCTTTGTGATAGATTTATGTTTTTATGCTGATAGAATTTTACTGGTTTCAAAATAAATGGAAAGAAGGTTTCCATAAGGAAAATTCATAAGGAGCATAAGTTCCTTTCTGTACCTTCTGTATTATAAAGTACAGAAGATGCTTGTACTGATAAAACTTCCATAAGTTACCATTGGATGCTTGCAAGCATTTATTGTGACTGAATGACATGTTTACATCTATAAAAACTTTGTGAATAATTCCTAGGTGAGTTCTTGGACTTTGACAAGAGTTTTATCCTTTTTTAGGTTGAATAATTATTATATTTGAAGTTTGTTTGAAAATATGTGCTTAGGAGTAAAATATTCTTTAACAACAATAAAAAGACCACCACTGCAAGGTACAGACTGATAACTACTGTAAAAACTTAACATTTCTGTGATGGGATGGAATTTTACACTTTATTGGATGACAGTGCACAACTCAAAACTGTTACCACAGACAGCTTTCCTGTGGCCTAAATGCTCAGTCATTTGAATGCTAATCCTGGATTGTGCTTCAGAAATGCTGTATGTTCAGTGGGTGAAATTGTTTAGTTTCACATGAGGACATAAAAAACCTTTGTCCTGTCTGGATCTCTTCCTGTTTGTGCTGTTTTGAAAGGTGTATTTATTTGTGTCCCTGCTGCAAAGCTGCACCTTGATACAGGAGAAGTACTCAGAACAAGGGAGCCCCTGACACTTCCTTGGCCTAAATTTATTGTTCTTACAAAGCAGTTTCTTGGTGCAATAAATCTTTCTGCTAGCAAAACAGTTATTAGATGTATTAAGCTTTCTTGTTGGGAGATCCTGTCAATCAAATAATTAGTACTTCAGAAAATAATAATAATATTAAAGGCTGATACTAAATGCAATGTGAATTAATGTTCTCATTGTCACAGCCACTCCCACAGTGCTCTGTGTTCTCCAGACTTTTTGTTTCCATTCTTTTCCATGCTTTTATGGAAACAAACTGGGGAGCCATAGTACATACGAAGCATTTGTCAGGGTCTCTTGGGAAGGAAATGATCATTTTTATATAACTCACTCCGTTGGAGGAAACATAGAGGTGCTGTTTGTAGATCGTCTTTCAGTGTGTGGCAGTGGACAATACAGAATTAGGTTTTGGCTTCTGTCACTTTTTTATCACCTGAAATATGGAATATTCCTAACAGAAGGACTTGTAAAATGGGCTTGTATTATACAATTTTGCTCGATTTTCAGTGGCAGCTGAAAATGTAGTTTTATGAACTGTATCATTTTCAGCTGTTCCTGTAGCTTTTAGAGAGTGATCTGGTAATGCAGCTGAAAGGGATAAGTGTTCTAGATAAAATATAAAAAAAGACTAAACAAAAGAGTAGAAAAAAAGTGGCAGAGGTTTGTTGGTTTTTTTTGTGAAATACACGGCTTTCACTTCCAGCTTGAAAACCTCAAACCCTCCATAAATCAGTGTGCTGTAGATTATGCTAAAGTGCCTTGGGCTTGTCTGGGTGTCTGTGGGTAATGTGCTGATGAAAGCAGTTTTTCCATCATGAAAAATACAAAGGAAATGCCTCAGCCTGTGCTTAGGAGTTGATAAAGTGGTGTGAGTAAAAGTAAAAGGTAATGTGGGTCTTAATAGGACATCACTTCAGGGCAGAACCAGCACGGTGTTCAACCATTCCTGACAATGTTTTGTTTTGCTTTTTATTTCCCTCTGTAGTCTGTTCTTAGAACTGTCAGTGATGGAGAATACAAAATGTCTTTGGGCAGTCTGCTCACTTTAGAAAGGAGGGATTTTAGTGTCTCACTTAGGCTTTGCTTCAGTATAAGCCTGTTATTACTTTGCCTATTGCCATTGGACAAAGAAAACAATTTATCTGTTCTCTTTTTATGGCTGTCTTCTGTGCCTTTTAAGACTGATACATTTTAGGCAGCTGTGGTCTAGGTAATTCAGTGTATTTTATTTTTCTTTTTCAGTTGTTTATCTAAAACTTTGTCAATCTCTTGAATAATTTGAGAACTGTATCAGTTATTCACCATTTTAGGCTGTGATATTTTAGCTGGATGCACCAATTCATTTAAGGGCTTTTTTGGCCCAGTTAGATGGCTGAAGTTTCTTCATAAGGCGTCGTGAGTAATACAGATGTATCACAGGATATTGGTCTGTTTTCCATGCCATCATATTGGCATTGACTAAGTTCCTTTTCTTCATTCAGCTGTTTCTGGCTTAAAATGCTCTTTTGCAATAACCATTCCCACATTGCTTCCTTGGTTTTTCAGGCCCTATTTCCAATTGCTCAAAACCCAAGTGTGCCTACAGCTCTGACCGGCTTAGTGTTCTCTGCAAATTCCATGAGCCAGTCTGCTCATCTAAGTCTCTAGTGAGGCTCAAATCATATTTTTATACTGTGATGATTTACAAATGTTTCCTTATTTTTTTCCAAACTCTTGTACATCTCCCTTATGGGGAATGTTCTTTTGACAGTGTTTTTCTAGTTTCCTTTTGAGAGTTTTGTATATTTTTTCATCAACAACATCACTGAAGTTTTGACAGATGCTTCTTCCTCTGGATTCACAAAAGTTGTTTACTTGTCATAGGAATAAGATGGATTGATGTAATTTGTTCTTGACAAATCCATGTTGACTGTTACTTATCCCTTTGAGACTTTGTAGATGTTGGCAAATCGGCATTTTTTTTTCCGGTGTTTTTCTGTGAATGGACTAGAGTTGACTGGGTTATAGTTCCCTGACTCCTCCTTTTTCTTTTCTGTCAAGATAGAATTGACAGAACGCCTCCAAGTTTATTTCCCTTGAATTTTGGTACATCAGAATGTTGCTGGGTAACCTGGTGGTGCCAGGGTTGTGTTTGATTGATGGGATTGCTCTCTACAGCTGCCTGACAGAGGGTGGAGCAGGATGGGTGTCAGGCCCTCCTCCCAAGCTGAAACAGATAGGATGAGAGGAAATGGCCTCAAGTTGTATCAAGGGTGGTTTAGACTGGATATTAGGAAAAATTTCTTCTCTGAAGGAGCTGCCAGCATTGGAGCAGAATGCCTGGGGAAGTGGCTGAGTCACCATCCTGGAATTATGTAAAATGAGGTTTAGTGGCGGACTTGGTGATGTTAGGGAAATTGCTGGACCTGATGATCCTAAGGGTCTTTCCCAACCTGAATGACTCTGCCAGTTGATGACACTCACTGTTCATGTGTTAGATGTTTCCATATTGCACAGTATGTTGTATTTCGTATGGTTTCACATTTCCATAGCTGTCTAAATGAAGTTCTTGTGGACTTTTAAAAGAAAACCCTCCTATTCAGATTTTTCTTCTTTGAAGTTCTAAAGTGTTGTCAGAATGGGGTTCTTACCTTAATGCAGTCCCTTTATGTAACTTGTTAAATGAAGCTTATTACTCATTATTCTCTTTTAGGAAATTTGTATTAAAAGCTTCTCTTAATGTATTTCATTTTCCAGTTTGTCAAATTTGCCAATATTGAAGAAGACACGCCTTCGTATCACAGACGCTATGACTTCTTTGTGTCCCGCTTCAGTGCCATGTGTCATTCCCGTGACCCTGATCCAGAAATACAAAATGAGTGAGTGTCATTCTGCAGGAATTAACTGAAAACTGTTGACACATTGATACTGTCTGTATTACAGCTTTTATTAAGGTGTTTAGTGGAGTAGTTCATTCCATATGAAGAAAATGATAGTCTGACTTTTTGAATTGCGCTGAATATTGCAAATCATAGGTAGCCAGAACTCCTAGGATATTTGGGTGTAATTTTACCCTAATAATGCATGTTAGATTGTGTGAATTCTCTCCAGAAAGGCACCACTTATTGCTGTAAATGCAGGAGTTCATAACTTACTTGAGATATTAACAAGGCTGCTTATATGAAAAGCAAAAGCGTTTATTGAGTCTGCTCTGTGAGAATTAAAACTGCATTTTCTTGGGTGTCTGAAGTATGCTCATATGTGTGAAACTCCAGAGCCTCCATGAATGGGAATTCTATTTTTTCCCATTCTTACATTAATGCTGCACTTTGCTTTCCTGAGGCTCCCCTCTGGAGGATGTGTCCTTCCCAGGAGCAACTTTCTGGTTGTTTGTACATCCCTCTTCTCCCCTGCTTTGTGTGTAACCCTATTGAAACTCTCAAAAGATCTAGAATGAAATTGGATTCATCTTGAATGCACAGGACTTTGTTCCGAAATAGCTAAAATAAAGCAACTACAGATTTAGGTATTTACAAATTGAAATCTAATAAAAAATAATTACAGAACTTGGTTATCTTTGTAGTTCATCTTAGAAATGTTTTAATTCCGTGAATTTCACTGAACAAGGGCTAGTTAAGTGTTGTTCATACCTGAATCAAGATTTAAAAAATGAGGAATGAATTTTAATAGAAATAATTAAAAATTTTAGTGAGACTTGTACTTATTTGATGGCTGTACTAGCTTCTACTTGTTTTCAGGAAGTAAATTTTCTTCCTACTATTTGTTATAATGGATAATTTGCTATTATCACTTAAAAAAATAGTATTTTGCTATTAATGTCATTGCACAGATTCCCCTGGAAGCTATTTTTGTTTAATAAAATAATGACTATAGCTAGCAGCTAGACCAAGTCTTTTTTTGAACTTAGGTTATTTTTTTCTTTTTATTATTTCATTGTTGTTGATTAGTTCTCAGTTGATTTCATTCAAATGGTTTTAGAATGAAAGTGGTGGTTCCTTTTGTCCATTAGGTTTAAGTTGACAGAATTATCCTTTGATTCCGTCTTGTGAATCTTTCAGAAATCTTTGAAGATTTTTTGTGACTGATCCATAGCCTTAATTACAACTTCTAATGACACGATCACATGGCTGTGCTAGATATTACTTCAGCTGTGTTGTGGTAACTTTGTGTTTTTCTTCAGCTCTGGAATAGGCTGAGATTGTGCAATTTTCAGCTGGTGGATGGTAGATTGGGTTAAATTGGTGGGTTTTATCCACAGGACTTTTGTCAGAGGTGTTGTACAAAGTTTGAGTCCTCATTGAGTAGTGTCAGCTTTATCCTTACAGGTCATCTCCTGTTCAGTTGTTTGTTTTGTCAACTTCCTTACTGGCTTCAAAGGTGTTTGAAGAAAACACTGGCAGTCTTAGTGATTGGCCAGTTTTCCCAGTTGCTGCTTGTGAGAACCTACTGGAATTCTACACTCCTGAATTACTGCTGCCTAGTAGGTACAGAGGCCTCCTGGGAGGTGCTGTTTCTCAGCCTTATTAATTCCTCTTTTCCTTCCCCAGGATCCGAATTGCTGGAATCAGGGGCATTCAGGGTGTGGTTCGAAAAACTGTTAATGATGAGCTTCGAGCAACTATATGGGAGCCTCAGCACATGGACAAGATAGTGCCATCATTGCTGTACAACATGCAGAAAATAGAAGATGTTGACAGGTAATTGCATTCCTTCTCACTGGCATGTTGTTTTAAGCAATCTCTAGAGTAAGTTTTTATGATGCATCTCTTTTCTTTTTACTGGAAGCAACAACTCACCTTTAGTAGCTGAGGCTCCTTGAAATGGATAGTATAGGTCTGCATAATGGTTCTTAATGTTTCTTGTCTTAACATCTTTTCAATAACTTTTTTCACTTAAGATTCTATTAGCCTAAAAGTTGTTCCACATATATTTTGACTTGATAAAAATTATAAACTCTGTGTTTTATTGGATCAGATGCAGAGATGAGTAAGCAGTCTTTAGGTGACTCAAATGGTTTTGGTGCTTAGATTTGTTAAAAATTGAGAGTTTAATTCCTTTAGCCATTAGTAAGAAATGCTTGTCCTGGCTGAAACAGTATGTAGAGTAAGGAATTAGAGTTTTATTTATATGTAGACTCCCTTTTCTTTTTTGCTTTCAGTGACTTGTAGGCATATTACTTTCCACGTTTGCAATAAGATATTCAAAAAGATCTCTGTGACAATTGAGGTTGAGGAGATGACAGTCACCTTTCAATTGAAAAGTCACTTTTTTTTGGTCTGTGATTAAACACTGTGTAGGTGTAAAAACTGTTTATTGGTAGCACTGGTAAATTTCCATAAAACCAACTTTAGCAGTGCAAGTAAATTAAATATTCACTCCATGTCCAATTCTGGCTGCTTCAAAACTTGCCTCCTAAGGGGCTCAGCAGCCTTCCTATAACAACAAGCTTTTCTTGTTTTCACTCAGCTTTCTAGATCTGTCAGTTTCTCTTTTTCTGGTTTGAGTTTTGACATTTATTTTTCAATTCCTTAGCTTTATTTTTGTTCTGCTGTTTCTGACTGCCAGTACCTGTCTCATCTCTAAAACAAATTTTCAGACTAAGTAGCTAAAATCAATAATTATCTGTCTGTTCATGCCTTATCTATTTACTGCATATAACTGAGGGCCCACACAATATATACAGAAATATCCACTTGAATTTTACATCTGAAGAGTGATCTGAGTAAGAGAGAAAGGTTTCTGAAGCTGCTGCTTGGGCAAGGAGAGCCTGGTTTGCTTTTTTTTATTCTTATAGGGCTTCTAGCTGCAGGTGAGCCCTTTCCTTTGGTGCTCTTCTAGTGCCCTCAGGTGTACACTTTTGTTTTTGTGGCAGAAGTAAATTGATTACTGATGGAAAAACTGACCAAAAACCACTTAAAGTGGATCAGTTTGTATGTATTGCAGGACTGATTTTTATCATCTGTGGAGCAAGGCAATAGTAGTGGTAGAAAAACAAATCTAACAAAAAACAACTTTAATTTCTGAACTGTTGTGCTTGAAACTTGTCCTACAGTACTCATTGAACATGAAAAAAAAGACTAATGATTTTCCAAATGGTAAGAAGGGGCCTTTTATGATGTGTATATGACAGAAAAGCTGAAAGCATTGTTCATAAATTGTTACCTTCTGCTCTTAAATGATGTTACAGACAATTTCTCTTTGTTTTTTTTGTGTGACTTCGTATTTTTGGAGCACAGAGACATCTTGAAGAGTAGGAGTAAGGAGCATATTGTTCTGGCAGATGGAGTCAAAGCATTATTTGAGAAAGAGCAGAAATTCCAGCAAATACTCTCAACTTAAGTCCATAGAAGAAAAACAATTTTTGGTTAAAGCTGAAGTACATGTATGTCAATGAAAGTCAATGTAATTTTAGCTCGTGAAACTGTACAGCTTAATTCAAGATTCTCTTGAGTACATACCCGATGAGGCCCTTCTTGGAGTTAAGAATTTACTATTTAAATAACATTTTGAAAATAGACTTGTATTTGTGGATGTCGTTATTTGTTCATATATCTGAGTGCACATTCTAGTTACGTGTCTATCAAGTATTATGTTATGTGTAAATCTATTTATGTGCATCTCCAGAATAGGAAAGGGATATATGAAACTGGTAATTCCCTTACTTTGTGACATATTCTTCATAACTGTGGAGCTAAACCTGCCAGCCTTCTTTCAGGCAGAGGGACACTCCAGCACTTAATGTAAACTTGACTTCAAATCCTTCTGATACATCTGTAGTTCATACAAATTCTGTTTTAGAGGAAGGTTAGAATTTATTTCTTTCTCAGGATGAGTGAATCGTAGTCAAACATGCCTGTATCTACTCTACTCAAAAGTGGTGGTTAAGTCTTACTTCAGATATCCTGTCATATCTTTGGCCAGTCCTGGTTTTGTGGTATTTAAGAAGTCTCATGCTTGAGTTGCTGAGTTGCTGTGAGCTAGTTTAGTCTGTGATCAGGTGTTTGCTGTGGAAACTGCTGTACTTCAACACATTCTCCTTCCAGTTCCTTGTTGCCACTTCTGATAGAGTAGGCCCACAAAAAAGCCAGTAGAGCAGCTAAAGGGAGTTGTCCTTGCCCATTTCATTGTAAAGCACATTTTCAACCCTCTTGTGGTAGTACAAAAGGTCTAGATGCAGAGGAATACTGCTGTTTTTTTCTTAACTGTTACAGTTGGATTTCTTAGAGATTTTCTGATATTTCTGTAAAAACCAAGTCAGTGAAACAAAATGAGTATGAGTTACTCATTTGAATCTAGAAATTTAAGAGGCTGTGCAAAGCTTTCCTATAAAACCAGAGAGTATTCATTGTCTATTATCTGACAATGCCAAGGAGCATTTACTGAGAAATACTTTGAGGTAGGTGCTGTTAAAGTTTAAATAAATGTTATTCATACAGGCAACATAATTTTAGACATTCTGATGCAAAGAGCAGCATTTTATACTAGGAAGATTCATCTAAAAAAAGACTCCCAAGCAATGCTGAGAAGTAACCTTCTGTAGGTTTGCATATTACAAGCACTTGTAACTTATTTTACTTCATTTTAGCTGGAATTCTTTCAGACAGACTGAGTTCTGAGTGCTATGCAGTCTGCTTTCTTCCCCACACATCCACCTTTGCAATGCTGTTGTATTTTAGGGAACCTGTGTCAAAACACCAAGGGAAATGACAGTTCTATATTATCTCTTGTACCTTCTCTGTGCTGAGATGTGTGCCCATCTCCCTAGATCAGAGTCCAGGCAGTACAGGGGAAGGCAAAAAAGGGAGGTTGAGTAGCACAGCAGTTGGATAAAGCTGGAGTTTTGAGATACTTGTGGTGGATTATGTAGAAATTGTCACACCTTTTAAAATTCTAATCATGCTACACTTGTAAAACTATTTCTCTTTATCTAACGGGGTTCCTGAGGCTCTTCTGTTATTAAAATCTGACAAGCTAGGGTTGTTGTGACAACTCCTGAAACACTGATGTTTCCAGAGGCAACAGGATTTTCATATGGCAAATTTTAGAGTAGTGTTGAAACACTAGAAAATATTTTGCCATCAAAAGATATATTACAACAATAATGTTAATGTGTTCATTTGACTACTGATATTTCCATTTGCAACTTTCTATAATGCTCTAAAGTTTTTGTGATGTTTAACTAAACTGAATGCTCTTGGATAACATTTTCAAATGTATTTAACATACTAGCTTGCACTGCAGAACTGAAATTATGCTTAAGGGTTTAGGGTATTGGTTTCTGCAGTCTAAAATTAGAGATGCATAATGTTAATGTAGGTGAATGAATCCTCACTTAAGTTCCTATAATGTGTTTTGTGAGAGGATAAAAACCGTTATCACTTGTAGGTCCAGTGACTCTTGGTAAGTAAAGGAGGTACCTCAGGGGAAGCTGCTGCTTTCTTCCTGAAACCTCAGTTCTCCACAGTGCCCACAGTGAGGGCTCAGCAGTGCCATGACAATTCTAGTGATGGAAGACAGTCAGGTAGAAGGTGATCAACTTCTTCACTGTCCATTTAGAGGTAACTGTGTGGGTGATAATGTTCTAATTAGTTAGAACAGGCATTTTTTTTTCAACTCACAAGCCATCTGTTTGTACAGAAGTATTGGAGTTTCATTTACTGCTCACCCACACAGTATGGACTCAGTAGTGGGCTGGTGAATGACATCATTAATCTGAACAATATTACTAAGATTCTGTCTAAATTTCTTTAGTGGTTTCACAGCCTTCATTATTATCAATACAAAGTGTTTTGTCAAAATGTGGTAGGTAACAACTGAATATTAGCAGCTTTTGTGTTTGCTATATAAATATTTACTAATACAATGATCACTACTGCGTGAACAGATGATCTGTAGTGATCTATAGTCCTGCTATAAGAGAATAAAATATTTTATTTAGAATTCTGGTTTTATGCGTATTTGAAATACAATTCTTACCTAGCTCAAGAATGTGACTCATGAATGTTTTAATACCAAGGATGGACACAGTAAAGAAAAGGTGAATATTAGTCAGTAATATAATCAGTGCATTTTGTCTTATTTCAGCAGAATAGGACCCCTATCCTCTCCTACAGCAGGAGTGAAAGAAGAAAACCCTTCTGCTCTGGCTGAGAATTGTTTCAGGGAACTACTGGGACGTGCTACCTATGGAAATATGAATAATGCTGTCAGACC
Organism: Cinnycerthia olivascens; assembly: GCA_035048155.1. Classification (NCBI taxonomy): domain Eukaryota; kingdom Metazoa; phylum Chordata; class Aves; order Passeriformes; family Certhiidae; genus Cinnycerthia; species Cinnycerthia olivascens. The sequence goes on from JAWWMU010000106.1 coordinate 143,004,942, forward strand.
AGTTTTTGCGTAAGTTGAAAATTTGTGGAAGATCTTAAGAGGTTTTCTTTATTTCATCTCAATTTCATCCTCATTCAATTTCTTCCTGCTTTTCAGCTCAAAGGTTTTCATTCACATTTCTAAAACCATTGTTCCTCTTTTAACCTCTGCTCTTTTCTGCCTGTCTGTAGGCTTGAAGGCAGTTATGGAGGAATGCATGTCCTCCTTTACTGATTCTTAGAAGTGAAATACAATAATTTACATGAGTTGTTGCTTCAGCTAAAGCTGAACTTTTTTTTTTTTCCTCAATGTGAAACTTTATTCAAGCTATTAATGTCCCATAGATGAGTGTTACAATCAGTGGAGAGACAAACCAAGTAAAATACAAGTAGCAAAAAGGAATACTCTGCCCCATAAAGTTACAATTTATATTTTCTTCCATTTTCTTCCAGGACCTGTTTTGATATTCTTTGAGGAATACCTTTAACAGCTCATTTAGGAGTGAGTGGCAGATGTGCACACAGTATGCACATTATGCACAAAAAAACATACACTACAAATTATACCTAACACAGTAACACTCAGAGATACCACTTTGAAACCCTGGCTTTTCCTGCTGATGAGGAGGCCTGCTTGCTTCTTCCTGTAGGTTTTTCAAGGTACATCCCAGGTATTGGAATACGTTCTCTTAGATGGCATAGTTCATCCCACCAAGATTAAGTATTTTATTTATACACTGAAAGAGCTTCAAGCTACCAAAAGCCATTTTCAAATTACTAGTGTTAACAGAAATTGCAAATGAAGATAAGGTTTGGTGTTGAAGGCAGAAAACTTTTGTAACCTCTTGTTTATTCTGAAAAAGCAGTGACTACAAAGAACTTTACCATTCCCTTACTTTCTGTGTGCATCTGTTACACCAACCTGCTAGGAGTTTCTGTTACAAAGTTGAGTGTTTTATTAAAAAACACTCATTCTTTTCTAAATTTATAATTTGCATTCCTCCACAATACCTGTGATCACAGTGAACAACTAAATACTAAACAGCCTGGATGGACTCCTTGGTACTATACTGCAGCTGCTTTACCACTTCTCAATTCTTTTCATGGGTTTATCTCAAAACTTTATCATCATTTGCAGTGATTTCAGTCTTTTGAATCATTTTGGTATTGGGCAAGTTTCCTACGAATGATTCCTGATTCCACAGACTAGTGGTAGTCCTTGGCTGGGATTTGAGAAGGCTTCATAGCTGCTTTTCCTGTGGCTAATCTAAAGCCTGTGTCTCTAAAGTATTATTTCCAGCCTGTTTTCACTTCTTACGTGCTATGACTGTAAGGGTCCAGTTGACTGTGTGCACCTCAGTGTGTCACATGCTGCATTTTTGCACCAAAATGAGTAGATAATGTGTTATCTCCTCTTTGAATAGAGAGTCTTTGTAGTCACCATTTTTGTGTTCCACTTTGGGGACAAATTGCCGAATGTGTCTTTTTAGAAATGACTGCTGTAAAGGTTTAGTATTTTTGAAGAACAAGAGATGCAGAAAATGCAGTTTCAGGCTGTTTTTCCTAAACCAAAAGGGAGTGCTCTATCTAATCAGCTTTGATTTGTGAATGACAGAACTATTAAAATGAAAGTTTGAGATAGTCTATTGCACTTTATCTGATTAAAAAACTTGACTTAGCTTCTAATTAGAAAACAGTTTCTTTTAACAATGTCCAGCTATTTCACAGCTTTTAAGGAAACTCTGCAAATATAGATAAGGCCTTTTACTACAATGCTAACATGAAGGTTCAGTTCCCCACCTGAAGGCTTGCTTCGTGTGGCACTGCAATATCAGACAACATGCTGCCACTTGTTTGCAAAACTGAGAGAGCAGGGCTGCTTGTATCATGGGGCAGGGTTTATTCAGTGATTGATGGGTTTAAATGTAATGAAGATAGTATAAATCTGGAGTCAGTCTCCTGGTATAGGTTTGGATTGACAGTAATTCTCCTTGTCTTAGGCAGAAAATCTCCATGGTTATAAGTATCTACGTGCAGTAGCTAGAAACTCTTAAATAATAATTTGTAATAGAATCTTACAGATCAATCTCACTAATTGCTTAATGAAAGTCAAAAAATGTTGCATTAACATTACCTGAAAAAATTTTTTATGTTGTGTCAACAGTCAGAAGCTATTGAGACATACTTAGCATGGATTTGCAATGGTGGATAGATTTAGACAGATTCAGAGAGATCCAGAAATCTGGTGAAATTTCCCAAGTGTAACAACTGCATTTCCATTCTTGTCGGTTATCACATCATGTATGCAGGAGTTTGGAATAGTAACAGACTGGAGTTCAATATTCTTTCAGCAAACATGATGCACGAGCAGTTATGCTTTCTGATCCTCAGTATCAATTTATCATCTGTTACTTTAAGGATTTACTAGCGTGTGTGGCACTGAGAAAGAGTTCAGGGATCATTAATGGCTCCCTCCCCAGAAACTTGCATTATTGGTTCTGCTGTTCCTTTGAAATTGAGAGAATTAATTGTGCACATTTGCTGCATATATGCAGCAGATCTCAATGGAAGGCTGAGTTTGGCATTTGTTAATCTAGCAATAGAATGTTTTGCAATTTTTGTTGGATATTCTTTATTGAAAGATATGTAATTTGGAAAAAAAAAAAGTTAAGGTTTGACTTGATTTTAACTGAAGTAAATGCACTGTACTAAAAATAGCCTTTACTCTCTTTTGCAAGAACAAAACAATATTGAATACACTTGTTATGATCAGTAAAATACATCACCTACAGGAATCTAATCCTGCTGTCCTTAGGAGGAAAATTCCAGTATACAGAGTCCATTGAGCTGTCACACAAAGCTTTAACCAAATCTTTCATCTTCCCTCTGCTGTCTTCCCAGCAGTTCATCTACCTGAAGCAGCTAATACTTGCCCTTCCTAGCAAAATAAAACTTTATATTCTTGTGTAGAGAGGATTTTTTTGTTTGTTTGTTTTGGATTTTGGTTTTTTGGATTTTTTTCTTTTGGTTGGTTGGGTTTTGGGGGGATTTTTTGGAGTTTATAAGAACTGTCAAGGATAACAGAGAACACATGCTGCCCTGAAAGATTAAAGGATCAGGAGAAGATAGTGGGGACTATGATTTTCTATTTGATGAGACAAATAAAATACATTAGCTAAAAATAAGCTATCATGTACAAGATATGATGGACTGTACTGGAATGATATTAAGAGAAGAAGAAGACATGAATAAATACACTATGAGCCACTAAGCCTTGAAGGATTTAAAGAAGTAATTTTGTTTGGTTTTCTATCCCAAGGCAGGATTAAATACACCTGTGCACTAGAAAGGCAGCTATCCCCAACAGGTACTCAAGTTGGATATTTAGTAATGCAAATCTGCTGTTATCTTGGCAGGCAAACACTTTTAAAATTCCTGACATTCTTTCCTCAAAGGATTTCTGTTAGAGGTATGTGATGTGTCAAAATGGCAGAACTCTTTTTTTAATCTCTGCAATGGAGTGCAAGGTAATTTAGGACACAGGAGATGCTTTGTTTCATCTGGTTTAATCAGCCTTGAAGGAGACCTGTGAACGTGGGTGTCTGGGCTGGGAGCAGCTGCCCAGGGAGGGAATTGAAATCTCCAGATTTTAGGCACAGTAAGTTCCAGCATCCAGCCAGTCCTCCTGTGTTCACAATGCTGACTTCTTCCACCTCTAGGGCTCTCGAGTTTGTTGTTTCAAGCAGCTCTATATGTTTCCTAAGTTCTTTGAGAAAAGGGAGAGCAGTAATGATTCTATAGCTGAGATACCTGTTTAGGAACACAAATTCAGTTTCTGTTACAAAGTTTTTTGTTGATTTGGCATGTTTGCTGTTCATTGTCGAATTTGTTTGTAGACTTGTTTTGGTTTTATCATACCAATTAAAATGCATCCAAAATCACCTTTTCCTCAGTCTTCTAGGCTGAAAAAACACAGTTATTTTTTCATACATTTTCAGGGACTCCGATCTCTTTTTTGCAAAAATCTGTGTGCCCTATTCATAGTATTTCTGCTCAAGCAGAATTTTTTGTATTTCCTTGAAACTCTCATAAATTTTTTTTCATTTGTGATTCCTATTCCATTCAAAGAGAAACTAATGCATTTATTATTTGGATTTTGTTTTGATATTTCTTACAGTAAGTGTTGAAATGCTTCAGAGCATATACACTCAAAGAACAGCTCTTTTTTGTTTTCCATATATTTTATTTATGAAACCACCATGAAAACAAAAATATTTCTTAGAGTTTCTATTCTGGATGGAGCATTCAGCCCTAAGTATTTTGCAGCTTGTAATTCAAAGCAGCTTACTTCTGTAGAGTATAAATTTTCAAGATGTTGCAACCTTCAGCAGATCCCTTTCATGTAAATAAGCATCTAATGTCCCAGCACTCTGTGTGGAAACAGTATATTCTTAACTATATATGTTTGGTGTAACTAGGTTCCTTACATTTCTGGAACAGGAATTTCAGTTCAGCCAAGTGTTTTGTGATCACATCCTAAACCTAGAAAACAAATGCTTTTCTGAAGTTCTGAATTTCTTACCTAGTTCATAAGTCATTGTATAGAAATTTTATGTAAGTAAATAATCCCTTTAAAGTGTATTTTGAGAAAATTCTCAAGATACCGTTTATTATATTTGCAGAATGTAATTATTTCATTGTCTTAATTTTTGCTTACAGGCATTTAGACCATCACAGACTATGGGATCCTAATGAATTTGCTGTTTCCTGCTTTAAAATCATCATGTATTCTATACAGGTATGATTTTCTCCTGGATTTTTTTTTTCCTTGCATACATGTTTCGAGCACATGAGAGAGGTTTCAGTGCTCATCTCACCGTGCTAGTGGTAGACAGTAGATGAAGTCAAAGAATCCAAAAGATCCAAGGGAAGGTGCTGGGGTGGTCCTTGTCCAGAACAAAGAGCAGGGTAACCATGCTGGTGTGACATTGTGCTTGACAAAGAAATCTCTAAGGTTGGTTATTTCTCTGTGCCAGTACAGCTGTGCTGCTTTTCCAACCCAAAAAAACCAACTTCACATGCAACTGTTGTGCTGAGGATTTTTAATAGTGGACAACCTATATTGTAGCCTTAAGCTGAAGGAGGGAGGGTAGAGATTGGATATTAGGGAGAAATTTTTTTCCGGAAGAGTAGTGAAGCACTGCAGCAGGTTGTGCAGGGAAGCTGTGGCTGTCCTATCCCTTGAAGTGTTCTAGGCCAGGTTGGATGGGGTTTTGAGAAACCTGGTTTAATGGGAGGTGTCCCTGTCCATGGCAGGGGGCTTGGAACAGGATGGTCTTTAAGATCTCCCACAACTCAAGCCATTCTGTGACTCTATGATTGTCTGTTGTAAACTTCAAGGTATTATTCCTGGATTGCATCAAACACTGATGCCCAGAAGATAGAAGTGTAAAATCCCAGGTTTGTGGGAGAAAGCTGTTTTCTCAGCATGTACATCAATTGTGCTGAATTGTTTGAACTGCAGTTAGCTGTGTGAAGGACCACTTCATGCTTCCTCTATGCTTGTAGATGTTCCTGGATATTTTAAGGCTAAGCTTTTGTACACTGGGCTGGCTGAATGAACCTGTATAGCTTCATCTCTCGTGGCAGTTTTTTTAATCCATATTTAGTCATGAATTGATTGTAATTTTGATAAATTTCTGAATGAAAATGTTGCAGAATGGGAACTGTGTGATGAGTGATGTATGAGCTTATTCTTGTTATAGTCACAGATGAAGATTTTCTGTCTGGTTTTTTACTAGGCACAATATTCCCATCATGTAATCCAAGAAATCCTTCGACACCTTGATGACCGCAAAAGGGATTCACCACGAGTTCGTGCTGGCATTATTCAGGTTCTTCTGGAGGCAGTTGCAATAGCAGCTAAAGGGTCAATAGGTAAGTTGTATTAAATTACAGGCATCAGGTCAAAGGATAAATTTGCAGGGTGGTTCTCATTTTCACTTTGGTTTCAGATTGATTGGAAACATTTTGAGAAGGTTTTGTGTACTATTTTTTTTTCTTTGTGCTGATAAAATGCTTGAAATCTTACTTGGTTTACAATTACTCTAAGCATATATACTTGGCTGTTTGACTCTTACATAATCCTTTGCACTGAAAAAATGAGTGAAAAAGTTGTGAAAGGCAGGTATTCCTGTTTGGAAAGAAATCATAAAGTCTGGGTGAACTGTGTGTCACTACAAAATGCCAAGAGCACTGTCTCTTTGTGATACAGCTGTGACCTGAGTATTGCGGGAATAGAATGATCTTTGAGAAATTTTACCTTATTGACTGGGAAGCAGCTGAAATAAGGTGAAACACGTCAAAATTAGGATAGTTCCTTGAAATAAGAGTAGTTATGAAGAGATGTACGTTTGAGTGCTCTATTCCTGGTGTTCTTTGGTGTCCTGCTGAAATATTGTTGTTTTGCTTCATTAGCTTGAGCCTGTACCTCTTTTTATAAGACCCACTTGCATGCACAGACTTGTGACATCTTTTACCATATGATGAAAAAAGCTCATTATTTGTTCCAATGTATAGAACTGGATTTTATTATCAGATTTTGAAATAACTGAAGTTCAGGGACAAATATCTGCAGTTTAATCCGTTTCAAAAACCACTCCTATTTTGTACCTAAAACTTGCATAGTGAGTTGATTTTGGGCTGTTTGCCCTCCCCTTTCCCACAGGACAGGGACACAGTGTAGAGAGAAGGTGAGAAGTTTATTGGATCAAGATAAAAGACAGTTTGATGGGTGGAGCAAAAGCTGCATGCACAAGGAAAATCAGGTTACCTCCACCCTGGCCAAACCCAGCAGTGGATCATAATGGATTAAGCATACATACTTGATTGTATTTCCTTATTCCAAGTTAATTTCTAAAATATCAAGGTGTAGGCAGCACCTCAAAAGTTTATCTCTAGTTGTGATGCCTCAAACATGGATATTTCACTTAGTTCTCTTCATCATCCTGCTCTCATTACTTGTAAAAATGGATTGATAAGCCCAGTTTTAATTTTCTTCAGACATCTCCCCCTTGACAGGTGCAGTGACTGTTTTTTGTTGTTTCCAGGCCCTACCGTTCTGGAGGTTTTTAATACCTTGTTGAAGCACCTGCGCACCAGCGTTGACTTTGAGCTGGGTGACAGGCGCAGTTCAACAGAAAGTGTCACTTTGAGCACAAGCTCCAAGGAGAGTGATGAGAGGATTGTCCAGAATGCAATTATTCAAACAATTGGTGAGTAATACAACTGACACAGACTCACTTAAAATTCCTCCCCTTTTCCCTCTTCCCCAATGAGATGATACTGGACCAGCTTGAATCATGAAGGAATACTACCGAGTGTGGTTTCTGATAGTGTTTGCCTCTCATTTTCAGGCTTGCTTTATGTGTTTGACTTCTGAAAGGTTTTTCTTTTAAATGTTTACTGAGCACATAGCCAAGAAGCTTTTGAAAATTAAAAATGCTGGTGGACTTAAAATTAATTATAATTGTTTTATTATGTGGCCCTTAAAATGTAGAAATCTCTACCTTTGGTACAGAACTACTGTTAGTCTTTTTATGAAAATCACTGCAAACAGTCTTATACAGTAATATATATTTTAGTAGGTACTACTTTAAAATTGATAGAAATGAATGTTAAACATAGCAGCAACAATGACACCTAATGGCCAGTTGTGTTACCATGACTTAACTGAAGTATTTCATTGTGCAGCACTGGAAATTATTTTCTTAACAGTGTCTCCTCCTTTCTCAGGTTTTTCCTTTATGATAGTGATGTTATATATTGTGGTGCATTTATGATATATTCTTTTTCTTAAAGAACAAGGGGGATGTAAGTAAAGTGTTGTTCACTGATCTGTACCTTCACTTGCCTTGAAGCTTTCTAGAGCAGTACCAAGTGTGTGGTAGACTATTTCTCACCATTTCAGTAAAGTTCCCAAGTTAAAATGTTAAACTCTCATCAAACAAAGAAATCCCATAAACCCCACAAACCAACCTTTTAAAGTGAAGCTTCTTTCTACTGAAATTAAAGTTATACCATTGCACAGTAATAAAATAGAATTTCTACAGTTGGAAGGGATGCTTAAGGATCATTGAGTCCAACTCTCTGCTCCTCCCAGGACTATTTTAACTAAACCATGTGCCTGGGAGCATTGTCCAGATACTGCTTGAGCTCTGTCAGGCTTGGGGCTGTGACCACTTCCTTGGGGAGCTAGTGGCCAACCTTCCTTTCAGTGAAAAACCTTTTACTAATGTCCTATCTGAACTCCCCCTGATGCAATTCCATCCCATTTCCTCATGTCCCGTCACTGGTCACCAGAGACAGATCAGCACCTCCTGTTTCACTGCCCCCCTTGGAGGTGTTTGATGTTCTTGGATTGAGGCACCCGAAGCACTGACTGAGGAGGGGCTGCAGCAGTGCAGTGTAGATGGGACAGTCACATCCTCAGCCAGCTGCTGGTGCTGTCCTTGGTGCACCACAGGGCACAGTTGGCTCTTTTGGCTGCCAGGGCATGCTTGATCCACACTGGACTTGCCATTAACCCAACCCCCTGATCTCTTTCCATGAGGAATATTGGGAATAACAGTATTATTTCAGTTCCCTGGATGTACTGCCTCAGCTGTGCCCAGTGCTGTGGCTGTGCTGCTGTAAGAGCAGGGCCCAGCCTGCAGCTGGCACTGGGCTGGCAGCTGTGCCAGTGCAGCTGTGTCTGGGCAGTGCTTCAGTTGTGGGTACAGAGCTGGGAGAGGACAGAGGACAGGGTCTTCTGCGAGTGGAAACCATTTCTGTCTAGTTGGAGCTGCAGTGCCCTTCCTGCCAGCTGATGCTAGCACTCCCTAAGAGATACTTTTAAGGCAGGGGAGGTGTGTGTGTGCCTGACACTTCTGCTGGCCCTGCCCAGGTTCCCTCAGCCATTGTGACTCTCTCTGCTGCTGTGAGGTTCCCCTGGTCCAGGAACCCTGCCTGTACTCCGTTCTGGAGTGCTCCTTTTCCCATGGTGCTGGCACAGAAGCTGCTGTCTTCATCACTCCCCAAGAACAGCAACAGTCATAAAATGCTTGTATGTCTCTGGGATTTCTGTCCCCTCACTTGTAATATTTATTGGAGATTTAATAGACAAAAGTAATAACAGTGTGTGGCGTGAGAAACACTTCCAATTCCTCACTAGGTACAAGTTAATAGACTCCAGATAGTTAATTTTTAAGTTGTATATTTAGAGGAGGATAAAATTAGAAGGTTTTAGTGTTCAAAGATGAAAGTGAATATAATGAAAAATACTTACTAAAATCATTCAGCAAAAATAAATACAAGATTACACCCTGAAACAAGTCACACATTTATTCTTCATCTATTTTGACCTGTTAATATATTCCTTATACTTTAAAGGCTTTTTTTATAAAGACAAGGGCCTTATAGCTCTTTTTCTTCTGTGATTTTGTTCTGTTTTTATTTAGGATTTTTTGGAAGCAATCTCCCAGATTACCAGAGATCAGAGATTATGATGTTCATTATGAGCAAAGTACCGGTTTTGGGGACAACTTCACAGTCGCTGGATCCCAGTAACCTTGGGTTTGTATACCCTACATTTTTAAATTTTAAATTAAAAATCTAGATTTTAGAATCCTGATAAATTAGAAGTGAAAAACATGAAGAAAAGTGAAATGTAAATTCTCACTCCTTAGGGGCTGTATTAAGTACTATACAGAATCAAGACAAGCTCAGTTTCAGCAATATGAAATCAACCTACAGACATGTTACTGATAAGAATTGCCTGATTGGAAGGCTGTTTATTTTTCACTAAAACACTCCCTGCATCTGTACAATTTTTTTCTGAAATTATATACTTAATGGTTGTTAATTCCATTACTTTTTATATATGAGTTTTGAGAATGAGAGGAATTAAATTATAAATACCTTTCTTCAAATAGCTGCGTAATTTGCAAACTGTTTTTAAGTTAGCATTTTTTTTTAATTCTGTACAAATTGACTTCAGATTGAGAAATAATTGCAGAAATTCCAGTGAATTTTGGATTTTCCCTATGTATTTAGAAATAGAAAAAAGCTGTAAGTGGGCAGACTTAATAAACCCAAAATTTAAAGGTTGCCCTACACTGAATGCTTTTCCTTGTAACAGGAATAATTTTGTTTAAAGACTGCATTTCCTCAGTATGGGGAAATCACTAAAGAGGCTGCAGCTGTTCTTTCCAGATGTGAATGGACACTTTGCACCACATAAATGATCCCCTACTAGATTAAGTAGGAAGTCATTGTCATTCTCCAGCTTCTTGATAGCTTTCCATACAGTATCCATGCAGAATGGGATGCTATTCCATGGAAGATACAAATCTGTGCCAGGCAGTTGTCACTCATTATGGAGGTATGTCAAGAACGAATCCATATAAAATTCTCTACTTGGATGAACTGTTGGGAGTGGGGGTTGTTTGGTTTTTAACTGTGTAGTTTTCCATTTGTGAGATTCTGAGCAGTGAAGGCTTTCTGATTGCTATAAAGTCTTTTGTTCCTCAGAATTTTGGTTTCAGCTACCCAAGATGTGAATGATACAAACAGCCAGGGTTGTAGCCCGTTAAGGTAGAAGTTTCCACTGTTATGTAGAGGAGACTTTTGTGAAGAGGGTTGGTCTTTCTTTGCACTATTTGATGGACAAAATGGATTGTACCTTTTTTACTTTCCTGAAAGAAGCTCTTTGAATGGAGCAATTTATTCCAAGTGCACTTTTATCTCCTAAGATCTTGCAAGAATAGTGGCTGTATATCTTTAGCTATTTGGCTGCTTTTAGTACCTGCAGGAGGGAAGTGAAAACATGAAGAACAGGTCAAATAATGTTTCATGTACCTTCCTGTGATATGAAAGCTGAGGAGTCTTCCAGTTTTTCTTACTGATTTTGCCAATAACTTTATTCCAGTCTCAAAGTTTTGGGGTCTGACTTAAAGAAAAAATGTCCATATTTCTTAAAAGACTCAACTGCATTTTAATCCAGAAAAAAATTTCGGTGCTGATGCTTGTGAAAGTAACATCAAGCTTGTAGTGGTCTAACATTTTAGTAATTTCCAAGTAAAACTTAAAGCTTCACATACACAATTTAATTCTTTCTTCAACTGCATGTGCTCCATTTTTAAACCTTCCTGTTGTAAATGTGTCTTTCAAAAACATTTAGTAATTGTAACTGAGTTGGAGATATTTTCCTTTATCTTTGATCATCCAGCATCCCTTCCAAGAGTGCTGTATTCAGTTGTCAAAAATGAGACTAATGTCTAGAGTAGAATAATGTTTCAAAGATATGCAAGAAAACCTAATTTCCAATTTTTTTTTCTGATTGTAGAGATTTGGGAATCAGGAGGATTCAAATCATGTTATTGAGATCTTTACTTATGGTAAGCCTTCTGTGATCAGTATACTATGTTATAGACACAGTGTTTCACTTCTATATATCTTTACATATAAAAGTACAGTATAACAACATTATGATTATGAAAATAAACATATATTCATATTTCATAGACCTGTAGTTCTAATGTGTAATATTGTGAAATTGTGTTGGATTTTTCCAACTTACATTACAATCAGCACAAGAAATACGCCTCCACCTCTTAGAGCACTTCAGTGAATGTCAGTTAAAATTGGATCTGCAGATCCAAAAGAACATCCTGGAGTAGGTTGAGTTCTGCCACCAATACTGGGAGCATCAAAGTGAAATCACTTTTATCACTGAGCCTGGAAAAGTGGTAATTAGTAGAAGGGCCAATATTTTTAAAACCATGGGAATGGATACCTCAGACACTGTTGTTCTTTCCTTCCTAATGTTTTCCAAGTTTCTTGTAAGGTGTGATTGAATTTTTTGTCACAAATACATTTTTCAACTGTAAATCTTCAAAGAACATTTCTGGAAATAGACACAGATGATAAAAATCAGAAAGTGGGTAGTAAAGGAGGCTCTTGCCAGTAGAATCCTGGCCTGTTTTGTTGCAGAAGCTGAAAACTCATTAGTGACTCAAATAGGGGAGTGATTTCACAAACTAAGGCAGAAGAACGTCCTGAGTTTCTATCCCTGCTTTGACATTAAACTCATGTATGGTGTTAGGCAAATAGGTTAAACCATTCTTGGCTTGTCCAAATCTGAAATCTTAGTCTCTGGTTTGCAAAAGAGCTGGACATTCAGAGTTGCAATTTAAGGATAGAAAACTTGTTAGGAAGGTCCTCAGGTGGTAATTTTGCACATTTTCTTCATTAAACGTAGACTCAGATATGTCCAAACTGTTCCTGACAATATTCATCTCACCAGTACTAAAATTCCTTTAAAAGAGGTAAAAATTGTGCTAATGATTTTGGGTGTAAGTATGTTTTAAGGCAATCAGAGTGTACATGTGGAAGGGATTTAACATTTTGGACACTGAATTTTGGTTTGCATCTCTTTTAGAATATGGAAGTAAAATCCCATAATGGCACAATGGTGTGAAAGTCATTATTCTCATGCTCAATAAATTAGCCATTGCTAAATATTGTGGAAAAAATCCAGCATTGTACATAATGTATTCTTTACCAAAGATTAATATTTCATAACTTAATTAGTCTGTTGTCATGCATACACAGGCAGACAAGTTAATGCTGTATAGGCATTTGAAATCTGGCACTTCATTAGAAGTGTGCACGTAGATTTTCAGCCTTGCTGCTTGTGAAATGCCTCATTTTCCATTTCAGAATGACTGAGCAGAGCTGCTCCTGTCAGCCACGTCCCTGTGAGCCCCTCGGTTGAGCTGCGGGCACCTCGCTCGCTCAGTGTCAGTTTAACCCAGGGGTGCCAGGGACCACCCAGGCATTCAGTGACTGCCTCAGGGGAGGGGGGGAACCAGGACAGCACCAGTGAGAGAAGTGGGTTGAGATGAAGACAGTTTAGTCAGTGAAAAAAGGAAACCATGAAAAATAAAACCAAGAAACAAGAACAAGAAGTAATAGTAAAAATAAAAAAACCATAAAAAAACCCCAGTTGCTCACCACAAGCTGACTGATAGCCAGGCAGTCCCAGAGCAGTGGCAGCCCTCACAAACTGCTGCCTTCTGCTGCTGAATGTGACACATTTTAGGTGGGATATTCCTCTGGAGCTGTGTAAGCCCTGCTCAGCAGTAGCCAAATCATCTCTGTGTTACCAGCACTGCTTTGGTCACAGAGCCAGAACACAGGAGCACATGTGCTACTGTCCAGAAAATCACCTGGCCCAGCCAAAACCAGTACAACACAGTTCACATGTAAAAGCTGTAAGGTGTGCAGTTATATAAAGAGGGTACAATTATTATGTAAGTCTTAGATGAAAATACTGTTGCATTTATTATCATTAAATTTGGAATAATTTTGTTCCCCTCATGCTCAACAGGTTGTATATACTTTGTAATACATTTTGATATTTCAATATTCTGGTAACTTCCATTTTAAGGGGTGGTAAATTTTAAATATGTTTGACTACTGTAGATGTTCAACTAATTAAAATCTGAATTAGTAGTTAGGTAGTTTTTTTTCTTTGTGTACCTGCAGAGTTTGGCTTAATTAAAAGTAAATAAATGAAACAAGTCAGAGGCAGTATTAATTTTTAAAATAATACTATGGTACCAGATTTCTAAGAAAGTGATATTTGCTTACTTCGTGTTTTGCAATAAAGTAGTATCTTTAAATCTTTAAGGTGTACATGTAGGCCTTGATTTCTCATTTTTTATTTCACGTGAGCTTACTGTACCATATGTGAACAGCTCATAACCTGAAATGGAAAAATTTCTATTGTAATTATTGACTGGAATTACTATCATGTTCAATTTATGCCCTGCAACTTTTCATAGGCCATATAAAAAGAATAAAACCATCAAAAATCATACCTTTATTTTTTGATTCAGGGTGTTTTTGTAAAGAAAGGATCCTTTTAAAAATCGTTTTAATGTGGGGGACTTAATTTGAAAATGTATGCTTCCAAATTCGTACTGAGGTCAGGAATTTTCAAAACTAATACAATACTTCAGTTTGAATCTACCTTGCAGATGCCAAAGCAATCCCACTAAAAATTGAGTGACAGCTGCAATCAGTTCTTATAATGCAGTAATGACACACTAATCTATTTCCAACAATGAACAGGTGACTTCAGGATACAAAGCCACAACAATAAGTAATGCACTTCCTGCCCCCTTTCTGGACCCATTGCTGTCTCCTTCACTCATGGAAGACTCTGAGCTGAGGCAGCTGGTCCTGGAAATCCTGCACAACATCATCGATCGGCACGACAACAGAGCCAAGCTCAGAGGGATAAGGTGGTGCTTTTTATTTATTGCCTACTTGAAATCCCAGTTTGTTACCTGAATGACAAGTACTGTTGATTTTTAAATGTTTTTGCTAATATGAATTATTAGTGTGCTGTTTTGGTAAATGCCCAGTTCTCAGTGTCTTTTATTCATGGCAAGTATTTTGCAGGTAGGCCTCAGAGTATAGTACCTTAAATAACCATTAAAAATATCATAGTCCTGCTGATATTTTATATTTTATATTTTATAGACAGAATTTTATTTTTATTTTAAGTAGATAAAAAAATACACGGTTGTCATAATTCTCTTTCTGGTTCTTCTTCAACTGAAATTTGAATATCCTTGTTAACCATGGATATAATTAAAATGGGAATTGGGTCAAGATCTGAATAGTTCCTGTATTCCACATTTCTTCATTTCCAACTTTTTTTTTTTTTTTTTTCAACTAAAATAAAACATTTCTTTCATTTGTAGAATAATACCAGATGTTTCTGATCTAAAGATAAAACGAGACAAGATTTCAAGGCAAGATGTGAGCTTTATGAAAAAGGTAATAAAATGAAACATCACTTTTCTATCTAGAAGTAAGTAACTGAACTTGTGGTTTTGTTTTTCTTCTACAGCTGTGGTTTTGCAACAAGTCACAAAGATCAGTTTCAAATTATCGTAGTCGAATTACAGTGATTTCAATGTTGAGATGCTCTAGATACTTGAAAGATGATTCCATGCAATAAAATTTTGTCTTCAGTTAAAACTTTTATATACATGAAATTAGAATAGTATATGTCAAAACCATGATTTTGAAAAGATCTCCCTGTTGTTAGATCCCTGTGCAGCATTTAATTTTTTCTCAGTAGCAGTTTTACACTTGTATGACTTTTATTTTGCTATAATTTTAGACAATTTTGTATTTAGAAATCTTTTTATAGCTGTGGAGCAGGGACTTATGTCTTACATTTTAGGTAAAGTTGTCAAAGAAAGTTAACTTTGCACAAAACAGCTGTCTTCTTAAAAGATTGTTTTCACAGGACTTTGTACTAGGTGACTTCTCAATGTATTTGGTTCTGAAGAAAAGCAGGGGCTTTTTAGATGGTACTTACATGGAGTAAAATTGCTTACAGTAGACACCTTGGTTTTTATGTGGGAAAAACACATAAAGCTGTTACTGTGCTCTGTCATTCCTGACTCTGGTTTATCTGTGTAGCTATGTAAATAAAAAACAGAAAATACTGAAGTAGACCAAAATACTGCATAAGTAATAATATGCAAACTAGAATTGTACAGCATTCAAGTAACAATGTTTCCAGTACATCTACAACTGGAGTAATACAAATATAAAAAATACTCCAACATTGGCAATTATTAGTAATGTGTCTTTTTAAAAGTGACTTAAATTTTAATTTCTTAATTTAATATCTATGATTTAAAGCAGTTTGGATAAGATACATTTTGCTAGATGAAAGATGTAGGTGTCTGTCCTAGTTTAGGGCAAATTTGGGAGAGGGAAAGAAGGGAAAAAAAACAAACCTCTAGATGGACCACCCCTCCCC